>PVJL010000874.1:0-328551 GCA_004026885.1 Lyroderma lyra
AAAAAAAAAAAAAAAAAAAAAAAAAAAAAAAAAAAAAAAAAAAAAAAAAAAAAAAAAAAAAAAAAAAAAAAAAAAAAAAAAAAAAAAAAAAAAAAAAAATTGGTAAAGATATAATAAGAAAAGTCTAGGGCACAAAAATAGGAGGAAATTATGTGGTACCTTTAGCAAAGCCACAAAAATACAGTCTCCAAGAGTCTTTAAAAGTGAAAGATAAATAATAAACTTGATCTAATAAACATATAAAATACTTTATTTAATAACTAGAGAATGCACATTTGCACACAAACTGTTCCCAAGAACTGAAAAATAGGAAATACTAATTCATTTTAGGATACAGGCATTACTCTTAGCAAAACAAATTAAGAACATTATAGAAAACAAAATTTTATTACTATCTATGAGTCATTAATGTAGGTGTAAAATAATACATTTCATGAAGTTATTGTGTAAAACAGTATAATGGTTCTTTAAGAAAATTAAACATAGGGTTACCATATGATCCTGAAATTCCACTTCTGTGCATATGCCAAAAACAATTGAAAGAAGAGACAGAAGGAGATATAACTGTACATCTATGTTCACTGCAGCATTATTCACAAGAGCCAAAAGATGGAAGCATCTCAAGTGTCCATTAATGGTTGATGGATGAATGAATAAACAAAATTTTATATATATATATATATATATATATATATATATATATACACACACACACACACACACACACATACATACACATACACACACACACAATGAAATATTATTTAGCCATAAAAAGGAAGAAAATTTTGGCATATGTTATATCACAGGTAATTCTTGAAGACATTATGTTATGTGAAATAAAGCAGTCACAAAAGGGTAAATATTGTATTATTCCACTTACATGAGGTACATCGAGTGGTTAGAGTCATAGAGACAGAAAGGGAATGGTGGTTGCCCAGATCTGGAGCAGAGAAGGGGGGTTATGCTCAATAAGGAACAGAGGGAGTTCCCTGGTGGTATAGTGCCTTAAGGCTTCGGCGCTGGCGCTGTCGCGCTGCGGCCTGGGTTCGATTCCCAGCCAGGGAGCTACCCACCTACCAAAAAGCAAAAAAAAAAAAAAAAAAAAGAAAAAAAGGAACAGAGTTTCAGTTTGGAAAAATGTGAACATTCTGGAGGTAGATGATGATGGTGGTTATACAACCATGTGAATGTACTTAGTGCTCCTGAAGTGTGTACTTAAAACTGGTTAAAATGATAAATTTTGTTACATATATTTTACTGATGTAAAAAAATCGTAATGAAGTATTGGCTAATTGAATTGAACAGGTTATAAAAATATGTTAAAAGTTGAATTTATCTTAGGTATGGAGAGATGATATAATATTTAGGAATAAGTTCACTTTTAGCAGATTGAAAGAGAAAAATATTGGGAGCAGTACAAAGTATTTCCAAAATTAGGCGCTCTTCATGGTTAGAAAAATAATCTTATGCATAAAAGTAAGGAAGAGAAAGAAACCTCATTAGCCTAACAAACCACATTTTAAAAAATTATAGAGCAAAATATGTCATCTTAAATGGAAACTTCTTAGAAGCAATCTCTTTAAAGAGCAAGTCAAAGAGATCATCATTATCTTTATTTCTGCCCATCAATGTACTGGAGATACTGGCCACGGTATTCAGGCAAAAATTAATAAAAAAACAAAAAGTATATATAAATAAACTGGAGGATTAGAATAGCAATAAACAACATGATATATAACCACTATATTAGAAAACCCAAAAGACTCAGCAGGCAAATTTTCAGAAGTTGTAAGGAAAGATTAGTTGCATGGTCCGATACATGACTAATGATCAGAAGTCAGTTGTATCTTTATACACCACTAGTAACAACCCAAATACAAAAAGAAGATGCCACTAATAATTGTATAAGCAAGTGGTAAGTATCTAGAAATAAATTTAACAAAAGAGATACAAGATTTCTACAGAAAAAAATACTACAGATCTATGAAATGACATAAAGAGATTTGTGATGTGTATGGGTAGAAAGACATAATGTTTTGCAGATTTCAATTCATCCACGTTAACCTATAGATTCACTACAATTGCAATAAAGATCCCATCACACATTTTCTTAAAATGTGATAATGTGATTTAAAAAAAATAAATTCTTCAAATGAAGAGAGAATAACTAGGACATTTTCAACAATGAAAAGTGAGGGACTTGCCATACCAGATGCTAGGGTTTACTCTGAAATCATCATGGATAAGAGAGAGAAGCAAATTGGGATAGAACAGAGCACACAAACTGACACATGCAGGACACTTGTAAATACTACAGATGTTGTATCAGATTAGGGAGGAAAGGAAAAACTGTGCAATAAAGAATGAGGGAAAAAATGATTATCGATACGGTAAATGTTGGGTTGGAGCATATTGCCCACCATATTAAAAAACAACAACAACAACTCTAAATATAGTAAGTACTTAACTGTTCAAAAGAAAAATTTGAAATTATTCAGAAAAAATCAACAAGACAAGCTATTAAAATTTGGGTTAAGGTTAAATCTGTTAAGACACAAAGACCATTGCTCAGAAAAAAAATAGGTAAATGTACCTTATTAAAATTAAATATGTTCTTCTTTAAAAGACACCTTAAGTAAAATGAGAAAACATAATAGAGACAGACTGAAGAACAACATTTTTAATATACTGGTGAATGCTTGGTATCAAGAACATGTGAAAAATCTGTTTCATAAACAAAAAGTAAAGCATAGACACTTCAATTCCCCATAAAACTAGAGAGAGTTATTCAATGTCATTATCAATTATGGAAATGCAAAACATGACCAGAAAGAGTTATGGTTTTACAACTGAACAGCAAATCAGGAAATTGCAAGTGTAACACTACCGAGAACTGCATGAATAATAACCCACAGAACTGCTATTCTGCTGATTGACACTGAACTAGTACTAGCACTTTGCAGACACATTTCTCATTATTTTGTAGAGGTAAACATTATTTGCCTTAGGACCCAGTTATTTATTCTGTGGGTTATCTTATGACCTAAAGGTAAGTTGACCATAGCAAATGTGACAATTGCAAAAACCTGAAAATGATCCAGATGCCAATCAAAGAGAGAATGGATGAAAAAAAAAACTGTTATAAGCACACAAGGAATATCCTGTAGTCATCAGATTGAAAGAGTAGCAAATAACATTAGGGATGAATCTTTGCAATATAATACATATTAAGTGCAAAATGAAACATTAGGTACAGCAAATACCTTAGGTACTTAGTTGAAAACTGTGTAAAATTAAAATGAAAGTGTGAAGATGTGTGTGTAAATATACCCAAATGCTTTCTAGGATAAATATAGGAGCAAAGATATATTAAGCAGAAAGGAAGAAAAAGGTGAACTTAGAATTCAAGATAAAATTAGCTCCAATGTAGGAGAGGCAGGCTGAGGACATAGGGTGGTTAGATATAGGTTGTTCAGGTCCTAGCTTTTGTTATGGGTGATGATCTCATTGATATGATACGATATGATATGACATATTATACAAATTTTAAAACTTGATCAGAAATCCAATGTTTACGCATGAACCGATAATTGGTGTGCCATAATGTTAATATTAAACATTTGTTTATATTTATAGGTTATCAAAATGGCATTGATCACAAAAGAAACATTTGGTTAATATGTCTATCTTAAAATGAAAATATTTTGTTCATCCAAGTCACTTCAAAAATAGTAACAGGATAAATCACAAGTGGAAACAATGTGTGCATCCCTGGTTCTCCTTTCCCCACATATGTGGGAAGTCATCAAAGGAATGACTACCCCCAATCCAGGTTAGTGGTTAATTCTGGGCAGAAGGGAGGAGGCTAAAATGCAGGAAGGGAGATGGAAGTTTTAAAGCTGCTGTAACATTCTGGGTATTGGGCTTTGAGGTGGATGAGTGGCTGCTCTTCATGATGACATGGTTGTCATGTATATTATTTTGCATGGATACTGTGTTAACATACTTGTAATAGGCTCTTGGTCAGACTACTTGGGATCATCAATTTCCACTAAAACACCTTCTGGTTGTGTGAGGTATACGCTTCAAACTAATGTCAGAATTAAACAGTTTATTACTAGATGTGTTAGGACAGGGTCTCGCACACAGTAAATCCTCAATAAATGTCAGCTGTTATCTTTATTGCAAAGCCCCATAAAAGCCATTTGCATACTTAGTCAGCAAAAAATTCTCCCTAAGTCTGTATCTTTAGCAACATTTTATAGATAAAAGTATTATGCTTTCCAATTTAAATACCATTCTCTTGGTCATATTTTAATGTGATATAGAGTTAGAAGCCAAATCATTATAATCTAAGCAATAATCAGTTTACTATAAAATGCCTAGGAAGAGTTCAGTGTTAAGGAGAAGGCCATGTGTCACCACTGAAAAGCAACTTGACTTGGAACTGAGGACACTGAGTTCAGTCTTCTGCGGCCTGTTAGCCTGTGACAGCAGCCACTTAACCACTGCGGGCCTCGGGAAGTGATTGGGACTGGATGAGTTTGGATCTTAAGTGTGGTTCTAGCTCTAGGATCATATCACATCTTTGATATTTTTTCTGATTACCACTGATATTTTTGTAAAGTTTGACAACACAGTAGGGGGAGTGTGTGTACATCCTTATTAATTTTTTGAGATAAATTTGGCTTCCTGTTTGTCCATTTCTTGTCCTTTATTTACTTCACTTTTGCTTTGTTTTCTTGTCTCTTTATGTGTGTCAATATAAAACAATTTAGTGTTTTTTCTCTTTGTCACCTTAACTTAAATTAGGAAAAATAAAACCCATGTCTTTGGTATAGAACTAAATTTTTCTAAAACTATGGGTCAACCACAGCCATGGAGAATACACCATACCTTTAATCAGCTCTACATCCCAGTGGTTCAGAAGAGATACGATGTTGTACATATTTATATCATCGAAAACACTTTACTATTTTGCAATCTATGACATTTGAACTGGGGAAACAGAAAGAAAGAACAGAATGTGCTAATTTTTCTACTGTTACTTGAAAAGTATTTAGATTGCTTAGCACGTAGGAAGCAGTGAATAAAAATCAGTTATTATCATGGTGAATACTAATAAAGTAGAACTGGGCCTTAGAAGTGAAACACTCTGCGCTATCATTCATTCACCTGGTAGAGTGAGTAAAAATTTCAGCGGAGTTTGGAGATTGTTCTTTTGTTATCTATAACAGACAGGCAGGCTCTGGGTTCCTGGAAGAGGAGAGAGAAGGCCCTAAATCTTTTGCTGGCCGCACTGAAAACATACTTCTGTGATTTTGCATTTGTCTACAGACAGTCTTTGAAAAGGGTAACACGTCATTAGGTAAAGCCATTCAAGGAGCTTCCACTATAAACAAGTGTTAAAACGTTGAGCCCTTAAGGTAGGTGGCCCACTTTGCAAATAAACACATATTCACATGAATGCCATTTTAATGAACACCACACACACACACACACACACACACACACACACACACACACACACGAGACAGCCCTAAAATTATACTGTAGAAGGAGCAACCAGAAGAACCCAAATGCAAAAAGCACTAATATTCCTGCAAGTCTTCACATTATTTTTGAGGTAAATGAGCAACAACTACATGAAAAAATAACCATTGTAATTTAGCGGGATTTCAATCTCCCTTCAAATATCATCTGTTTTATATCTACTGTGAGTAAGGGCTCTGTTAGATATTGGATTTTATGGTCTTAAAGAGAGAAGCAGAACTGTTAAATTATTTTTGTAGGAAAGAAGGGGAGATTTTTAGAACCACAGGAAAGGTCAAAGAGTTATTGCCTCTCCTGCTACAGTGAATTTGAACAGCAATTCTTGGTATTGCTATTCAGATATCGGAGCCTACAGAAGACACTGACCACCCTCCTTGAACCTTCCAAACATCCCTTCAAAGAACTGTCTGTGCATGTTAATAAATCATCCAAAATGCTTTCACTGTCATCAACACCTTTTCCTTTTCTAAGCAAGTATTTCAATGAAAGACTCTTATTTTTCTGAAAAAACACAAAAACAAAAACATAGTTTACTTTCAAATATGTTCAGATATTTTTTTCCTGAGGAAAAATTCTATTATATTTGCAGCAACTAGGATATAAAAATACATGCGATCTAACAGATAATAATGCCAATTTTTCTTAATATACTTTCTGGGTATCATTGTTCAATAGCATAGTTTGATGAACTGTACCAAGAATTTCATCGGTTGCCAATCATCAGTAAAGGAAAACTATTTTCTCAGGCCAAATATGTAGAATATTTACATGTTCAACATGCTGTACTTAGTAAGGTGGGGCAGTAGTACATGCGTTGGTGCAATGTAAAATAATAAAATACCTTTCCCTGTTATTTTCTCTGTTCCCTTACTCATGTGTCCCTTTATGAAAGGAAGCATACTGAATAAATTACTCTGGAATCTAAGTGTCACTTAAAGATCGAATGGCAGCTTGGCATTTTCTTAGAAAACATTGAGATTTTAGAAGATTGGAGTACTTTGTAAATGGAGGATTTAATAAGTGCTATATTTCTAACGTATGATTTTCTAACACTATTTGAATTTCTAAATTTATTTTTTGAGAGGAGAAAGAGGGAAAATATTGTGACCAAAAAAAAAAAAACCCTTTACAGAAAAAAATTTGAATTCTTTTCAAGAAACTGATAAGGTGGTTCAATAATGAGCCAATATAAGATTCTAAAAACTGTCTGTATTTTAACCCATTTGTTGGTTGTATACTAATTTGAAAAAAGAACATTAGGAAATGGGGGGATTCTGGGAAAATTACAGCCTAAGTACAATAATGCAGGGATTTTCCCCCAGAAGTTGACCTTGCACATGTGTGACTGTGTGTGCACGTGCGTGCACAGACTCATCCGTGTGTGTTGGAAATAAGTGAAGGGGAGGAGTCCGATTTACTAATTAATCCGTAAGGATATTATGGGGATCTCTAATCTTTTGTGGGTGACTGGACAGCAGCAAACTCTAGCTTTTGCCTTCCCTTCTTCCCTTTAGGACATTTTCATAAATAACCCATGCAGAAAAGCAGCTCCCACTTCTAGTCCCTTCTTCTCTGAGATCTTAGCCTCACAAGTGTTAGTCTCTTCGACAGTTCTGCGATGGATTCAAACAAATTGATTTTATATTTTGTCTGACTCCTGACTGTCCCCAGTGGGGCACACAGCTTTGCTGCAGGCTACCTTGTCAGATCCCGAAGTGGAAGAGTTATGCTTCATTTTAACTTTAGGGACCATGATTAAAAAAATTCAATACACATCTCAAAAGTTATATTGTATTAGGGACAATTCATTCAGGGTTCTGTTTCTGCATGGAAAACGTTAAAATTGTATGCCGTTAGCATCCAGTACCCAGAGTACAAGTAAAGTTCTTTTCATTAAAATAAACTTTTCTTTACCCCGAGGGATAGTGCACAGTTTCCTAAAGATCGATAAACAAGGACCAACATTTTGGGTTCATTTCGCAGTTCTCAGGCCATATATTTTAGAACGTGCTCAGAAAAGGAAAGCGTGTTTTTCTCACTTCAATGATTTTGGGCACGGAGAGATGCCAGATTGAGCTATTAGGGCTACCAAAGCTTCTTTTACCCTGTACTGTTTTTAATAGGGAAGCTTTTATTTGGCATAATTTATAGAATTAAACAAACAGATTTTTCCAGCTTTAGATTATTTTATAGAAGTTTCCTGCACTGAGCATTATAGGAGACTGGGTTGCATCCATTCTCAGGTGTCAAGTCAACGTGAAATTACAATTTACTTGACTGTAGACAAGAACTCAATATATGGTATGTTGTCAAGCTGTGCCCCTCTCACCTTCTCCCCCCTCATCTTCCTTCCCTTTGTCAGATCAGTGATGGGACACAGGCCTCCCTCGTGCACCGAGAACGTGAGCTATATACTGATTCGGGGCCTTGTCTTTTCAATTTTGCATTTCCGTTTTCAGTTTCCACTCAAAATCAAGCATGAAATTATCCTGACACAAGGAGATAGCTACGATATTCTTGAGACATACTTTTAGACTATCAGACAGGTCATTATTTCCCTGCTAAAATAATCTGAGTAGATCTTCCTTAAGCAAGTCTAAAGATCTTGGCTAAGTATCTCATAAGATTTGAATAATTTGACTCTTAACTTCTTGGACTCTACTGCCTTAGTGTTTAGGGAAAGGGAATTGGGTATAAAAGTGATATTTGTTTCTTTAGAATATTAAAAAGGGGCTATCCAAAGAATCTAAACACTAACTTTTGGCGTTTGTGTTGATGTATCTGTAAGTTGTCAGAAGAGTTAGGCATGATGTAATACCAATTTTGAGTTAGGCTGGCCAGACATACATATTAAATGGGACAGAAAACAATGGTACTGTCCCATTTCAAACGGTACATAGGGTCAGCCTAGTCTCACTGGGCTAAATTCAACATATCAATAGGCTGACCCTATGTACCGTTTGAAACGGGACAGTACCATTGTTTTATCCCATTTAAAATGGTACGTCTGGTCAGCTATTTTTGAGTATGAAAATTCTGATTATTTACTAGCTATATCCTTGGGCAGGTTACTTAATAACTCAGCTCTGTAAAAACATAATATCCATATCAAAACAGAACATAACAATAATAATATTGTCCTCAAAGACATTTCCTAAAAGACAAATTAAAGAATATGTGTGAAAGCACTTTATAACTACAAATTACTAAGTAAATGTTAGACCTGGCAGTTAAAGATTAGTAATAAGAAAATACCAAAGGTGATAAAAAAGCAAAAGATACAAACTTCCCATTATAAAATAAATAAGCCCTAGGGATATACAGCATGGGGACTATAGTTAAAAATACTGTGTTGTATATTTAAAAGTTACTAACAGAGTAGATGTTAAAAGTTATTATCACAAGAAAAAAATTATAACTATGTGAGATGATGGATGTTAACTATACACATTGTGGTGATCTTTCACAATACATACATATATTGAATCATTATGTTGTATAACTGAAACTAATATAATTTCATCTGTCAATTATATCTCAATAAACATATAATAGAAATATCTATATACGAGAGCTGTCTAGAAAAAATCCAGCCATAAATGCCTCTATTTTTTCATATTACATGGCTGGATACTTTCCAGACAGCCCCTGGATATGAGCTTAAATCTGTACTTAAAGATTATGGCAAATTCCAAATCACAATCTAATGATTTTTATCTAGTAAACAATTAAATTTAAATAGAGAAAATGGAATTTAAAATAGTATTTCCTTAACATCTTAGTGGACTAAAAATCATTGTGGCTCTTGTCCATGGCGTGTAAGCACTGCCAATATTTTAATTTGCAAATGACCCATCATCCTTTCATTTAACATGCATGAACACTTTTTGTCTTCCAAATAATTGTTAATTCCATACAGATGGCAACACAGATAATCTGAAGAAAGCTATTAGCATTGTGTAATGTTTTCATTTTGGATAAATGCTCATTTCAATCTAAGTTAATATTTTTTTTAAATGTATTAAATTTATGGGGGTGGCATTAGTTAATCAAATTATGTAGGTTTCAAGTGTACAATTCTATAATGTAGTATCTGTATATTGCATTGTGTGTTCACCACCCAGAGTCCAATCTCCTTCCATCAGAGTTGACATTTATAAAGCAGTTAGTAACTCTGCCTGAAATCTCTGGCCTGGGCTCGTTCATTGCTTAGTTCTTTCTTGGGTCCATTTTCTGGAGCAGCTAGGTTATAGCTTACCAAATAGATACAGTGATGCATCACATTTTTTCCAAAACACATCTACTGGGTCACCACACAAAACTCAGTGTAAGGAGCAGGGGACTCCCTACAGCTGATTGTCCGAATGATCCCAAGAGTGAGTCCATCTCTATTTTGTTGAAAGTGTGAGTTTAAGGACATATAAAAGGCCATAAAAAGAAATCTCACCTGGAAAGTTACGTGGTTCTGGGAAAACCAAATATTGAAACAGCGATATCTATAGTGAAAAGCAAGAAGTTATATCATGTAGGCTCTTCCATACCTATAGAATAGAAGTTTCTATTCATTTTAAGATAAAAACAAGGTTAATTTAGGAACAAGAGCCAAGAAGCTGAGCTTCTCCTCTTACTAAAACACAAACTGGAGGACAAGTTATTTACTTCCTCGAGAAACTTTCCTGCTTCCTGCTTCCCTTGCCTGAGGTGGTCCCTGGGGCCCAGTCCCAGCCCGAGGGCCCCCCCACAGCCTCCTGCCAAGGACGGCAGGAGGCCCCTATTCCCTCAGGCAGGCAGGCAGAGACGGAAGTGTTTGTGTACCATATGTTCTGTGACAACCCAGTGGACAGGCTTTTGTCCTCTTTCCCCCTTTTCTCCTCCTGTCCAGGTCTAGAGGGAGAGCGGTAGCAGGCGTAGCTAAGAGCTGGAAGGGGACACTTCAGAATACGTGTTAATGTCTGAGCACGCACGTAATCCATACAGCACAGATGACCAGGAATAACAGACGCACAGTCACTTTCACGTGCAGCAGTGATCCTGGTCATTTTGGGGCTTGGTCTGCAATTGCCCTTCAGTTTCTGCAGGTTTTCCTTTCTTCTCATGTGTGTGTGTGTGTGTGTGTGTGTGTGTGTGTGTGTGGTGTGTGTGTGTTTGAATTCTTTGGCTCAGAGATTTTTCAATCGCTTGCTATGGTCTCGGGGGTCACACACCCAATGTGTAGGCGAAGTCTCCCACTTTACACTTCTGCTTCGTTATTTTTTCTGGTTCCCCTGCTTCCCCACTCTGGGTTTACCTGCTGGCACAGCTGCAGCCTGGCCCTGAGCTTCAGGAATGAAAGGTGGAATTTGTCTAAGGAAGTGGTTAATCCTATTGTTAAAGTTGTGAAATATAACACTGCAAAACGCCTGGAGGAAACCCTCAATATTTGTCACAGAAGAACACTTAGAACGTAAAAAAAAAAAAAAAAAAAGAATAATAGGTGTACTGTGCCCATACTGATAAGAGCCCGCCCAACTCCAAGGGTATTTATTGTGCCCTTACAAATTAATAAAGTGTTTAGGGGAAGAAGACAGATTAAGTCACAATCCCTGTTTTTACGGAAATACAGGCTGTAATACAGAGACGTAAATAACCAATTCCATCAAGAGTGAGCACACTGGTTTTGTTATGATGGAGTAATAATCATAGAGATGGTAAAGACATTATTTTGATTGGCAAGATTAAAATAAAAGGCTTCACAGAAGAGGTAACATTTGAGTGGAGATTTACAATATTTCAACTGGCAAAATTGGTATTAGGAGGACAGATTTTTCACCATAAATGGGGAAAAACATGAAAACAAGGGGAAACTAAATGATTGGAGAATTGGGGATCATCCGTGTGCTTTATTTTTTCCTTTAACCCATAGTGATTGAACCTTGACAAACAATGTTTAATAAAATAGCATGGGCCTTACTTGAGGAGTTAACAGCCTAATGCTGAACACAAAACATTGAAGAAATGAGTAGTTGTAATTGGGATAAATACTATGGGAAATACCTGCATGTGGGCTTCATAGGTCTTCAGTCATTCGGGGTGGAGGGGTAGGGAAATCCAGGTGAAAAAGAGATGTTTGAATGTTTAAGTTAGATATTAAGATTGCTCATATTCTGCAAGGTTTATTTAATCCTTCCTTCTAAATTTTTAAAAGTAAATTATAGACATTGGCATTCCATGTCTACATATTAGAATATTGTTATATTCTAAATTATAACAAATTTTTACATAATATGAAAATTCATTAAGACTAAGAAAGTATTAATAATATTTTCCTAATACCATATAATACCCAGTTATATTCAATCTTCTCAGATTTTTTCTTAAAAATGGTAAAAGGTTTTTGTTTATTTTGTTTTTTGTTTTTTTTTTAACCAGACTATAGTCAAGGTCATGAATTGCATCTCCCTTAATCCATAACATTGCCTCACCCAACCCACAGATGTTGGCTTGGGCAATAATCCACCTTGTGGATTTGTCTAAATCTTTGCGTGTGTGTGTGTGTGTGTGTGTGTGTGTGTGTGCACGCTTTGACTTGTTTTTCTATATTCTGTATTTTCTGTAAACTTGAAGTTAAATCTAGAGACTGAATAAGATTCACTCATAGATGATGTTGTGTATTTGCTGTTGCATCATTTCAAAAGGCTTGCAATGTGTAATGTAGGTTTTTTCATCTTCAGTTATTTTAAGCTTGGTCTCTGGGTTAATGGATAGCTAGTGAGATCTCTCCAATATAAGGTTACATTTTACTCCCAAAATTAGCAAGTAAACTGGGCAATATCTCAGCTTCTTGCAAAATGTCTGGTTACCTGCTGATTTTTTTTTTTTTTTTTTTTTTTTGGTTTTATGGTATGTGGGTAGCTCCCTGACTGGGAATCAAACCCAGGCCGCAGCGCTGACAGCGCCAACGCTGAAGCCTTAAGCCACTACACCATCAGGGAACTTCCACCTGCTGATTTTTTTACCTAATAGTTTTAGTGTCCAATCATTTTACTTCGTTACCAATTCTACTACAACAGCTGTAAAATTGTGTGGTTTTTTTTTTTATCACTCAATGTGTTTTTATTAGATGATAATTTTAAAGGAGTTATTTCAATATTAATTGGAGATATTTGGTACCCTTTAAATATTTATTATATATTTTATTATGAGTAGTGATATATATATATAATATTAATATGTGTAAATATATATTATATGCATCACTGTACACATAATAAAATAGCAGTGGCTATATGCATTTCAGAACAAGTTGACTTCATGACAAGGAACATTACCATGGATGAAGAGAAACACTTCAAAATGATGAAGTCAACTTACCAAGAAGAAAAACAGTTTTAACTGCTTGTGCACTTAACTATACAGCTTCCAAATACACGAATTAAAGATAGACAGAACTGAAAACAAAAATAGATAAGTCTACATAAGAGTAAGACTTTTCAACACTCACAGTTTAGTAATTAATAAAAAAAGTAGGTAGAAAATCCTTAGAGATGGGAGATTTTTACAGGTTACCAGCTAACTTGTTTTCATAAATTTTATAGAATATTCCACACAAAAGTTTTTTAAAAAGAAAAAAAAATTAGACATTCTTTTAAGTGCACATGGAGCCTTCATCAGAGTAGAACATCATCACTCATAAAACAATTCTTAGTACAGTCTCAAGAAAAGAAGTAATTCAGAGTTTATGAACTGACAACATTGGAATTAAACTGGAAATTAATAACAGAAAGAACGAAAAACTGCCAAATGTGGGTGAAATGACAATGCCTACTTCTATGCAACCTGCACCTAATAGAAGAAATCATAAGAGAAAGTAAAAAAATATTTGGACCTGGATGAGGATGGCAAGAAAATACATCAACATGTGTGATACTAATGAAGTAGAGATTTGAGGGAAATGTATAGCTTTGAACACTATTGAAAAAGAGGATGTATCTAAAATCAATGATCTAAACTTTTATCTTAAGCCATGAAGAAGACCAAAATGGGGAGGAGGGGATGGAGGGCAGGAGGGGAAGGAGAAATAAGAAGGAGCTGGGGAAGAAGAGTGAATTAAATCCTAAGTAAATAGAAGGAAGTAATAAATACAAATGTTAAAATCAGAGTGACAAAATAAAACATGGAAAACAATTTTAAAAATCTATTTAACCAAATAGAGATTTTATGAAAATGTCAAAAATAGGGAGTGGTGGGGGGGAATCTAGTTACCAAGGAAAAACAAAAAAGGAACATATAAATTCCTAATACCAGGAATGAGAGGGGCCCGTCACGAGAGATTTTACAGACAAGATTTTACAGGTAAGATTTTATCCTTAAAAGGACACTAAGGGACTATTATGAGCAACTTTATGCCAATGTATTGAATATCTTAGATGGAATGAACAAATTTGTTCAAGAATACAGCTTATCACAACTGACTCAAAAAGAAATAGAACACCTTTCTCTCAATAAAATGAAATTTTAATTAATTATATTTTTCATTAATTATAATTATGCAATGATAATTTTAAATAAGTTCACTGCTAATTTTACTAAGCATTTAATGAAAACTAATATAAATTGTACAAAACTTACACAGAAAATACAGGAGGAAGCACTTAACAAATCATCAAATAGAGCCAGCATTACTCAATATCCAAACCAGACAATGGTATCGCAAAGAAAGAAATCCACAGTCCAATATCTTTCATGATGATAGATGCAAAAATACTTTTTATAATATTAGCCTATCACTTTTAATGATATATTGAAATGATAACATACCTGACCAAATGGGATCTATCCCAGGAGTGTGAGATTTTAACATTTGAAAATTATTTAATGTACTTTACTAAATTAATAAAAGAAAAGAAAAAGTACGATTGTCTAAATAAATATAGAAGAAAACCTTTGATAAAATTCAACATCCAACCTTAATAAAGACTCTCAGCAAATCTAAAATTTTCAATGTTCTCAGGTTGAAAAGAGACAGCTAAAAAATTTCAATGCTAAAATTTTACTTAAGAATAAAAGTGTGTACACTCTATCCATGAGATTGAAAAAAACCAAGGATATTTCTTTTACCACTTACATTGAACATTGTACTGGAGGTCCTAACAAGTGCACTAAGGAAAGGAAAACATATATGCTAGAAAAAAGAAGTAAAACTCTCTTTATTAATAAACAATATGACAATGTATACAGAAAATTCTTAGAAATCTACAATAGCTACAAGAATGATTTTAGTAAGGTTATCTGACACAAGCTCAATATGTACAATTACCTGCTAGCAATGAAAATTGCTATTCAATATTTTTAAAGTTATAGTTTATAACAGCATTCAACATAAAATAATTAGGGAAAATTTAAAAATATGTGTGAGAATAGAAATGGAAAATTGCACAGCAATTCTGAGAGAAAAATAAGAGACCTACATAAATGGAGAAACATACCATATTAAAAGAAGACTCCATATATACAGATTTCAATTGTCCCACACAATGTTGGTAGAAACCTAAATTGGTACAACTTTGGAAATTAGTTTGACAGTTTCTTAAAAAGTTAAAGGACATGTATCATAAGTATTTATTTACATCCTTAGGTATTTGTTCAAGAGAAATGAAAACATATGTCCAACCAGATATTTGTATACAAATGATTTTAGATGTGATACTTAGAATGGCCAAAACTAGAGATTAGCCTATCCATCAAAAGGCAAATAGGTGAAGAAACACTGGTATATTCATACAATAACATAAACTACTCAGCAATAAGAAATAACCAACAACTGATATCTACATTAACATAAATGTGTATCAAAAGCAGTAGGCTGAGTGAGAGAAGACAGGTGACAAAGACTACATACTGTGTGCTTTTGTTTAAATAAAATTTTTGAAAACATGCAAAGCAGAGCATTGGGTGGTGGTGGCTGGTTGGGTTCATGGTCTGGCAACAGGCAAGCAGGGACATTTTCTGGTGAGATATATTCTGTAATTTAATTGTGATAGTGATATTTACCTCAATATATACACATGGGTGTATACATTTGTGTAAGCTCATCAAAATGTACACCTAAAATTGGTGTATTTTATAATATTTAAATTATCTCCAAAATTAATTAAAAATAGAGCATACAAATATGTTGGAATACAGGGTCTGGATTGAGAGTGAGAGAGCAATGGAACAAATATTTGGAATTACATATACGTTCAGTTGATGTAGGTTCATGAATTTCAATTTTACATTTTGAGACTTTTTTTCTGCTCTTCAGTCTGTTGTAATATCTTGTAACATTTAGTGTCAGACACCCAATTTTATGTGTCATTTTACTGTTGGATCAGATAAATTAGACCTAAAATCAGAGACTTATTTAAAAATCTGGATATGAACGAACAGATTTACAAGGATGCATACACTTGCCTGATAATTGAGACTGGCTGTCTGAGGAATTGGCTCCTACTGGGATATCTACGCATGAAACCTTTAGAACAATGTGGAACAGAACATGAATAGAATAGATTTCAGCATTCCAACTGGGGTATTTTTATGGTGGAGTGATAAATCCTCCTCATCTACATTAAAAAGTATTTCTTCTTACTATATATCCTTTATTCTAAGTGATAATGGAAACGTGGTGAACTCTCCTTTTTCATGTACAATGAGCATCCTTATTAATAAATTTGAAAGAGTGACATAGTTTTACGGTTTGCAAAGCATTTCCGTGTAAAAGTATATATTTGTTTTATTAGTTGTATCAGTAACAGACACCATACTGGCTTTATTTATATTGGATTTATCAGAGCTCCTATTTTAGAGATAAGGAAACTATGACTTCACAAGTGAGAGGAAAGAATACACAAACAGCATTGACATTAATGAACGTTTATTATGTGTCAGTGTCAGGACACAGAACCTGTCTGAGTTAATCCACACAGCAGCCTGAGAAGTAAGAAGTCTGTCTCTGTTAGTAGATGAAGGTACAGAGGCTCGGGAGCAAGTATCTACGCTGGTATAAAACAAGTAAAGAGCAAAGCCAAAGTGTCTGGCTTCAAAAACTTGTGTGTTTCATCATTCACCCTACCTTATGAGAAAATATAAAGACATATTTTGAATCCAGCATTTTCCATTCCAAATTTAGTTTTCTCCAAAGGTAAAAGTTGACATTGCCCCACTTAACTACTGTTCATTTCAAATCAGTTCTATAATATAACAAGTTTTAATTAATCCTCAAGCTTGCAGATTAATTTTCACCCACATGATATGGCCAAGAGTAGTTATTAATAGATATAATTTTATCAACGTCATGATTCCAACGAAACTAATCTTGGTCATTTTAAAAATGTTTCATTTGATATGTACTCTATAGTTTGCAGATTTTTGTAGACTGCATTCACAGAAACATTTTCTGACACAATTATCGTATTCTTTCATGTAACTTTTGACAATTGACTTGAGTTCTATATTTTGCAGGCTAATCAGATGTACCATTTTAAACAGGGCAGAAAACAATGGTACTGTCCCTTTTCAAATGGTATGTGTGCTCAGCCTACTCTCACTGGGCTAAATTCAAGGTTACAGCTGACTGACCAGATGCACTGTTTGAAACAGGACAGTACTGTTTTTCTGTCCCATTTAAAATGGTACATCTGGTCAACCTAATATTTTGGGACATGTCTATCTTCATTATTGGCACATAATACAGCATGTTCTCTCTCTGTCAGTATTGACTGTTCTCACATTGAGAGGCACTATGGTTTTCCTCCCAGGGTCCACAACTTTGTAAAACTTTTGCTGAGAGTCATGATTTCAAATTTATAGTCCTAGAATCCCATGGGAGGGAACTGGGGACTCATAAGAAGGCAATTTTTAAAAATGTATGCTCAAATGAGTAAGATAAGTAAGTTTAAAACAAGATAGTGCATAGTAGTCTTATAAAAAGTATAGATACACTTACAAATTTTGTGGGAAATCAACACCCAATTAACAAGGTCATGTTGTTCTCATAGTGTTGTATGTAGTGGAAAGAGCCATGGACTCAAATGGATCTGTGGAAGAAGCTTGTAATGTGACTGAGTAGCTTATACTCTTCTTTAAGAATAAATCCGTAGAGCTGGCATTCAACTATTAACGCATCTCATTTGAACAGAACTGAAAACACTGACCTCTCACCCAACATTGAAAGGCTCTTAATTTTTAAAGTAATGCACTAGGCTAAGTATTGATTCAGACCGTGGTTCTCAGATGAGATTTGTTCTCATTTCAGTAATAGCTGGTGGCACCTGTCTTATTTATAAGTGAGTGGAGAGAACAATTCTAGATACCAAGAACCCAGTCAATGCTTTTGAAACTATTCATAATAAGTTGATGAATAGCACTAGTCTTTAAAGCGTAATACTATTTTCTTTCTCTTTGGTTCCTGAAATTTCAGAGAATATGAAAAACTCATACAAATTCAGACTTTAAACCTCATTAATTTATCTCAAAGTTACCCAGATTTAGGTAAAACTTGTGTCGTTATCCAGAGTTTTGTCTGTGTGTGCTCAGCCTCATGAAGGTCATGATCTTACAAATGAAGATTCAAGCAATTGTATGGTGTTGGTAGTGAGGGTTGAAGTGTTAGGCAGTTGTGCCTGTAGAGGGCAGCGCATCCCCAAAGGAAGGGATCCGGAATGGCAAAAGTTTGGAGACTTGCAGTGAGTGACTCTACGAAATAAACCAATTATAATCCACTACTTACTCAGAATACATGAACAGATAAATAGTTTTTTTGCTTGCTCTCAGTATAGTAATATATTGATAACATGTTATCTTTATCTGTCTTAGCCTAGTAGATAATTTAAGGAAATAGAGGCCTGCAAATTTAAACAGTTAAAAACATACCTACACAATTATGAATATATTTCCTAAGTATACTATTCTTATGGAGGCATGACACAAATTAGTATTTTTACTAGCTGAAGCTAGAAACTCTTCTTTGGAAAGAATGGTCTTTATTTATGAAAATCCTTTAATGCATCTCTCAAAGGTCCAGGGTGAAATCTGGAGGTGTGGGTGTGAAGGAAACTAGGAGATGGTCAGACTCTGCAAAAGAAGAAAACACATAAACAGGAGTTGGGGGACATGAAGTTACCTTGAATCAGGAGAGAGTCTTGGGTCTAATTAGTTGAAATATTGAAATGATTGAAGAGTGGAAAGTTTCATATTTTTAATTATCCACTGTATAGTCTGTGAGGTAACTCTCCTATCTTTTAAGAATTTCCATACACACATAAAAAAAAAACATTATTACCAGTTGCCTTAGTTCATGCCATTTAGAGTAGAGCAAGGATGTCAACAGATAAGTGAGTCCCATGTGTTCACTTAGTAAATAAATGAACAAATGAGTGAGTGAATTGATGGTTATGCTTGCATGCATTCTCTATGGCCTCTGTTCACAGTCAGGCAAGTCAGGTTCTAGTATGGAGAGACCACTCAGGCCCAAGACATACCGGGCCAGTTCTCACCGCTGCTAAATGGCCTCTGATCTTTAGCTTCTGGGGGGTCTTAGGTTTGCCTCTTGCAGCTTGTCTTTCTGCCCAGCTGTCAGTTGCATTTGTAAATCCAGCTGTTATATTTATCAGCTGTGTCCAGCTTTCTTTAGTGCCCTGGTGTGAATTGAGAACATAGATAGGTAGTCATTTACAGTTAAGTCAGAAACTAGTAAATAGGTTGTGATTTAGATCAGGGACTCTGTGAGACTCCGTAACTAAATATCCATAACTAATATATCTTTCAGATATATTCTTAATAGTTGACATTATTACATCAGTAGGATGATACCTTACTTGCAGAGTCCTTGGGATGATGCAGTAACACAAGAAACAGAAAATAAGGTTGATAGGAAAAATTAGGGGAGGGAAGAAGTCTTGGAAAATGAAGATAATGACAATGCTTACATAAAAAATAAGTTTCAGTCATGATATGCTTACTGTAACAAAGCTGACGAGATTAGAAAGATTTCAGAATGAGCCATATGAATGCAATGGAAAGAAATATGAATGTTATTCTGTACTTCAGCTAATACAAGGACTGTCTGGAAAATATCCAGCCATGTAATATGAAAAATAAAGGCATTCGTGGCTGGATTTTTTTCTGGACAATCCTTGTATATATACCAGATTATTGAAGGGTATTTAAAGAAGGTTTAGACATATGCTCTTCTGAAAATAGCACTTTGGGTTTATTTATTTATCTATCTATCTATCTATTTATTTATTTATTTAAGGATATCACTGCCAAAAAAACCCCAAAACGTTAAAGAGGAGTAAATTCAGTAAAAATGAGCAGAACAACACATGAATAGAGGTCTTAAAAATAGTTCTGCATGATTTCTCCCTCTGTTTTTTAAGTCACACATATCTGTGGGACCACCCCATCCCAAGTTACAGCCCCTCCTACCAGTCTCTATTTGATTTCTTCTGTATGTCTTTCATTATATAGGACATCAACTCAGCTAGACTTCAGGCAGTTCTCAAGGATGGTTGTTCTGTAGTTTAGTTGTATTAATAATTTTGATGTGGTCGTGAGAGGAGGCAAACACAGGGTTTACCTACTTTGCTATTCTTGACTGGAAACATCTGGAGATAGATTTTTTTTTCTATTTCAAAGTAGCTTTCTCGAAATATATACAACTGCATGCCTTTAAGAAAGTTTTACCTAGAATGGTGCTGAACATGAATCTCTATGACCTTGCTTCCCACACCAAAGCAGAGCATCTTCACTTTGTATTTTGTACGTGCCTCTACTGTTACGTATTGCTTTTTCTATTTGGGGGAAACAATCAAGATATTAAAATTTTGAGTAAGCATCTCAAGGGATGTGTCAATAAATATATCCTCAGAAGAGGTTTTCAAATATTAAATATAATTCATGTGAACGATTGAGAGAACTGGAAGCAATTTGTTTTCTTTTTTACTGTTCTAATGAAAATTTTTTATTTTTTTATTTTTATTTTTTGCCAAATACAAAGACTTTTTAAAAAAGAGTTATTGGGGTGACATTGGTTAACAAGAATTACATAGGTTCCAGGTGGACAATTTTACAGCGCATGCACTAATTATTTTCTTATGCAGAGTAGATAGAGATGATTAAAAGTAATATTTTTCCAACTCTGTCTCCTAAAGAATTAGGAATATCATGAAAGATTGACATGTTCATCTTCTAGGACATATGGAATGCTGAACAATTCCTGTTTTTCAGCATAAAGTTTATTTGTTAATTCCAATAAATTACTGTAATCAAAGACCAAAAACGAGGGGATTTTTGAGGGATACCATTCAAAATAGAGTGAATAGCCCTTACAATTTGATTGTAATTTTTGAAAGACCTTAGATAAACAAGTCTGAGCAAACGTGACTCCTGATTTTATGTAATATTACTGCTCCAGTCCCCATCCCAATCACCACCCTATTTTTGAGACATTGTCATCCTTACCACATCAAGGTCCCCAGTCCAGAGTTTGAAGGTCAAAATGAGATGAGAACATGGACATGTGTCATTAATCTATGGGTCTGTGACTTAACTTTCCTTTTTATTTCCATAGACTTTCTGAGTCTTCCATCAATGCTTAAATACCTCTTTTATAAAGCTCCTCCCACTGTTGTACATTTTTTTTTGTTTCCAAAAAAGCTCTATAATACCTGTCTATGAGCTGTTAAGAACATTTTGTAACTCCATTCCTAGAAAAGTGATTGTCACCTAATAGGGGATTTATGTATTTGTTGAAAATAGAATTATTTTAATGAATCTTTAACATGAGAAAGTAAGCAACAGTACTGCTTTAAGGAAAGTAAAATGACATTTAAGAAATGTGAATCTAGGATATAATACCATAAATGGAAAGAATGAAATCTGAGAGCATGTTTCCAACTCTTTTCAAATTATTGTCCTGTTTATCTGGGGGTGCATGGAAAAGCTTTTAAATGGTTATGAAGTAAAGATATGCATTGTCATAGCCAGCTTCAAATGGCCCAGTGAGTCCCGCCTCCTGGGAGCGTGCCTGGTGACTCACCTTTGCCCACAGAGGAGGGCTGACCTGTGAAACAAGACATTGGAGAACTTATTGCACCTTCTGCCTTCATTTCTTGGATCATTTAGCGGGAATCTAGCTGCCCTATCTCGAAAATATGAAAGCAGCCTTTTGCAGAGATCTTCATGGCAAGGAATTGAGTCTTCCTGCCAACAGCCAGCACCTTGGGAACAATCCTGCAGCAAGTCACACTTACAGATGACAGTAGGCCAACAGCTTGATCAGAACCTCATTCGAGGTCCTGAGCTGAACCACCCAGATCAGTCACCTGTAATGTCACATCCACAGAAGGTAAAATAAACATGTATTATTTTAACCTGCCAAGGTTTGGAGCCATTTGTTATGCAGCAATAGCTAACTAGTATAAGCGTATTTGTTAAAGAAATCACTACAACTTTTAAAAGTGTTCCTAACTTTCATTCCAGTAAATTATAGCTAAAAACATATTTAAAATCATAAAAATAATTCTGACAGAATTTAACTATTACTTTATATGAAGCTGCTATCATGAAAACACTCTAGGACAGGTCGACTTAAATATATGTTGGTCCTGATCTTTTTTACTTTTAACAATGCCAGCAGTCAACATAACAAGTCTTATTAGTGCAGAGTTATGAAAACTTGGTCTTAGAAATAGTTTTACAGCTTTTGATTTAAAAATACCATGAATATTTAATTCACATGGTGTTCAATTAAAATATAGCTCTTAATTCTGCTATTCCCAACTTAACCATTTAATTTTAATTAGGTGTTCTCAAAAATTAAAAAAAAGTATGAATCATGAATGTATGCATCTAATTTATCTGAAAACAAAGTGATACATATTGCTGGGTTTGACCTGCTATGCTTAATCTATTTTAAAATCTTTTTGTAAATGATGACTAAGATGCACAACATTCAAAGCTAAGAATCAGTCTTGTTCTAAATTAGAACAATAGGCTGACATTGTAGTTCATTTTCCCCCCACCTTTGTACTGGAAAGAAAAACACTATGAGAGAAACGATAACTCACCTACCCTCCTGTAACTGTTCTTTGCTATTTTTCTTATTGATTTATTCAAATAAGCAGTTATAGCTTCTCCTTCCAATATACAGTTCAAAGACAATATCTATTCCATCCTCTTCCCAAAGGTTTAATATCTTCCTCATAAAAGAGCTACATTTTGTGCCTTTTTTGAATAAATGTATTTTTAAGAATTTTGATGCCCAGCATGTCTGAGATATCAATGACAGTTGAAATGAGATGTTAATCTCATCAAATCAAAAAGAAACTCAGATTATGATGCCTGGCCAGGTAGTTACCTGCCTCTGATCAGAGTTAACAGGTCTCGATGGAAGCTCATTTCTCAACAAGTACTAATATTAAGTGCTGCTGGTTCTCGGGTTGTTAGGGAAAGGTTAAATATATTCCAGCAGAATAAAGGGTTTGCAAGTCCCCAAATACTTGTCAATAGAGGGAAGCAGGAATAATAGTGTTGTTTTTCTCATCTAACTCCCTAAATATTGAAAAACAATCAGAGTCTTTTCGTGAAAAGCTTGCTGAATATGCTCAGTTCTCCAGCAGTAAAAATAATGGTATTTTTACATTCACTCATTTTTAGATATTTTCCCCACGATGCTCAAGGTATTTAATTCTTAACCACATTACCATTTAAATCAAATAGATTTGGCTTTGTACTCACCAGCTCTCTTGGACACACATAGTCCTTATTCATTGACATTTTACTCCTTCTAGTGACTGTATTTCTCCATCACGTGACCCTTAGTGTTCTCATCTACAAAATGGGAGTGATGATACCTAGTGTTGTTTCTAAGAAATAGGACCATGATTATCTTACTCAAGAAGAGGGAACTCTTTAGGTTTAGGATGCGCTACTGAGTAAATCAAGTAAGGATCACTTTGAGCTGGGCCATAGCACCAGGCTTTGGTGACAGCAGTGTCTTCCTTCTGTGAACATTTATTACCCTGAAGAAAATAAAGCAGTTTGGTATTGATGCTCACACCCCTACTTCTCTAAGTAGGTCTTAGGAGACAGGACTTCTCCCTGGGGAGATGTTGAGCAGTCAGTCATCTGATGGGCACAACTTCTGATGGTGGTACAGGATATACCTGGCTGGCTGAAGCCAGGTAAGCAGGTACACCTGTAAAATGGATTGGACTTGTCCACAAAGCACTGAAATGTTAGGTGGCGGGGGGGGCTCCCCTTAAAATAATACTGTCAATTAGATCATAGTACCAACAAATCATTATTTATTGGTAACAATGATCCCCGAACTCTGCTGCCAGCTCAGACCCCGGAAGGGAAAGTATTCAGTCTGTGAGCATTTTCCCCTGCTTTCTAGGGTAGGGCAAAAGCAGGGATGGGAGGTTGGTTCTTCTACTGTCTGTTGAACCTCAATCCTCCTTTCCCTTTTGCCTGACCCTGAGTGCTCGGGGATAGGACCCACACGTGTAATTCCTGGCCTAACTCTGAAGCACACAGAGCACCAACATGCATGGGTTGTGGTGATGGTTACATAATACATGCTTAGGCATGATCAGGTACAAACTGTGTTAACTGTATCTATAATATTATTCTCTCTGCTTTTCGCAGAATTCATATCAAAATCATTCATATGAATAATGCTTTGGTGTGTTTTGGAAATGATAACTCAATTTGGTCCTCGAGTTCTTTTGAAAAATGTCTTTATGAGAACTTTGTGAATTTTTATTTTTAGGAAAAATACAGCACTAGGATTAGTAAGATTAAAGTTCCCCTTTAAAAACTAGATAATGAAATGTAGCTAAATAAATTTGTTTTTACTAAAGCATTTCTTCTCAACTCTAGTAAGGGATTAGAAGCAAGTATACTTTCAATAGATTCTGTTTTGTTTTATCTTAAACTTCTTAAGTTTTCCATTATTTCCAAACAGTTCAAGATTAAAAGGGGATGAAATGGACCTAAGAATAGCTAAATGCAATATCATGAGGGCTTAAATAGAAACACGTTCATTTTGACAAAATCTTTGCTTTCTATAGATTTTCTCATAGAAGAAGATTCAGATGTTTAAGGTTAATTTTACAACATAGTCTATTCACTTTTGCATTTTTCAAAGGGCAAGATGTGAACTAAATTTGAAATTTTTAGTATTTAAAGGTCTATTAATAACATTTAGCAAAACAATGGAATGTGTGTTTACATGTCCATTTGAATCTGCAGGAAAATAAATCCAACCTAATGTTGGGCAAGAATATTGAATCGTCGATCCTAATGTAGTGTGGATTTTTGTAAGACTCTATATCCATTTATTCAATAAAGAAAGACAATGCGTGAGACTGCTAGGTCAGAAAGATTCAATGTATTCCAGGCCTCATGAATCATGGAATCTAAGACACAGGACAGACTTTATACAAATTAACTACATTTGAGCAAATTAAAGCATTTATCAGAAAAACAAAAATGAAATATAACCTGAAGAACTAGAGGAAGATCCCTTGAGAAAGTGATTTTGGATCATTCCTGAGGGATGAGTAAGAGTTCTACAAGTGAGAGTGAGGAAGCAAAGGTCAAGTCTAAGAAAAGCCACCGTCTTGTAATGTTCAGTCAGGGGAGGGAGGATGACAGAAGTGGGAGCTAAGAGAGGCCACAGAGATAAAAAGAAGGAGAGAGGAGTTAAAGAAAGCAAACTGAACTTACGGCTGACAGTCCACGGGAAGAGAGAATAAGATGAATGAAGCCTTGATCAAAAGGCCTCTGCTGGAGAGAGAGAGAGAGAGAGAGAGAGAGAGAGGGAGAATGTAGGATGACACTGAGATGAGACCATGCCATCAGGTGGCCTGGATGTAGCATTGATTGAAGGGTAAGTAGAAAACAAGGGAGTGAAGACAAATAGATGCCTTTATTAAGAAGTTTAGCTGTGAGAAGATTAAAAAAAAAGAAATGGAAAGAAAATGAAGGGTAGTTGTAGAAGGTTTTTGTTTTGTTTCACTTTGTCGTGTTCTGAGAGTACAGTGTTATTGGTGTCATCACATGGAACAAAATTGGAGGTACAGTAAATACAATAATATGAACATGTTAATAAAAGTGAAAATATGTTGAAAGTGAATCTTTCTATTAATGACTTAATTATATAGAAAAATACTAAAGTATAAAACTTAAGCAGAATTATGAGTGTGATTACTTCTCAACATTTTAATACCACATAAAATCTAGAATATATTCAATAGCACTTAAATCTCCACCGCTAATTCCATTATTCAAATTGATGTTAATGGCTCACAGAATCATGCCTGATTATTTTCTCTGCTTTCATGTAAGACATATGAGGACATTAAATAAAATCAAGTAGAAAACAACTCTCCTTAGGAAGGGAGTCTTATTGTGTCAAATTAAATGGGTTATAGCAACATCTGCTTTCACTTAAATATAAACTGTGGATTTGGATATTGAAAAAGAATAACTATCTGGGCTAGCCTTTAACAGAGTGGAACTTTTTAGACTGTTTACTTAATAAATGTGTGAACTAAAAACCAGTAACAGTTTGAAAACATAGTCATTCGGATGAAAAGTGTGTCAATAGTGCTAATGTCAGTAGGCACTGTTGTTAAATTAAGACTTATTTCAAGTTAATCAGGAATCTTTTATCACTGTGACTTACTATTGCCAGATTTCTCAAAGTTCAGTATTATTTATGTGTTGGATTAAATTATCTTCCATTAATTATTAAGTACTTACCATTTCATTAAACATTTAGTGACCACTGTCTTATCAATTAAGATAATTTCATGGTAGCATCAGAAATATCATTTTCCATGATTATGATTGTTTTCTATTAGAATTCTGTTTTCAAAATCAGATATGGTAGCACTAAAATAACTGGTCAACTTCATGACTTCTAATATTAGGCCTATTTCAGTGAATTCAAGTAGGAATTCCAAGAATAATGAAGGTGAACATTAATAGGTGATGTCAAAATAGATAATTTGCCGTGGAAGTACTGCACTCCTTTCCTTTGCCTCAATGGCTCTTCCCCCAGATGTCCACAGAACTCCTCTCTTCACCTCTGCGAAGTCTTTCCCTGACTTTTTTTGCATTTCTCTAAGGGCCTGAGCTCGCTAGCTAAGGGGCCTGTAAACCTCCTTCTGACACTTCCCACTGTCCCAGCATGCTGTCCCCAGCACCGAGCCCCAATACTCTTCATTGTCTCCCTCCCCTGAGTGGCATACAGGGTCTATGAAAGTAAGTGTTTGTTTGTTTGTTGTTTGTTGGTTTTCTTTGTTCATTTTCTGATGTCCCAGGTCCTAGAAAAGTGTTTGACACTATGCAATAACAGATCTCAATAGGTATATTTTGAATTTGTGTGAGTGACTGGGACACTAGTGAGCTCAAGACCTTAAGTTTAGGTGGAAAAGGGGGCCCAGAAAGGTCATTGAGAGCAAAGACAAGAAAGTCACACAAGCTGTGGGTAGGGAGAGTCTGATGAGGTTCTGGATAGATCAGCAGTTTAAAATGTTCCAAGTGGTAAAGTTTTTGAGGTCAGATCATACTTTGAAATTAGGAGCTGGGTGAAGATGAGAAAGAATCTTCCACAGAAGGATGGATGGGGTGGTTTGGAATTGAATCAAAGCAGCAATATTTGACCTGATTTTACAATGTTTAATAAAGCAAAAGGGATGGAGATTGAAAATACTTCTATGTGGAGTTAAGCTTAGAAACAGATTTCTTTTAAAGATGAGTGAGCCTTGAACTGAAAAGGAGAATGTTGGCAGAGCTGTGGCTAAAGATAATAATATAAGGCGTTCTGCTTTCATGGATCCATCATTCTAACTGGAGAGGAAACACCAGAAATTGTAGTAAGTAACAGAATATAATCAACGTAATAAAAGGAGTAATGGAGTTCAGCCAGAACAGGTAAAGGAAAGGTTTGATCAAGGTTTTGACCTATGAGACAGGTCTTGGAAAATACAATGTCCAGTCATAGTATTATACATTTATAGTTTTTACCTAAGAATAAACCTTGGCAAAAGTAATAAAAATTAGCATATGTTGTTGAGTTTTGTAGATCCAATGCAACAAGTAGAATTAAACTGCTGTAGAAAAAACTAAGTTGCAAGGTAAAAAAAATTTATAGAAGCAAATTGTAAACCTTTGATTCTGATAGTTTTAAAAACTTTCAGAATAGATATGCTATACAGAAGGAACTCCTACAAAAACAACAGAAAACACCAAACTTAGCCAAGGCAAAGGTATTTGGGGGCAGTGTTATAGTAGCCTAAAGCTAAAAATAATTCTTTGTATCTTAGTAGGGAAACTCGCCTGCAGAAATGAGTGACTTTGGAGGCACAGTCCTAAACTCAACTGTTTAAATTTATTTCATTTTTTCTGCATAGTTGTGTTGTGTTTTGAAATTTCTTAGTACCTACTAAAAATTGGTCGGCCACTTCATTTGAAGGATATTATGAAAAGTGCTAAAATTAAACCTCAACATTTTTTGCTGTCTAAATAACAGGCAAAAGGTATTGTTTCTTCGGTTTTGAAGACCGTGATGCATTGAAATTGGAAGTCTCTGAGATGACAGGGCAGTGGTCCTGGAGCAAAGCCCATCTAACCCTTAAGGAACTGTCTGTGGCTCCCACCTCTCGTCTTTTACATGGCACATCAAGAAACTGAACAGTTAAGAATTATGTCTGATACACAATTTTAGAAAACTTTCTAATGAGGCATATGGTATGTTTTTATGGATAAAGGCATCACATGTGAAGGAATACCTATTGGGAGTGCTCTTAAGGGAATGTTATTCAAATTATCAGATTGTTTTGTTGCAAGTGGCAGTATTTCATCTTTTCTTATAGATGAGTAATATTCCATTGTGTATATGTATACAACTTCTATCATCATGCTAAGGGAAATAAGCCAGGCAGAAAAAACCAGGAACCATATGACTTCATTCATATGTGGAATATAAAACTGAAAGCAACAAAAAAACAAAAACTCATGAACAGTCAATAGTTTCATGGTTACCTGAGGGCAAAAGGGGAGGGTGTGGGAGAAAAGACAGGGAGCGAGAGTCAAGTACATGGTGATAGAAAGAGAACTGACACTGGGTGGTGAGCACATAACACAACACTTAGACCATGTATTGTAGAATTCTACACCTGGAACCTATGTGATTTTTGCTAACCAATGTCACCCCCAATAAATTTAATAATAAATAAATTAAAAAATAAAAATAAAAATTTCCTAAATGGAAAAAAAATTGTCGGATCAGTAGTTAACAGGAGAGTACCTAATGAAAACAAGGTGGAAATACAGAGAAAATGAACACTGTTAAAGGGGAAAATGTAATTTTTCAATGTTCTTATCCATTCATCAGTCAAGCTGATTTCATGTTTGCTTTCCATTTCCCAGGGGCATGCTGGTTGAAGATGATTAGTACTATGTAAACTATAGTATTTAAATAATGGGATTTAGGGGAAATTCTTTATCTATTTGTATGGCATTCTGGACTTGGTATGAACACAGAGAAACATGGTTTCTGGGAATATAACATTCCAATAAGAGTTTTCATTGTGCTGTCAGGTGTAAAGTAAAAAATTTTTTAAAAATAGTTCCTTAAAAATACATTTCTTTCACTGTTAAACTGAGTGAAAATTATATAATATGGGTTATCCCCTCCATGTAAGAAAAATGAAATGGCCAGGGTTTATAGTAATTGTCATTTAAATGAGAATCATTTAAAATATAAAATTTATCATTTTAAAAAGAATTTGCCCTTATTTCAGTATTAAATACTTTTTTTTTTTTTGCTTTTTGGTATGTGGGTAGCTCCCTGACTGGGAAGCGAATAAATACATTTTTAAGAACAGTTTTCCTGCTTTTTCATTTTAAGCAAAAGTAATTCAATACCTTCTCAGTATTACCCTCTTTTGCAAATGCTAAATTATTCAATCTGCTCTTTGATTAGAGAATGGGAACGAGCAAATCTGTTCATAGAAAAATCTGAATCTGCATAAACTCAGAGCTTAGACATTGGAAGCCCTTTGTTTTTTTGAAGGTTTTTAATTGTCAATACAAACTAGTCTCAGTATTGACCTCTGAGTCATTGACTTAATCCATTTTGTCAGTGATCACCTATTGAGAAGCATGGTGCTAGACCCTATGGGTATTGAACAAGAAAACTAACTTCCTGAAGGAAGTTTGCAGCCCAATGTCAAAGAGAAAAAAAGGATATATATTATAGCACTATAACTACGAGGATGGGCTGAGAGATTTTGCCTCCACTTAAATAGAAAATTAATGGGAAAACATAGTTTAATGAATTTTTTTTAAAAAGAAATATATCTACATCATTTATTTTCAAAGCTGCATAATTATTTTTCTACAAAATCACCACACATTTCAATACACTTTCGCCAACGCTGTGCTAGTTTTTGAAATCCATCCTTACTGAGAAAATTAGTATTTTGTTTTTGAAACCATGTCCTCACTGCAGACTTCACCTCTTCATCACAGATGAACCGCCTTACTCAGCATCTTACTGTGCTCACATCAACACGCTGATCACCACAAATGGCTTGCATTTGTCTGTGAATTTCAATTGCAGGAACTTTTGTCCCTGTTAAGAATTCAATAACACTGTTGAAAGTGAATGTCTGAACACTCTTTCATTTCGATGTGCACTGGGTGAAAAAGGTAAGCGTCTGTGTGTGCAAAGTCAAGAATGATGGAGGGGAGATACTATGTAACTTCACAGAACTGATTATATCCAGACATGTCTAATGTAACAAAAAATATGAATTACAGTAGAGGCAAAAATTATTAGTCCACCACTCATATATGAGGCTAACAAAAGAAGTTAACTGGTTGCCTTGGACAGAAATGACACTTATGGGAAAGACACTCACAGAGCCAAGTAGGGAGGCCTGAGGACCTCAACAGTAAAACCCAATGGGACCCGTGATGGTGGGTCTGCTGTTGGAGCTCTTGGGCCCTGCTGCTGCCACCGCCCCCACCTGATACTTGCTTCACACTGCTGGACTCTTGTTGCGCATCCTGCTGTTGCTGTGAATGATTTGTCATTGGCCTCTGCAACTCTGTGTCTCTTGCTCAAGCTTCAGACTCAAGGAGGACTACAGGTTTGGCTGCACTTAAGTACTGCACCCCCTGCCCTGGCTGTCAAAGAGAAGGCAGAAAATATTTATCCACGTGGTCTTGCAGTCTATCCAAGGCAAAGGTTCTCATCACAAGGAGCAAGGGGAGGGAGACTGGGCTGACGGAGCACTCTGGAGTCTTGGGTGGTTCATGCTAGGTGGAGGCAAGCCCAGCTCACACATTTATAAATTTGATAATAAAAGGAGAAAACTAATTTTTCAGTATCCGCTTCAGCCTGTTTCCTACCTGCTTATCCTTTTATTACCCGTGAACTGCTATTATTGATTTTGTCTGTTCATCTAGAGTTTCTTTTTCTATATGCAAGTAAATATGAGTATAGCATCTTGTTTCCTCCCCATTTACATATAAGAAAACACATCAAACCACTGTTTTACATCTTGCTTTCTATATTTCATATATCTTGGAACTCTCCCCATCAGTATATATATTTCTTTTTTTTTACAGTTCCACACATCATTATGGATTATTATAATTTATTTGTCTTTAATTTAGATTACTTAAAATTTAAGATAAACTGAATTAAATTATTTTAATTTAAATTATAATTTAAGGTAAATCAATACCTATTGATGTATACTTAAGTTTTTCTTTCAATCTTTTGCCAACACAAACAACTTTTGCAATGAATATTCAGAGGTCATTTTGCAAGTGTGTATGTACATCTATAAGATATATTCCCACATGTGTAATTTCCAGATTGAGAAGTATATGTATCTATTATTTTGAAAAAAATATTGACAAAATTTTCTCCTTTAAGGGTGAGTTTTTGCTCCCACCAGCGGTTTATGAATGTGCCCAATTCACCATAGCCTCTCCAAAAGAGAACAGGACATTGAACTTTTCTGTATTTTTGACTCTAACATAGTTTCCATTTTTTTTTGTCACTTTTATATTTCTTTATCAAATTTTTCCCTTTTCAAGTGTGGCTTTTTTAAGGTTTTGTGATGGCCATTTATTACTGCAATCAAGGTTATCTTCCCCTTGCTGTTTCAGGAAGTTACGTTGTCATTAGAATGGCATTCCCGGGGTGGCTGTCCCGGGGGTGGCTGTCCCGGGGTCTCCCATGTGGCCTTCCAGGGTTTTTCTGATGTTACTTAATATTTGAGTTCTGACCCATCTGGAAATAACTTAGTGCAAAGTGTGTCACAGAGCCCCAGATCCATCTTTTTTTACATAGAAATCCAGTTAACTATTAAGTCTAAAATTTAGTCACTGTCTTGAGTAACACTTTTATCCTAAATTCCAACATATTTGATTTATTTCCAAATTTCTCATCACATTACATTGCTACATTTGCCTACCTTTCTGAAAGAATGAATTTCTTATCCACCAGGCTGATGATTTACTTCTTAGAACATAAAGAAAGACCTTGGTGCAAATTGTTTCTTGAGACTTCATTTTAAGTACTGAAAAATAGCTGGTAATATAAAAGTACAAGGAGGCTGGGAAGAAAGACAGACAGTTAAAATTTCTTTTTTGGTCAAAAATCTGTCCCCTACCAGTCTTTCCATAATTATTGAAATAGTCATACAATATATTCTGAAGGGCTCTGGTGTTGACAACTCCTTTTCAAATGTAAATATTCAAGTGCTTAACTATTAATATTTTTAAACAAAATAAAATGTAGCTAGCAGAAAACCTTTAGATACAGCAGCCAAAACCCAGGGTAGACTACATTAAATCAGAGACATTGGAGAATCCAATTAAGTCTTTCATTTCAAGAGATGTCATTACCTTTCTGTTCCCTGGCCATTTTTTTCTGTGAATCTGTATCAGATTAATTCCATGGTCAGCAATCTGCTGGCTACTGTGTTGGGAGCTCTCAGTAAAAGTTCAATGAGTGCTTCAAAAATGAGAGCTTTATTGTTTTTTTTTTTTATTCCAGATAAGAACTGATGTAACTACTGCCATGAAGAGTTTGGGGGTTTTAGCTAGTATCTTCACTTTGTCATCTTTACATGAACTTCATTCTGAAAACTCAAAAAGATTCCCCAGTGCAGGAGCACAAACATCAGCCCACCTGATGGCAAACATGAGTGCCTTGAGTACAGCTGTCTCGGTGACCTTCGACGTGCTGAGATACAAGAGTCTCAAGCCCAACAGAAAGACAAAGACATCTGCTATTGGGCTGAAGTTCATGTTGGTCATTTGTCATGCTATGAACAGTATCTAAATACTTAAGAAAAAAGCTAATGGCCATCCTTTTAATATTCAAAATAGATTTTTTCCTCTCACTACAATTAATTACATTTTATCATAGTTTTTTGCACACCTTATATTGTTATAATTGACTAAAACAAACCGCACATATTAGAATCATACGACTTGATAAGTTTTGACACAGGTTTATCTGTGAAATCATTGCCACAATTAATGTAGTTAACATACCAATTACTCCAAAACATGCCAATTACCCTCAAAAGTTTCCTCTTGCCCTTTATAATCCTTCTACTGTCCCTCTTGCAGACCCATCTCTATCCCTTACTACTACCGGGCTACTTTCTGTCACTGTAGATTAATTATCATATTCTTGAATTGTAAATTAATAGAATGACACAGTATGCACCAGTATTTATCTCACTACTTTTCCTCAGCACAATTATTTTGGGACTCATCCACATTGTATTCTGTATAAACATTTTGTTCTTGTTGTTGCTGAGTACTGCTTCATTGTAAGGCTGTCTTGCAGTTAGTCCATTTCCCACTCACCTGTGGTGGGCATCTGGGTTGTTCCCATGTTGGGCCATTGGACATTTGAGTGGACATTTGTATACATGTCTTTGCAAGGTCAGAGTCTTTTGAACACATACTTGGTGGTGGAATGGCTAGATCATATGTGAGATGTAAATGTCCAAACCGTTTCGCAAAGCTGTACTTTTCATATCCCAGGAGTGTCTGAGAGTTCAAGTTGCACCACATATTTGCCAGTATTTGGTGTGGTAAGGCTTTCTAAGTTTTAGATATGCTAATATGTGTATAGGGACAACTCATTATAGTTTGAATTTGCATTTCCCTAATGACTAATGACACTGACATCTTTTTATATGCTGATGTAGGATATGAAATCGTAATAAACCAGATAGTCAAAAATTACACATTTTTCAAAAAAAAAACAAACCCAAATGACAAGAATGCATTCAGTTATTTATTCTTTAACAGATGTGAATAGAATAATTATTATATATCAATAACAGTTGTAGTATCTTGGCTTTAGTAAATTTAATCTGATTTTTCACTATCACAAAACATATTTAGAAATAAAAAAATAAGAATGACATGCATGTATTCAAAATACTTCTTTTCACTACAATGTTTTTCTATTTCTCTAGTTTTTCAGTTCATCCACCCACCACACACACATACTTTTGTAAAAAATCAAAGTACCATAAATAAAAAACTATCAGACTGTGACTTTAAAAATTCTTTTTTTTTTTTAGATGAAGCAATTTATTTTCTCAAGAAAAAAGAACAAATCAGTCTATGGGCTAAATCTGATGTAAATGCACACTTCAATCTTATGGGGAACAATATTAGTGGTTAATTATAGGTTATTTTTCCTTTCAATAATCAAAGATCTAAAATTAAAGGGCTCACATATCCCTGGGCTTCATGGCACAAGTATTTCTCTTGAGTAAACTAAAATAAAAATGAATTGTTATATAGCTGAGTCCATGATTTTCTTAAACAAAGAAATAACAGAAATGTGCAATCACAAGATCTTTTTATAATCAGTGGGGTTTCACCATCCTGTGATTGATGAGATGTGTTCACAGCACTGATGTGTCACCCCAGAGTGGGGCAAGCCAGACTGTGTTTATTTATTGAAAATTTAAAAGAAGCACAAGACCATTGAGATGGTTGTGATTTAACAAAGGATAAGGTCATATGGGAGTGGGGCTTTAGCACTCTGTCCAAAACCAATGTTTAGAGTATGATAAAAGAAGCCCCATAAATGCAACAAAATACAAATCCCTTGGCTTTTGGATTAAGATGTTTATCTGGGGTGGGATTGTTTCTTTTGTAAGTAAAGCTTTGGCATAGATGAGGCCATCTTTTTGGTCTGAAGCACTCAGTCCTTTTTCTTCATCTAAGATGCTGCTCAGACTCTAGGGCGAGCCCCTGGGTCCTGCCCACGCTTCTCCATTCTTGCACAGCCTGAGTGACCTGGGCGAGTGGAGGAAAAATCATTCCTTTGCCAGCTTTGGAGTCTGGTGGTTGTAGAGGTTAGTATATGTTGAAACTTTGAGTCATGTTTAGTAGCATAGTGATTGGGCAACAAGACATGCATACAGCACAGCTGAAGGCTTAGAATGCAGCGGGTGGGTCTGCTGCTCAAAGGCAGAAGACACTGACTTAGTCTGACCTCATTCCTCTCCTCCCCAAAGGGGAGCCCTAGGCTGGGGGTCCGTCAGTCATCATTCAGGCCTCAGTTGTATGGCTTGGGCGATCCTTGGCAGGTACTCATACACTCTCTCTCTTGGTTTCCCTGCCTGTCACAGAGGGAGAGGATTGATGACCCCAGTGCCTTGCTCATAGAAGACTGAGTGAGGAAGTTCACATAAACACCATGCCGTGTCCAGGGCTGTGCGTCTGAAACATGTGATATGAAAAATAAAAGCTATTTCAACAAACGGTATTAGGACCATTGTCACATTCCATGACATAGTTGACAGCTTATTTTGGGACACTATATGATTTTTAATCATTTTAGCAAAGGCATGATTAGGCAATATGTCCAGTTTCAGAAGTGATGCTAATATGGAAGATATTTATAATCCATATTTATTATGGATTAACATATATATTTCAAATAAATCTGATGCAGTGTTCTAAAGCTAAGTATAAGGTAGTAGAAAACTTGCACTGATGGAAGTTTATGTTGCAAATGGATGTGCCCACCAATCTGAATACTAATGATGAAATGTTATTTATGTTTTTGAGGGGGATTGTTGAAGGAGAGGGTTATCCATGAAATAATAATAAAATCACTACTTATTATATAGCTTATATAACACTCCACTGTTATGTAAAAATGGTACATTGGTGTTACTACCCTTTCCTCCAAGAAAGTGGGATGAAATAATGTGTCATCATCAATAAACGTGGATGGGCTGGGGAGGGTTCGCCTGGCAGCTCCTTACAGTTTCATTGCAGTCAGCCTGTTTCATTTATTGACCAGGAAAAAATCGATGTCCTGGTTAAATGGCTGACCAAGCACTTGATATCCCCTGAATTTCTTTAAAGCAGAAGGGAATGGCATAGGAGGAAGTTAGGGCCATCTGATTTTGGCAAAAAGTACAGCCCAGAACAGTGAGCTAAGTGGAGTGAGTGGCTGCAAGAACTATTAGAGGCTCAGGAGGTAACATCGTTTATTTTTATTTTTTACTTCTCTTGAAGACTATTTTACAGTAAGCTTCAGCACTTACAACCTTGCTACCTGTTCAAAACTTAATTACTCCAAACTTTTTCTATTACAGAAGGTTTGTCAGGAGGTAAGAAGAAGACAAATCACTAGCTAGGAGAGGTTAGAGGGGGAAATTAACAAAGAAACTAAAATGCAAATGAAACACAGAACAAAAGGGAAAATGGCGTTCTGGTCCCCTGGAGAGGATTAGGTGTTTAGAAATTAACACCAGAGCTGATGCAATTAACATTTCTGAATCTAAACTCTTATGGTTCATTCAAATAGCTAACATAAAAACACCATATAGAAATGAGAGGGAAGAAATTTTGTTTGAGAGGTCTATACCTTTAATGAAAGGAAAATGATTTTGGAGTGGGGATTTTAAAATATTTTTTAAATTTATAATTCTAAGTCTTATCACCACAGGGATGTGAATTATCACTAATACAGTTGACTCTCAGTTAATTGGCACCCCTGGGGGATGGGTAGATGCCAGATACATGTAAGCAGACTCTCTGTTAACCAGAACTCAAGCAACAGGCTCAAAAGCAATTTTGCCGGTTGCTTGAGTTCTGGGTAAGGGAGAGTCTACTGTATTAGTTAGGTTTTCCAATTCACAGATCCCTTCCATTGCTTTCATTAAATTAATTTTGCAGATATACCAGTGACATTTTTCCTCCAAGGGGGCGGAGGTGGGGAGAGTGCTCAGGGCTGTGCCTTGTTTTCTTGCAGAGTCAGCCTGTTTCATTATTGACCAGTTAAAAAAAAATAAATAATAAAAAAAGAATCAATGGATTTTTTTTTTTAAATAAATAAGTTAGGTGGACATGACCTCAACTTTGGGTAATACTAAGATCAAGTCAATCCCTAAGAATGAGGATGCATTTTCACTAAGAAAATGAATAACATGAAAAGAAAGCATCTAGCAAATAACAACCTTCTTTGATGGGCTTTATATGAAGCCTCATTCTTGTGCTCCCCATCAGCCAGAAAGAACAATATCATTTATTTTTATTTTTTACTTCTCTTGAAGACTATTTTACAGTAAGCTTCAGCACTTATAACCTTGCTACCTGTTCAAAACTTAATTACTCCAAACTTTTTCTATTACAACAAGGTGAACATTTAATTTATATCATGGTATTAAACTTCAAAGGAGTCCTTGGGAAAATGTAGGGTGATAACAGACAAGTTTGCTTTTTACTGATCACTCTGTACCCCACAAAGAGTATCAAATATATTATTTCTGATATGTTTGTTTTATGAGTTTTTCAGAAGATATAGAGAAATTTGAAATAAAAATCTAATGTGGAATAAAAAGTGAAAAGAAAGGAATTAGCACCTTGGGTGGTACGTTGGAGATGTCATGTACTGGCCGCGTAGCTCTGGACAAGTCTCGATCTGCTTCAGTTTCCTCTGTGGAAATGGAAATGCATTCGTATCTAATTCATGGCATTGTGAGGATTTGTTAAGGTAATGTATTTAAAATGCATAGAATTATGCCCTCTACATGTAAGTGATGGTATCAATACTTTTCCATTATTGTCTAAGGTCAGCCAGGGATCCCTGACTAAATTAGATCTATAAATGACAAAACAATTTAGACTAAGTTATAGTTTAGAGAGCCATGATCACTTATGTTTAATAGTTTAAAAATAGAGGGATTGTCCAAACTTCTCCAGAAGAAGTGGGCTCCCTGCTGAAATCTCTCTGAATAGGTTCAGCAGTGTCTAACCTTTTGGTTTCCCTGGGCCACATTGGAAGAAGAAGAATTGTCTTAGGCCACACATACAATGCACTACCAATAGCTGATGAACTAAAAAAAGGGTCTATGCATAATTTTCATCATGTTTTAAAGTTTATGCATTTGTGTTGGGCCGAATTTAAAGCCATCCTAGGCTGCACGTTGGACGTGCCTTGTCCAGTATATGATCTAACATATTATATGTATTTAAAATAAACTCCTCTGTTGAATACATAGGTCAGAGAAAAATAGTTTGCTTAAAATGGAATTTCAAAGGCTATAAAGCTATGTAGCTTATACATTTTTAAGCAACCAATTCTGCAGTTGAGAAAAACCTTTCTCTGAAAATCCACTGAAGAATTTCTCTGAAGCAGCTATGATCAGGGCCACCGAAATAAAATATAGAATCTCAAACATGAGTGATGTTTTTTTTCAGTTTTAATTAAATTGACCTTACCAGTGCCAATATATTTCTCTTTGAATTGAGCAGAATTTAATATGTATGTCTTTAGGCTAATGGCCTCTTATGAGTAATACTTTAAAGTTTTCATCTGCATTCCATGATTTAAATGGCTTTATCTTTAGGTCCACATTCTAATTTATTTTATTCATTTTTTTCCTCCTTTTCAACTCTTACTCACCAAAAATCAGAGGTTTGGAGTTTCAGTGCTATAAAAAAAAATGTGGTGATACGGATTAAATAGCAGAATAAATGTTTCTGAAGTCCTTTCTTATATTCCTCGGTTTCACGCTCCATCCATAATCATGTAGCTTGAACCACAACCTACATGTGGGTGTCCTGCTCCCACAAAACCAGCCTGTGGTGACCGATCCCTCTACTGCCCCTTGTACCTGTGTGCTCTCAAGCGTTACTACTCTGTCCGATCAGCAGCAACGTTTTCGATTGCAGTGCCCTTTAGTCCCACTACAATGTCTCTCCACGGTATTTCTGGGAGTGCCACGCCATTGTTGCATGTACTTTTTGACATGTCTACTCCTCGTCCTCAATGGCTACTGAGGCTTCCCCATCACAGGACCTGACGACCTTGGTTGCCAGACCCAGATTCTCCTTAGGAAGCTCAGTCGCCCAGGCTCTGGTGCTCCTGCCATGCCTTCGGGTCATCCAGCTGGCCCTGTGGCTTCCCAGGCATGTGCAGGGCGGTGGGGAGAATGAGGCAGTCATCAATGGACATGATTTTTTCTGTCCAAATAAGTTCTGCTGGTCCCTAGATGCTCAGACTTCCATGCGCAGTGCCTTTGGTTTTGGGACATCTCTTCATTGGCTTCAAAAACCAGTCTAGTAAACAAATTAATTAATATTATAATGAATTCATCTCATACCTCTTCTTGTACACAAAAATGAGTTTCTTGCACCTAAATAATAACAGTAAAAAGAGACAAATGACTTGAGGAATCCTGAGCCCACAGGTTTTAGCAAGAGGCAAAATCTACCCCCCAAAGTGGGCTCAGATTTTGTAGTTGGTGGTATTAATGTCCTTGTGACTTCAATTCTGGTTCCTGTTCAAATCAGCTGACATATAAAATCATAGTCAACACAGTGTCTCTTTCTGGCCCTTTCTCTAAACTTGCCACTCTAGACAAGTCTTTCTCCTGTTTAATGCATTAGTTTTCTGAAGTAGGTTTGTGTGTGGGTGTTTGCATGCATGCATTTAAATTTGGGATCTAGCAGTGACAATGACAGGTTTAAAAATAGAAGGAAGAGGAGGAGGCTGTGAGGAGGAAGAGGAGATTGGTGATAAATCTTCCTTAAATGCTTGGTAGAATTCACCAATTAAGGCATTGAGTCCTGGGCTTTCCTTTGTTGGAAGTTTGGTCATTGACTCAATCTCTTTATTTGTTATAGGTGTGTTCAGATTTCTGATACCTTTTTGAGTCACTTTTGATACTTTAGGTGTTTCCTTAAATGTATCCCTTTTATCTAGGTCATCTGATTTTTTGGCATACAATTGTTCATAGTATCCTCTTGTAATCCTTTATCTTTCTGTGGGGTCAGTAATGTTCCTTCTTTCATTCCTATTTTTGGTTATTTGAATCTTCTTTCTTTTCATTGATCATTATTGCCAAAGTTTTGTCATTTTCTTGATCTTTCAAAAAACCAAGTTTTGGTTTTATTGATTTTATCTATTGTTTTCTAGTCTGTATTTTATTTATTTTTATCTATATTATTTACTTCTTTTCTTTTTTGGTATTATTTGCTGTTTATATTTTTATTTATCTTTTCCATGTCTTAAAATAAAAGTTTAGATTGTTGACCTGAGATCTTTCTTCTTTTTATGTAAGTGTTGACATCTAAATTTCCTTCTAGCTTAGCTTTAGCTGCATCCCATAAGTCTTGGTACACTGTGTCTTCATTTTTATTCATGTCATAACATTTTCTAATTTCCCTTGTGATTCCTTCTTTAACTCATTGTTTAATTAGGTGTGTGTTGTTTAATTCCAGCAGATTTTTGTGTTTTCCAAATTTCTTTCTGTTATTTCTAATTCTGTTGTAGAATGAACACATACTGTGTATGATTTCAAAACTTTTAATTTATTGAAGCTTGTTTTACAGCCTAACATGTGGTTTACTCTAGAGAATATTTTGTGTGAAATTGAGAAGAATTAGTATTCTGAGTCTTTTGTGGTGAGGTGTCTGATGTTGAACCTCAAAGAGTACATACAGCCTTGAGCATGCACATAGTCAAGTCACCCTGGCATGACAGTGGTTTAGCAGGATCTCTTTAACTATCTCCCTGTTGTCTCTGTGGAGCTGTCTGCCTCTGCTGGCATTCCACTCAAGTCTACTAATTGCAGACTGATTGTTCTATTATTTTCAGTGATGCCTTGGGACATAAATTGCTCTACAGTCTGATTCTATTAAATCGAAACTCCCAGGAAGAGGTGGTTTTTGAGGTGGGTCTTTGAGGGTTTAGTCTATTGTTGTTATTAAATCACCATTGTTTTGGGAGTAGTCTCATGATTGAACATTATCACACTTCTTTGCAAATAAAGGCAGTTTCTAAGGAAGAACTTCTGAATTCTTTCTCATGGACTGAAGAATCTGTGAGTCTTTTCCAGGGCAGTGTGGGGAATAGCAGTCCCTTTCTCTTAGAATGATACCCTACTTTAGAGGACAGTGCTGAGTGGGTCAGCAACCTCTAGTCTTCTGTTTGCCTCTTCCAGCATGGAAATTTTACCCCATAAGTGAGTGGGAATGAGGGGGACCAGAGCACCAGTGTTCTCAGTTCACCATTTCTGGGGATGTACCTGTGCCTTGTGAGTGGGAGCTGAGTGGAGGAAGGAATCCCCTCTTTTGGGAACACCTACCAGGAGTTTAGCAACTTGGAGTTTAGGAGGATTCAAAATGCTGGTGCCTGATCTTCCTGAGAAGATACTATACCCTTTACCTGGGAGATGAGAGGCAAAGAAACCCGTTTTCTTAGCCACACCTGCTGCTGGATTGGAGACCAAGAAGAAGGCGGAGGTCATTGCTCAACTGTCCCTAGACTCTTGTGGTTCTTAAGATTTAGTAGATTATTTCTTTCGGGGTGAATATTTCTTCTTTTGTTATGTGCTCTTAGGACAAGTGCCAGGAACTTTAATCACTTACAGTTGTTCTGTGCAGAATGAGCACACAGAGCTCTCCGGGCTGCCGTTTTGGCTCAAAGGGTTTTTCTTTACCAGTTTTTCCTTACCAGGTTGGATCTAAAACATAGTAATATGGGCAAGTACAACAACATGGCTTCAGAGAAGACTGATTTGCAGCGAAGTGCTTGCCCTTTATTATATAAAGAATTATTACAAAGTTATGGGAATTAAAGTAAAGTTCGGTCCATAGCTATTGTCCTGAGTCTCTTGGTGTCTACCCCACTCCCCAGCCCACTCCCCTGTCTTTCCCCAGGACTCCCCTTATCCACAGCTGATGCACATTTCAGGGGCACCTCCCAGTCATGTTCTTTAGGGGACTCCGGCCTGGGCGGGGCCTTGTGGAGTTGTTCTGTCCAGGAGACTCAGCCAGCTGTCTGCATAACACACCTCTTATATAGCCAGTGGCTGCAAACCTCCAATCCTATTAGAATTTATCATTGTTACACTGAGGAAATAATTTAGAACTCAAAGAACTGATTGTTTACTAATAAGCATGTACTTGGGGGTTCAGTTATTTGAAATTACTGGGTTGGGCCTTGACTGCTTTATTATGTTGGCATAGATATAAGGGGAAATTAAAACTGTGAGTTTTTCTTTTCAAAAAAAAAGGGTTCAGTTTTTCTAAGACTCTTCATGTTTAAGGGTTGTGTTTTCTGACTCTCCTAAGTTTGGAGGAAAATTTGTGAAATTAGTGCCACATTACTCCCTAGAGCCAATCTGACACCTCCGGTAAGAAACACACTGTGACATGTGCTAAAGTCTTTGGTTTTTATGGAGCCTGAGGAACGTTTTGCTCTACATCAGTTTGTGTACCCATGAAGTTAATGATGTCTGAGAACACCACGAGGGATGTTTCCTTTGGATGAAATGTGAAGACTGCCTTTATAGGACATTAATTTAACTAGATTTTGGCTAGTTAGACATAACAACTACTCTTCATGAAGGCACTAACTCTTCCACTGCAGAGAGCAGAGATTCGGAACGTGTCTCTGCATGATTTAAACCATATAAAATTGTGATAATTTTCAGATTATAAAACAAGTCCCTCACCTTCCCCACCCAAAGAATTTACTATCTCTCAAAATTGCCAGTTAATTTCTTAAAACTCAGAAACCCAAAAACTTTCTTAAAGTAGACTAAATTGAAGAAATTTATGCACAGTTTTTATGTCAGCCAAGAAGTTGCAGGACTGGAAAGAACCTGAGCTACTGATAGTTCTAAAGTAGAAAATTAAACTTTTTGTGTCACTGAGTCTTTGACTTTTCTCTTTAGGAAATAAAAATGGGCAAATCCCTAAAACAGTCTATAAAATCTCACTGAATTCATGATACCTGTCTATAAACTTGGAAAGGCTTCATGAATCTTAGACAGTTTAAGAAAATTTATAAATGAAAACACACACAATTTTAAATAAATGGAAATTAGCAGCTGTACTCATCTTGATGAATATTTCAGTCCTTTACATTTAATGATTGTTATCTATTGGTGTAGCCAAAGCCGAAGATTCCCAAAATTATTACTCCAGACAGCATTCATGCATGTTGCTGTTGAATGAAACTTCTGACAGATCCACTACAGTGCATTCTGACTATGTCTTCTCAATGCCAAAACTCAGAGAAAAACTCAGTTCGTAGAAAAAAGAAATCAGTCAAGTGATGTTAGTAAGCTAAAAAAATTAAAAAACCTTTGGTTTGAATGAATTTATCATATTTTATTATGTTATCAGATGAGCCATTACTGTAGGACTCATAAAAACATGGCTGATCAGTGTTGTGCTGTTTTTTTCTTCTACTAACTGTCCAAAAGAAATCTGTGAATGCCACGTATGTGTTTTTCAATATCCTATCAATCACATTAAAAATAAAAAAAAAAACTGGTGATATTAATCTTAATATTATAATTTAATTAACACAATAGATACAAAATATCACTCTTTCAACATGTAATCAACATAAAATAAATGTGTGGTTCATATTTGTTACTAAGCCTTAGGAATCGGTGCTTAGGTAATAACTTATAGCATATTTCCATTTGCATGAGACACATGTCCAGTGTTAACACCCACACGTGGGAGTGGCTGCCATAGGTCTAGACACCGACCTGTGGCTACCATGATGTTTTTCTATGTTCTGAAGAACAATAAGCTGTTTGTATTTTCCCATTTTCAAAATATTTTATTAAGGCTAAGATGAATAGCGTTAGGATTCTCTATTTGTAATTATCTGTAATCATGCAGTTTTTAGAAATGTTAAAAATTAAGGATATGACATAGATGTCCTTGTGCTAATTTTACTACTTCAAAGATGTACAGGAAAGGTCTTGATGGGTGTGTGGGGCATGTATGTGCGTAAGGGGTTGGGGGTAGCACATAGAGTGAGTGTCTAAGCCTGTGGAGCTTTTAATGGTACTCTGATAGAAGTGAACTATTCTTTTAAGAAGCACAGTAACTCAAGCATGACATATTGCGAACATTATTTTGAAATACTTACATGAGTTACTTTGGTGTTAGGCTAAACCAGACAGTACATTTAGTTTGTGTAGGAGTCTGTCTGGTCTTCTCAAACAAAAACACATAATTTAAATGTATCTTGACATTTGGTTCAGGTCTTTACATGTATCCGTTTTTGTACACACTACCTCATCTGTGAATGGGTTAATTTTTACATTTCAGACATCACATGTGAATTATTATGACGATTTTGCAGAGCTATAAATTTCCTTGCTTCAAATTTATTGTAATTCAAAGGTTATTCTCATACTCCCAAACTTACATGGAAAAATACTTACAATGGAGATAAAGAATAAAACTATGCATAGCATTTAAACTAAAGTTTATTTTACTTACATGTTTTACTCTGAAGGTTATTAATGACACAAGCTGTATGCTCCTCATTGGAGAGAATACATTCCATGTGAGGAGCGGTACTGCAAATGAGATCTGAAAAGAAACTGAGGTTCCCATACATCTCAGTAATTTCAGTTCCATTCTGTAATCATGGTGTGAAAAACATTCAGCAGCCACATTTTGAGAATGTGGTGTCACTGCTGATGAGATAAAATGTCAGGAGTAGACCAAGTTAAAATAAGATTTAAAGACATATATTCAATGATTTCTGCTAAACTCCTGTGAACAAGCATATTCTTGAAAATTGACAAGAAATTTGGAGATTTCAGCTGCTTTATAATTACTGTACTGTAGTTAACTTTACCAAGCTTTTTTGTTTTGTTTAACTAAAATTCTGAGTTTAGACCATTATAAAAAGAAATATTTTTAAAAAATAGAAGTTGAAATTTCTCTTTCTTTTAACATTAAGGATTAAATTACAGATATACTTTGAGGTTGATAGATTCCATACAGAATGACTCCTGCTCCTCCATCCTCTCCCTCCTCCCCTCACCCTACTGTAACTCAGCATAGCCTGGGAAACTGCAAACGTAGCCTGGGAAACTGACAACTTAGCCCGAGAAACTATAACTTGGCTCGGGAGACTGAAACTTGCCCTAGCCCTTCCCTTAGCCCGGTACATAGAAACCTATCCTTGACCAATCAGTAGTGACCCCCTAGCCCTTACCTTAGCCAGGTGAATTGAAACCTATGCCTGACCAATCAATATGACCACGTATTCCTCCCTCTGCCTTATGCCTAGCAACCTATTCCTCCCTCTGCATTGTGCCTAACAACCCCCCTTTACCTATATAACTTCACTCCCAACGGCCAGAGCGGCTGCTCTCCCATTGTGAGACAGCCCGGCAGCTTCTCCCCCAATAAAGCTTGTCACTACCACCTGGTGTTTTGGCTCGTTTCTATCAGAGGTATGTACTATTTTAATATGAAAGTTAAACTACTGAATAAGAGAAATCAGTACTGTCTGACATCACTGATGTAAAGACCAAGAATAACTAATGAGAATATGCATTATAATTTTCTCTCCCCTTGATAAACTAGTATAATTTAACATACAGTGTTCTAGGAGATCATACACATCAGCTTGTGCTGTATATCTGTACAGTGTGGTATTGGGAGAGTGATATAACAATGTTTTCTCTGGATTGCAAAAGTATAACTAGATGACAAGGACTAAGAGAAAGTCACATTGTTTTCTGGGAGAGTTGTGTCTTGTATAATCAAACACATTTGTTAATTGAGATACATGGCAATCTAGTTCACACTTTGAAAAAAGAGCTGCATATTTCACAGCTTTCTCTGCAGAACTTTAAAATTTATGCCATTTTTTCCCCTACCCTCTTCTCATTATAGACAGAGCATTTTTAAATGGAAGGAAACTCAGTGTTGAGATTACTTCAATATTTGAGATATAGGAAAAATTCAGAATTCTGTACAACATTGGCCAAAAGGAACCACTTGATATGTATGTGTGTTTTAGTTCATATTAATCACATTAAAACTTCTGAGGAAAGTTATCTAAATGACATGAAAGGATTTACAAAGTCTGTGATTTAAATAAATGTACAATTTGAGAACAGTGGATTCAGAAAACAAAGTCTACTTTAATACCTACGTGAATCATCACATTATCTCCACACATATATCGCCAAATGAAAATAAACGCTATACTTTGCCATTAGAATCATAAATTTTATTTGTCATTATAGAATTAAAGAAATGTATGCTGTAAATTATAATTTGGATAAGGCATTTCCTAGTTCACGGGCTCTGGAGGATCTGCTCAGCAGCTGTGATGGGCTTACGTTTGTTGGATGGCCAATCAAAATGATTTAATGTTACTTCATACCTTTTGCAGCATACCTATTTTGGAAAAGGTTATATAGTAGACACCAGCTTTAAGTAGGCTGATTTTTATAGTAAACATAATTTAAGAACCTTATTTGAGTGTTCACGAAATAGAGGTTCGCGGTTCTGAAGGGCCACCCAGTTAAAAGAAAAAGAGAAACAACAACAACGACCCACAATTCCTGGAGACTTGGTCTGCCCATTTGTATGGATGATTTTCAGCTTTGGAGAAGAGGCAGCTCTGCGCTGCAAACCCCAGAGCAAAGAACGAAGCACTTTGAGTGACAAAGGGGCCCCAGGCTTTCTGCCTGGGTGTATTTGTTACAGCTGCATATGGTGGGGGATGAGGACAACCTGGTGATCTCATTGAGCTGCAGATACAAGTATTGAAGTTGGGGACTTAAGAGAGAGGGAATTTGAGAGGCAGCTCACCAGACAAGGAAGATAGGCAGAGAAGAGCTCCAAATATCTGCTGCGTGTTCTCCTGAATATGCGTGGGCACACACAGAGGGTAAAGATTAGGTCAGTAACTGCCAGGTTGCTGTAAGCTGAAAAGCTAGTGCAGATGCTCAGATTGAGTCTTGGTTAATTAGAGTGGAGATATCTTGGTAGCTACCTGAAGGAATCAGGGGACACCAGGAAAGCGGGGGTGTTCGGGGAGCAGGGTTAAGCAAGCCTAAGGTAAAGCTTAATACGAACCTTAAAATAACTGAGCCACCATGCAATTGAATTGACTTCTTAAAAGCACACAACTCAATACTCTTTAAAGAGATACAATAAAATTCAGATACTTCATAATCTAAGACTGAGAATGCCCAGCAAGAATCCAATTTACTATGGGGGCAACTAGGGTTGGGGGTGGTGGTGGTGGATTTTACACAGGAAAAAACACATAGTGACTATCTCTCCTCAGGAAAATGCAAGCCAGAAGAAAACTGAGTAACTTACTTAACACACCTAAAGGAGGGGGAAATGGAGGGGGAAGTATTTCAAATCTGTGCCCAGTGAAAAACTCTTTCAAAAACTTTTTCTAATAACATTGGTTGGTAGCAGACATGTATAGAAGAGGTGCTAAAGGAATTTTGCATGCTGAAAAAAGAAATGATACCAAATATAAACTTGGATCTGTAGAAAAGAATAAAAAGCAAGAGAAAAAAATGTGGTAAATAAAAAAGACTTTTTATTATGCTAAAAATTGTAATAGTAAAATGTGAAAGATGATATACCTTACACAACAGATTGAGGATGACTATATTCATATCAGAACAAGTAGACTGCAGAGAAAAGTGATAGTATCTCTGACAATGAAAGTTATTTCATAATGAAAGAGGGTTACTTCTTCAAGGAATTAATAAACTTAACTACACATGCATCTAATACAGAGCTGCAAAATGCATGAACCAAAAACCGATAGAATTAAGAGGAGAGGTCAACAAATCCACCAATAGTTGAAGATTTCAACACTTCTCTCTTAGTAATTGATAGAACAATTACATAGAAAACCAAGAGGTATGTAGACGCTATGAACAACTATCACCGTCTTCTCTTTGCTGACACTGTAGATTAAAACATTACAGGTGAAAATGTCAAAACACACATTCTTTTCAAGTAATGTGGCATGTTCACCAGAAGGATCATAAGTTAATCATTTTAAAAGGTTGAAATAACCTTTAATCCTTTTGAGTTTATACATAATTTGAGACTACAGCAGAATGAAATTAGAAATCAATAATGATGAGCTATCTTAGGGAAATAAACAAATACATTTGGGAATTGAACAATATATTTCTCCACAATGTATGGGTACAAAGAAGATTACAAGGAATGAGGTAAAGAGCCTCTCATGAAAGAACATGTTTTGAAGTTATTCAGAGTTAGGTTTGAATTCACCTCTGCCACTAGCTAGCTAACCTGGGCTCATTGGGCAAGTCTCTAATCTACTTTGCTTACTTTAAAAATAGCTAAAAGAGTGCCTGCCTCATTGATTTGTTGTAAGCAGTCAGCATTTTATACAAGTAAATTACCTTGCATAGTGATGAGCACGCTATTTGCCCATTGTACTTAAGTTCTCTGATTTCCTCTTCTTAGCACCATATTTGATTTAGAGAAAACCATGTTACAGCGTGTTCTGACTTTGCTGTATGCTATTGCTTCTGTGTGGGAATTTGAAGAGCTGGAAGCACGTGAAAATTGCCGAGGGACCCTGAACACACACATTCATTTTTTCTGGTGTGCAGTCACTGTAGTTCTTAGACTCAAGCTCTGGAATGGCTGCCTTTGAACTCCTCATGGACAGGGTTGATTCGGGACAAAACCCAGGAGAGAATAAAAAGAAACAGGCAATCAAGTCAAAGTAATTTCCTTCCAAAAGAAAGAATTCACCCTAGGAATCTGGGGATATCATTTCAAATCCCAGAGAGACAAGTGACTTTTAGGGAACAGATGGTTGCAATCAAATAAATGATCAGAGATACCATATCATTGGAGATAAGATGAAATACAAGCTTTAGGGAGCTGAGAATCAACCAGGGACTCACTCAGAATATATTAACAAACTTTTCCAAAAGAGAAGATTTACTTAGAACTTGCTGCTGCCTTTATATTTTTACCACATAGTGTTGTCAACATTTTCCATAAAATGAAGACATAGTCTAGGTATAAAGGAAAAGGCCATCATAAATATGTGGGGGTTTTCTTTAGTTATTTTTGGAATTTCTTATTTTCTTTTTTCCCATATATTAATGTTTCTTATATTTTTATAGCTGCAGTCTTCTTGACATTTTTCTTCAACCATTACATTAGAAATGAATACTTACATTTCAAATGTAATGGACACTGAACATTTATATTTATATAGTAAACATAATACAATTTAAATATGTCATGTACTTATTAAATATTTATTAAATGCTTAATAAGAGATCACTGAGTGTCTTAGTCCATTCGAGCTGCTATAACACAGACTGGGTGGCTTATAATCAACAGAAATTTATTCCTCAAGGGTGCAGAAGCTGAAAGTCTAAGATCAGGGTGCCAGCATGGTCAGGTGCTGGTGAAGGTCCTCTTGTGAGTTGCAGTCTGCTGACTTAATGCTTTGTCCTCGCGTTGTGGAATGGATTAGAGAGTTCTTCAAGGTATTTTTTTATAAGGGCCAGCAATGCCATTTATAAGGGCTTCGGCCTCATGATCTCAGACTTCCCAAAGACCCCATCTCCTAACACCATCACAATGGAGGTTAGGATTCTAACATATCAATTTTAGACTCTGAGACTATAGTAGTGAGTAATGTAATAAAATAATTAATATTTCATATGTTATACATAAGAATAGACATCTTAACAATATTGAGTTTCCAAGCTCATAAATGGGGTATATCGCTCCATTTATTTGTTCTTCTTTAATTTCTTTTGACATTTATAGTTTTCAGTGTATATCGATCTTGTGTACCTTTTGACAAACATCTGTAATTATTTTGTACTTTTTGGTGCTAGTATTAATGATATATTTTAAATTTGAAATTTATTTTTCTAGTATATAAGAAACCCAATGATATTTATATGTTGACCATACTTTCTGCAAACTTACAAAACTCACTTATTAGTTTTAGCGGCTTTTTTTGTAGATTTGTTTGATTTTCTTATAGATTAGATCATGTTACCTGTGAATAAAGAAAGTTGTAATTCTTCCTGTCTAGTTTCTGACTCACAACTCCTGTGAATAGTCATGAATTTTGTCCATCTGTCTAAAATTAATGCTGTACAAGTGGATGTGCACCTTTAACTTAAGCATTCAGTAGTTTTTGTTAACAAGATTTTCTTATCACAACTGAGTAGAGAAAAACTCTTTCAGTTCTGGAGCCTGTGAGGATATACATCCACATTTCTGAGGTCATGAGCCCACGTGCTGTGAGGATGCACAGACATTTTTCAGTGGTCTTGAGTTCACATGCATGGGGACATTTAGAAAACAGAGATGAAAACGAAGAGTTTCTGAGAATATTTGAGTTTCTGGACCCAGCTAGTTCCACCCTCTGCCTACACATCATTTCAATGCAGAAGACAATATATTCTTCCTTCCTTTTAGTTTTTGCTCAACTTTGGGTTTATATCATTTGCAAGTGAAATTATCTTGAATATTATAACAATGAATTGTGAAGATTAAAACACTTATACAAGTGATAGGAATGCCAAAAATAGCACAAAAGCTGGGAGAGGCAGAATGGAATATATTGATTGACAGTCCCAAAGGTAACTGCATATTTAGACTTTGGCAATGGGCACCCTTTATAAGGGAGTTTTGTTCTGGCTGAAGCTAAATATAAACAAAAACATATTCCATATAAGCTTAGTTATTAAGAATTAGAAAACAAATATAAATGTAGAGATCAGTTGTTCAAAAAAAAGAGCAATATAGCAGAGACTATCAAGACATATAAAAAATAATGACACATGGTTTCATAAGAGGATAAATTTTGCTTTGTGTGACAATTCTCTATTTTTTTTGGGGGGGGGCTTTTATTTATTTATTTTTTCAAGTTTTTTTTATTGTTAAATTTATTGGGGTGACATTTGTTAGCAAGACTTACATGGGTTCCAGGTGTACAATTCTACAGTGCACTGTCAGCTTGTTGTATAATAAGTTCACCACCTAGTGTGAGTTCTCTTTCCATCACCATATATTTCGCTTCCCCCCTCCTCTCCCACTCCCTCCTCCATCTCCCATTCCCTCCCTTCTTGTCCCCAAATAAACATTAAACTCTTGATTGTGTCCATGGGTTTTTTGTTTGTTTTTTCTTGCTTTCAGTTTTATGTTCTGCATACGAGTGAAGTCATACAGTTTTTGTTTTTTTCTCTCTGGCTTATTTCGCTTAGCATGATGTTCTCTCTCAAGTATTTTGTTTTTGTTTTTGTTTTTGTTTTTTTGTTTTTGTTTTTAATTCATTTTTATTGTTAGACTTATGGGAGTGACATCTGTTAGCAAGGATTACATAGGTTTCAGGCATACAATTCTACAGTGCATTGTCAACTTGATGTATAATCAGTTCACCACCTAATGTGACTTCTCTTTCCATCACCTTATATTTAGCTTCCCCCTCTCCTCTCCCACCCCCTCTCCTTTCTCCCTGCCCTAACCCACTCATCCCCAAATAAACCTTAAACTATTGATTGTGTCCATGGGTTATTTGTTTGTTCATTTCTTTTTTTCTTTGCTCTCAGTTTTATATTCCGCATATGAATGAAGTCATACAGTTCCTTGTTTTTTCTGTCTGGCTTATTTCACTAAGCATGATGATCTCTAGATTCATCCATTTTGTTGCAAATGGCAATATTTCATCTTTTCTTATAGCTGAATGATATTCCATTGTGTATATGTACCACAGCTTCTTTATCCAGTCATCCGTCGCAGGGCACTTTGGTTGTTTCCATGTTTTGTCCACTGTGAACAGTGCTGCAATGAACATTGGGGTACATAAGTCTTTGAAGACAAAGGTTTTCAAGTTTTTTGGGTAGATCCCCAGAAGGGGGATTGCTGGGTCACATGGTAGCTCCATTCCCAATTTTCTGAGGCACCTCCACACTGCCTTCCACAGTGGTTGTACCAGTTTGCACTCCCACCAGCAGTGTACCAGAGTTCCTTTTTCTCCACATCCTCTCCAGCACTTGTTGTTCCTTGTCTTGTTGATAATAACTATTCTCACAGGTGTGAGGGGGTATCTCATTGTGGTTTTGATTTGCTCTCTCTATATTTTTAATCCTGAGGAAATAATGACTTTTGAATGCAAAAGCAATTTACTAAGAAGAAATCAAACTCTAGGTGGCAGTTTTGCATATAAAGAAATAGAAGTTGCCACTGTTCTAACAAAAGTAAACAGTGGAACAGGCTGAAAAGGCAACAAATTTTCTTGGGTACAAGCAAGGTGAACACATAGATTGGAGAGACAGTCAAGCAAACACAAGGAGGTATGTCTTCCTGGAACAGAAACTCAGATTAGAACCATCTCAGGACCAAACACTGGGGCAGGAAAACATGAACTATACTTGATGAGTTGCTGTAGGCTCACTGTTGTCAAGTGTGAGAGTTAATACATCCAAGGGGACCCAGCTGTGGGGAGGGGACACAATATTGTGAGGTTTACCTCCAGGAGCCAACAGGATTCTCAGAGTAAGTATCTGTGAAAAATCCTTTTGTGCTTTCTGTGGGGAGAAAGAGAAGCCATGTTGAAACACAAAAGAGTGCTCATTCTTCTTAGCAAGGCTGCCCTCACAAGAAACTAGTAACTACAGCCTAAACTTCTGGGTATTGTCAGAGCCTAACTGACCTGGGAGAAGGGAAATACCCAACTGCAGCCCATGCTATTCATTCTGTCCCCACTAAGGGGAGAGAGGGACAGAGAAAACACATTCACAGTTCAGAGGCATGGGCTCACAGAAAGACTGAAACCTAATCCTAGGACAATGGAATGCATCCTGTGCCCAAACATTGTACCACGTTACCAGATTTGCAGTAGTATTTCCACTGGGTACATCGTGTCTGGCTATCATGTATCAGTATGAAATTAAAACACACCCTAAGAGGCAAAAAACACAGTTTGAGAAACAGAACCAGAATCAGAACCAAATATGGCAAGGATGTTGGAATTATCAGACAGGAAATTTAAATCAATCATGATTAATACGCCAAGGGCTCTGCTGGATAAAGTAGACAGCATGCAAGAATAGATGGGCAATGAAAGCAGAGAGATGGAACCCCCCCCTCCAAAAGAATCAAAGAGAAATGCTAGAGATCAAAACCACTATAATGGAAAAGAAGAATGTCTTTAAAGGGGTTATTAATAGACTGAACACAGCTGAGTAAAGGATTGCTGAGCTTGAGGATATGTCAATAGAATCCTCAAAAAACACGAATCAAAGTAAACAAAGACTTAAAATAATAAAAAGCAAAATAACCAAGACTTGTAGGACAACTAAAAAATGGTAACAAACACATAACAGGAATACCAGAGGGAGAAGAAAGACAGAAAAAAACCACAAATAATATTTGAAACAATAATTACTGAGAATTTCTCTAAAATAATGTCAGACACCAAACCGCAGATTCAGGAAGCCTGGAGAACACTACCTACACTGACTGTCCAAAACCTACACCTCAATATATCATTTTCAAACAGTAAAATATCAAAGAAAAAAAATTGAAAGAAGCCAGAAGAAACAAAAACCTTATTTACATAGGAGCAAAGAATAAGAATAATCTTGACTTCTAAAAAGCCACCCCAACAGATGAGAGTGCAGTGAAATACTAAGTGTTGAGAGATAAAAACACCAACTTAGAATTCTGTACTTTGTGAAACTATCCTTCATAGGTGAGCAAGAAGAAATAAAGGCTTTCTCAGACAAACAAAAAATGAGGGCATTTGTTGTGAGGAGACCTACCTTTTAAGAAATGTTAAAAGAAGTTCTTTGGAGAAAAGGAAAACGATGTAGTCAGAAACACAGATTTACAAAAAGCAAGGAAGGGCACTGAAGAAGGCATATGGGAAGGCAAGTAAAAATGTTTTTCTCATTCTTAATTGCTCTATTACACAATAAGTTGTTTAAAATAATGATAATACCAATGTATTTGAATATACACACACATTTGACAAACTGGACACAACAAATTTACAACTTGTGCTCTGTGAAAGACAATGTCAAAAGAATGAGAAGACTGGAAGAAAATATTTGGAAAGACACATATAAACGATAAATAATTTTTATCTAAAATATACAAAGAACTCTTAAAACTCAACAGTAAGACAAACAACTGGATTAAAAAAAAAATGGGCCAAAGGCATGGATAGGTACCTCACCAAAGAAGTAATATAGATGGCAAATAAGTGTATGAAAGATGCTTCATATCATATGTCATCAGGAAAATGCAAATTAAAACAGCAATGAGATCACTATTTAATAGAGGAAATCTAGAATACTGATGACACCAAATGCTGGGGGACAATATTGGGAGACAAGAACCCTCATTCATTGCCAGGGGGTATGCAAAACGGTACAATACCTAGGATGACACTTCAATTTTTTTCTTACTTTATGGTTCCACGATCTTGCTCCCTGGCATTTATCCGAAGGAATTGAAAATGTATGTTCACACAAAACCTGCATGCACATGTTTATCACAGCTTTATTCAGAATTGTCAAAACCTGGAAGCAATCAAAGTATTTTTTAAAGATGAATGAGTAAACAAACTGATGCACCCGGACAACAGGATATTATTCATCACTAAAAATAAATGAGCTACAAAACCAGGAAAAGACATGGAGGAACTGTGAAGGCATGTTGCTAAGAGAGAGAAGCCAATCTGAAAAGACTATATAACGTTCTGGAAAAGGGAAACTATGGAGACAGTGAAACAATCATTGGTTGTTAGGGGTTGGTGAGAGTTGGGATGAATAGGCAGAGCACAGAGGATTTTTAGGGTAGTGAAAAAACTGTATGATACCATAATGATGGATTCATATGGTTATTCCTTTGTCCAAACCTGCAGAATGTGCAACACCAAGAATAATTCTAAGATACACTATGGACTTTGAGTGATGATGATGTGTCACTGTAGGGTCATCTATTGTAAATGCCCCACTCTAGTGGGGGGGTTGATAATGGACATGGGTGAGGGCAGGGGATATTTGGGAAATCTCTGTACCTTCCACTCAGTTTTACTATGAACCTAAACTGTTAAAAAAAATCTATAAAAAATCAATGAAAACTAGAGTATCTGGATAGTGAAATATATGCCAAGCAGCTGTTAATTAATTCCAGTCAAAATGTACCAGGTACAGGTAATTTTAGAAAACAATTTAGTTGTGTTTCAAATAACATACAATGTAGGTAGCATAATAATTTTTCAAGCAATGTAAGAATTTACATATAAATGTTCCCATGTATTTGAAGAAGGTATTAGGGTTCTAATAGTAAAACACACAGGGAGCCTATTTACAGAACATGAAGTGTTTTCCCAAGGCCTTGATCCTCCTGCGTGGAGCAAATTTCTTTCTTTGGTTCTATCTGCACTGCATCTGACAGAATTCCTTGATACTTATTACATTTTGACTGTTCCGTGCCTTAGTTTTCACTAATTCATGCTTGCTGTCCCCTATTTTTATATCTCTTAGCTATTTTAGAATTTTGGTAAGAAATAAAAGTATGCCATTAAGCTTCCATTATTCATTTATAAACACTCTTGCTTTTCAAATGATGAAACAGGGAAAACTTACAGATCATTGAGATTATAAAGAAAGCAGGAAGTAGTAATTAATTTATTTCTCTGGCATCTGCTTAGTTCCCATTTCTGTATCTGGTACTGCAGCTGTCCTGACTTCACTTCAGATTCTCTATTAAAAGGACTGTACCAACTTTTTAGATGACCCATTTTATTTTGAAGTAGTTCCAATCATAAGAAAGAAAAGACAGAGAAAATGTATATATTTTGAGCATTTAGTCTTTTTATCTGCTGATTTATTTAATTTATTTTTGGGGGTGTGAGTGTGTTTGGGATGATCTGAGTTTATAGCCTACTAAAAATTGTGTCTTGTGTTGGCTATGTTTTTCATGATGTGTTTTTTATAATATTAAGTTGAAGTCAGGGCAGGGTGCTACCATACATACTAGGGCTGTCTGGAAAGTATCCAGCCACATAATATGAAAATTAGAGGCACTCATTGCTGGATTTTTTTAAGACAGAAATATATATATAATTATATTGATGTGGCAAAATTTTTATTTCTCACTTTGATTTGATTGAGGGTATAGAATGGTGATCTTGGGAACATTATTTGTATATTATCATTGTAATGTGAAAATGTTGACATTATTTGTGATAGTAAACTATCTTGATGCTGTTAATATTTCATCTGCTGTTAAATTGTAATACATTTAATAAATTTCTATTAAAACTAAAAAATGAAGACAAGTTATTCATCATGCAAATTAACAGTAACAATAGTACTTCCTATATATCATATTCATGAATAGTAACCATTCAATTCTGGTCCACTTTCCTTCTCACTCAGCTTTTCATCTTGACATTTCATTTTTTAAATGATGCACCATGTGTTTCTTCCTATTTTCTTTTGGGTGAACAAATTCAAAGCAACCAGTCTATAATTATCCGTTCACAAACAATGCTAATTGATTTTGTAATTTCCTACTCTATCGTCTACCTGCAGAGAAAATTAAGCACACATCAAGAAATTACGTGCTCACTTTTGGCGAATCGTGGACTTCATTTACCTTTGGAAATACTGACTAGAATTTTGGTTTGAGAGTTGAACTCTGCAAGTTTCATTTACATCTAAGCTAAGGTGCTTCTAGAGGAGAAATAAGTTAAGCAATCTAGCCACTTATCTGGAGGAAAAGCACAATATTTTGGACACAGTAAATTCTAAAATTTTAAAATATATATTTCCATTAAAAGATAAAATATTGTGTTGATTTTTATAGATTCTATCCAGCAATTCTTAGTTTATAGCACTTGAAAATAAGGTGGTTGAATAAAAGCATTTTCCTGGAATAACTGACAAGGACACAAAGAAAGTACAATTGAGGCTGGAGGTGGGAAGTTCCCAAAGAATTGGAAAAATTAGTTGGCAACGGAAATGTTATAAGACAGGTTTTTGTCTCTCATGTATCTCACTGCCCAATCCAGTAGCCACTAGCCACATGTAGTCATTTAAACTTTAAGTAAATATAAAATAAATAAAGTCAAGTTAAAATAGTATAAATAAATTTAGTCCTTCCATTGTTCTGGCCCTATTTTAGGGGTTTACTTAGGCACATGTGGCTAGAGGTTGTGTTATTGGTGAGCTCAGAGAACACTTCCATCATCTTGGAAGTTCTACAGGGCAGTCCTAAGGCAGAACTACAGGTGGACATGTCCAACAGTTGAGAAACTGGCTTTGAAAGTGAGCAGTTGTGTTCTGCATAGAGATATGGATTTCATGGTTACCCATAGAAAAATAAAAGCTGGAGCCACAAAGTAGGTAAAATTGCTAGGAAAGCTAAGTCACAACCCTTTCAGAATGCCTGCTGCTAAGGGCAGAAACAGGAAGACTGGACAATAAATCAGAGATTGTTTGGTTGGAGAGGATGATTCTAACTGGCCGATACCACCAGAGTCTTGAGTAATTAGAACAAGATTTTCAGTGTCATTCTGGCATCACACATTTTCAAAAATGTGTGCCACAGAAGAACACACAATCCCCAAGTTCCAGCTTTATAAATATTGTCATGTCAGTGACTCTCAAGACCATAGTTTTGGAAAATTTTCTTCTTTTTTGCCTTTACAGTCTATAGCGAGCTAGCTTCTTACCACACCAAAATCTCTTCCTTTTGGTGTAAATGAAAGACTCGTGGTAAATCCTTTTTGGGGGCAATTTTGTGGAAGTTTTTCTTTCTCCGAGAGAGAGATGAAATTAAAAATGCATATCAGATTTCAAATTTAAATCTATTTCAAGTTATCACTTGCCATTCCAAAGGCCCTATGAACTGGGTTAGCGTCTGGATCATTCCATTCTGCAATTTGTCTCAAGGTATATGTGCTTTTCCTTCCCTCCTCCAGTTTGCATTGTGTGAGGACGTCACATTCAAAGTCCCTGTTCATAGCCTCAGTGTTTCTTGATATTGTCAGAATTTTAAAATTTTATATATCTTATTAGTTTGAAATGGGAACTTACTTTAATTTGCACGTCCCAGAATATTAGAAAGTTTGAGCATTCTTTCACATTAGAGTAGCTATTCAGTTGCTGTTTCTGTGAATTGGCCCCTAATTCTCTAGGGAGTTATTCTCTTTCTTACTTTCAATAACAATGCATCTATTTATTTATTTAAATTCTTAATAGACTCCCTTCATTAGTTATTCATGTTTGTAAAATAAATTATTTTTCTAGTGGCTTGTTTTTGAACTCTCCTTAGAGTATCTTCCTGTGAAGAGAAGTGCTACATTCTAATGTAGTCAAACTCACTCAACTTGACTTCTATGGTTTATACGTTTTGTACCTGCATAAATCCTACCATACCCAACGCTAATGACATGTTCTCTGACAGTTGCTCATAAAAGATGTAGAACATCACTTTTGCTTATATACTTATACCAAATTGAGTTTATTTGTGTAGCAGGCATTATTTTTAAAAATATGAACAACCAATTACTCAAAACCAGTTATCGAAGAGTTTATGTCATAACTCTTCTGAAAAGCCATAGGTGTTATGTACTGATTTCCAAATATGGGTGGTTCTATGTGTACCTTCTCGCTCAGTTTCATTTGTGTCTCTTTTCCTGTGCCCTTCACAGTGTCTTAGTTATTATTGTATGATAGTAGATCCTGATATTCGATAGGCAAAATACTCCTGTGCCTTCTTTAACACTTTGATTTTGTTGCTGGCCCAGAAAGCTGGTTGGCTTATTTCTGAGCCCAGTGTCTTTTATTTATTGCTGTTTTCATCATTTTATCTCTCTTTCTGGGAAGTGGAATGCATAAAATACTGAATTTACTATGCAGCATTGACCTCCTGAAGAACTTGATGGCCTTAGTGTTGGTCTCGTTCTCGTGTTTGATCCACTCAATTGCGGTCGTGGAGTGGTTAGATTGAACACATATGGCTCTCCCCCTGTATGATTTGCAACAGGAGTATGCATGCAGAGGTGAGTTGAAAATAAGTATTGTTTTTTATAGATGAGCTGACTACCTAAGTGGGCTTTCATGGGGTGAAACTGTTTCAGTAAGGTGACCCTGGAGTGAGGTATGATGGTTGGTGTTATTATTCCCAAAACTCAATTTTGTCAGACTACTTCAAGAGCATGGCATTTGCTGAATAACTAGCCATAACCAAAAATACAAAGCGCTAATGCCTAAGTTGGAGTGACATTTTAGTCATTTATAAAGAAGCCCATTTTTTTTACTGTGACTAAAATATTCACAAGTATAATCTGAGGGACTTTGCTGTTTTAGAGTATTTGGGAATGTAATCAGCAATAAGATGCTTGGTTAAAGATTCAATGTGAGTAAAGAAATACCGAATACTATATCTTTAACAGATACTTTATTGGATAAGTCACACATCAAGTATCTGCTGAGATCTTGCTATGTACTACTGATTACTATTGTAATTATTTGTTATAGTGAAATGTTGGTAGAATATAACCATTAGCTCCATTTCCATACAGTTGATCCTGTGCTTATTTTCTCAAAAAGTGATGAATAAGTAAATAAATTTCTCATGAGTCTCTAATATTACATTTCAAGAAGCTTAACCTAACTCGACTAACTCAGTCGCATAGTCAAATCACATATAGTGTGTGATTTTATTGCTGTTAATTTTTATATTTTCACTTACAGAAGGTAAAATTATTATTCTTTGAAAATCTGGGAAATGCATAGCATGGAGTTGAAATAATAAACATAAACCCTAGTTATACATAATCTAATATTTTCTTATTCTCTCTTCCCTCTCCTTGGTTAGATCTTATGTCTAGAAAATACTTCGGCCTCTGCACTAGAATGAGAGATGTCCAGTACACAGATATGGGTCGAGTGTTCAGGAAAGGGTTTTACCTAAGGATGTACAATTGGGAGTCCTCAGCTATGGACGATATCCAAAACCATGGGGTCCAACAAAACGTACAAGAAAGGAGTTAGATAAAAAAGAGATCATCACCATTGACTGGGTTGAGGGTCACCTCTACATTAACTGCTCATGGGAAAAAAAGAAAAGGAAAGGGAAGATCAGTAGGAACCAGTGAAACAAGAGGAAAAAATAAAACAAAATTAAATGAAGATAGTACATGAAAATTTTTTGGTAGGTCAGAAGAAGAGTGAAGTCTAGATTACTGCAATCTGAAACATGGATATCACTGCTTTTAGGCAGTAAAGTTTGGAAGAGTGAAAGGAGAGAAAAATCGCATTGGAGTAGGTTTAAGGGAAAGCAGAAGAGAGAGACGGGCCCCAGTGAACACAAACAGATCATCTGGTTTGGCTGTCAAGTAAAGCAAAGAAATCAGATTATAGCTGTGGAGCAAATGAAGTCAAACTAATTTTTTTTCCTTTCTGTTTCTTCTCTATAAGAAGGAAGACAATGGCCAACTAATGGGAATTCTCCATTAGAGAGATAATAAAGGTTAATATAAGATAGAGAAAAGAGATTTGCTAAAGGATATCCTTGAATAGGTGAGGGAAAATGGAATAGATGGGGCAGTTGAGGGGAAAGGCTTATGGTTTTAGGTCAAGAGATCTTAGTGTGTGTGTGTGTGTGCATGTGTGTAGTCCATGGACCCCATGAATCTCTATGGATGCCTATGGGCTCTTTATTGTGAGTAAATACTAAATGTATAAAATGAATTCCCATTATTTTTATGAGTAATTAGTTCAATGAAATAAAACATCATAATACAGGTAAATTAGACTTAAACTTATTATTTAGATGACATACAAATGTGAAGGTTACTATTGCTTAGTTTGAATGATAGCTGAGCAACTTTGCTTGATAGTGATAGGTGTTAAAGACATTTTAATTGTCTCAGTCCTTTTGGGTGGCTATAATAAAATGCTACAGAGTAGGTGAATTACAAACCACAAAAATTTATTTCAAACAGCTTTGGAGGCTGGGGAGTACAGTATCAAGTCACTGGCAGATTCCATGTCTGGTGAGACCCTACTGCCTGATTGATAGATCATCAACTTTTCTCTGTAATCTCTTCAGGAGGAAGAGGCAAGGGATTTTGGGGGGAGGGAGCAGGTAGAGGGTGGTTCCCTGGCTGGAAATCGAACCTAGGCCACAACATTGAGAGCGCTGAAGCCTAGCCACTATACCACCAGGGAACCCCTGGATTTTTGTGGGGTCTTTTTTTGATGAGAACTAATCCTATTTTCATAAGGGCTCAGTCCTTGTGATTTCACCATCTTCCAAAGGCCCCACATCCAAACATCATCATACTGGGGATCAGATTTTAACATAGGAATTTTGGGGACACAAATATTCACTCTATAGAAGATAATAATGATGATATACAATTTAATGATACATAATACATTATACAATTTCAGAAAATGATAATATTTTCTATACTAATGATGCAATAGTTATGATGATGATGGTGATACAATGCTCAGGACATGGACAGTCATTGTCCTATTGGTCAGCTGACTTTGCTCTTTGCCTTCTTTACAGTGATGAAGTCACATGGTGGGCTATGAGGTTTCGTTGCTCCCCCACTTGAGTAAAAGGATACTGACAACCTCCTACCTAACACCCTTAGACACAGCACCAAGCTGCTCCTTTGTCATAATTGTACAATCCTTTCTATGAAATTTTACTGATATGTGGAACCATAGGCACACTGAATGTTATTTAAGAAAGCACATAGCCACAACACAGAAAGAATATTTTCTGTATTTCTCACCTCTCTTTTCCCCATTGTAGTTGATTTTTGTCAAAAGTACAAAATTTAGAAACACTTTGGTCCTTAAGAACTTCCAAATTGTTCTATATCTCCTCCCCCAGCTACACACAAATTACTTTAATATTGAAATAGCCAGAGAGCCATACTTGAAGATTTTGTGGTTTCTGTTTATCTGCATGTATATTACAAAGTTATTTGTAATATAGTATTTTCCATCATAGTATTTTCCAGTTCTTAGCCAAAGCTTCACAATAAAATTTAGAGAGCTAATGTCTTGATAAAAATACACACTCCTCAATTGAATACATATACAAACAATCCTATCTACAGTTGAATCACACATTTTGTAAAATATTAAAGCCTCTTAACCTCAGGCTTATTTATTGAATATACTGGAAACTGGTGGTTTTAGAAAGAAGTTTTTAAAATCACTTTTTTATTATGTTATACTAAAAAGGAAAAAGATGTTTTCTGGCACTATATAGTTAAATTATAATTTTCTTATTTTTGCTTCAAAGGTAAACAGACCTGTGCTATCAAGCTAAATGTGAAATAACAGAAAAAATGTGTAAGGTTTTTGAAGAAGATAATAGTGGTTGAAATTCTTAACTTTTCAATGATTTTTTTAGGTTTTATTTTCACAACCACAGTGACAGAAAGTCAAAAGAGTGGTTAGGTAAATTTCAAAGTAGCTCATATAAACCACACATGGATCAATTAATGGAATGCTTCTGTTTATATATTTAGATTAAGTATTGAATTTGTACGCAGACCCAGAGACCATCAGCCACTAATTTGAATAAAAGCAATTGCACTTCACTAAATAGACAAGCCACTTTTATAGCAAAATCTATTTAATTCTGATTGTTTGGCATTTTTTAAGGAAAGCCATAAAATATAATAATATTTTAACACAGAGAATCACTATGAAAATAACTTTAGAAGTCTAAAAGTATTCATCATTGCACATATATTCTAGGTAATTCCATTATTTCAATTAAAATCGAGTCTTAATTTAATTGGTGTGTTTTCTTCTTGTTACAGTTTATTCCTTATTTAAAAATTTTATTTACTGGGAATCCACAATATGTTAGACTGTACTAAGAACTTGTGGAATTTATACCTTAGTAAAAGAATAAAAATAAAATAAGCAAGGAATGAATACATAATTGATTTGTGAACAGTTCTACAAGAGAAAAACAAACAAACAAACAAAAGGAGAGCTTATCCTTGTTACAAAATATAAAGAGGGCAGGTTAAAAATTTAGAGGTAGAAGGTAGATCTGAGACTTCTAAGCCACGGTAAGTTTTGACTTTCACCCTGAGTGTTTGGAAGTCACTGAAGGTTTAAGGTAGAGACAATACTGCATCAGTGAAATCCAGAATCACCGAATCTGACTAAAGCAACAACTAAACTCAGATCCAAATTAACTCCTTACGGGACTGATCAAACCCACAGTAATGTGTTGAGACAAGAAGAGGTTTGCTCCTTTTAGAGCAAGAAAACTATCTCAGTCTCTAATGTCCAGAAACCATGAAAAATTATGACACACACAAAGAAATAGTAAAACCCGAATGATTGCTAAAAGCAGAAATAGTCATCTGAAACAAACCAGACATGGCCCAGATAGGAACTGTCCACAAGGACTGTCAAAAACGAAGAGAAATATCTTCAAAGTTCTGGAGGAAATGAGAAATATGCAGAAATAAAGAGGTTTAACGCATAAGCAAATAGTGGAGATAGAACTTAAAAATAGGATCACATTGCAAGCTGTCTATAAGGTAAATTAAAGGTACAGAGATGGACAAACACCTAACAAAGAAAGCTGGAGTGCTGGATTAAGATTAGATAAAAGAGTTTCAGAGATCGGAGTCATTTCAGCAGAAAAAGTGACAGCCCTGAATCAGTGTGCATCTCACAGCAGGTTTGTAAGATTCGTGAAGCAAAACCTGATTGAACTGAAATGAGAAAACAAAACAAAACAAAATAAAAAAACAACAAAAAAAACCCCAAACGTACGAAACTGTACCTGGAGACCTCAACACTGTTTTCTCAGTAATGATTAAATAATTGAAGAAAAAATGAGCAAGTTTATAGGAAACCAGACCAACAAGCTGTCAATTTGACTCAATTGAAATTCATAGAGTAATCCATGCATAAAGGATAGAATCAATCTTTTCTTTTGTCTTGAGGTTTTCCTTATTTCACTTTAGAGGACATATTTTCAATTTTTTAATTTTCAAAAAATTTTGAATTACAATTGGCATACAGTGTTATGTTACTTTCTAGCATACAATACAGTGAGTAGACATTTATCACGAAGCAATCACCAGAATAAATCCAGTACCCACCTGGCACCCCACGGTTACTGCAATACCACTGACTATATTCCCCATGCTGCATTCTGCATTCCCATGACTATTTTGTAACTACCAGTTGGTACCTTTTAACCCCTTTCCCCTTCACCCCTCCCTTTGACCCTCCACCCACCTGACAACCATCAAAATGCTCTCTGTATCTATGAGCCTGTTTCTGTTTTGTTGGTTTGCTTACCCTGTTGTCTGGATATGGTATTTGTCTTTCTGTGTCTTCTACACTTTGCATAATACCCTGTAGGTCTATCCATGTTGTTGCGGTTAGTTTTCCATCATTATTTCTTTAAATAGGCTTTCAATTCTTTGCTCTCTCTCTTCTCTTCTGGTACCTCTATGATGAGAACATTGGTTTGCTTTGATGTTTTCCCAGAGGCTCCTTAAACTGTCCTCATTGTTTTGGATTATTTTTTTTTTTTTGCTGTTCTGATTGGGTAATTTTTGTTACCTTATCTTCTAAATTGCTGATTTGTAATTCTGCTTTATGTAAGCTACTGCTTATTCCCTCTAATGTATTGTTATTGTTCTCCATAAAATTTGTTTCAACATATACAAATGATATGTTTTCTGCATAGCAATACTTTAAAACAATTAAACTGTTGTTTGAATTTTAAAAATAATTGTACATTAACCTACAGTTGGGTGATACAACATCATGAGTTTCCATGTTGCCTTTCTCCAGCTTCACCCAGAGGTTACCTCTGGTTCTCCTGGACTAAGAGATGACTACACCCCACGTTGCATTGACAGTCAAGACACAGAACATTGTGTTTGCCACAAGTTACCTCACCATCAACCCAATTCCCTTCTGTGGTTGTAGCCCATTGCCCATCGCCCTCCACTTGTGCACAACTACTTACCTGTCCTTTGTTTCTAAAATTGTAGCATACAATACGTGGCTTTTCTGGATTGGATTTTTCACTCATCATAACTAACTCACTGGAGAGTTATGAATAGCTAATTAATTTTTATTTTATTTTATTTATTTTATTTTTGAGTAGTATTTCATGGTATGGATGACCCAATTTGTTTAACTACTACAGACAAAAAGCACTGGGGGACATCTGGGTTGTTCCCAGTGTTTGGCTGTTACACATAAAGAGACTATGACAGCCACACTGAGATTTTTACATAAACACAAAAATTCATTATTTTGAGATAAATTGGCCAGACAGCAATGGCTGGGTTTTCCAGTAAATGCCATTCTGGTTTATTAAAGACATTGCCAATTATTTTTTTCCAGAATGACTATATCATTTTATATTCCCAAAAGCAAAATACGAGTGGTCCCATTTTTCTGCATCTTTGCCAATATTTGGTGGTGGTGTTATATTTCATTTTAGTCATTCTGATAGGCATGTGGTGACATCTCCTTGTGGTTTTTTCCCCCAATATCCTTTCATGTGCTTATTTGTCATCTGTACATATATCCTGCATGGTGACATGTCTGTTCATTGCTTTTGTCCACTTTCTAACTGAATAGTTTTAAAGAAATTTTTGAGAGCTTTTTAAAAAATGTTACCTTTCTGGATACTAACCCTTTTTCAGATATGTGGTAGATATGAAGTTTGCAAATATAATCTCCCAAAGTGTAGATTTTCTTTTCATTGTCTTCACAAGATCTTTCACAGAACAAACATTTTAAGTTTTGATGATATCCAATTCATCAATTTTTCTTTTAAGATAATCTCATTCCATTGTCAAATCTAAGAACCCTTTGCCTTTTTCTAGATCTTGAGGATTTTCACTTTTCTTTTATCTAAAAGTTTCTTGGTTTTGCATTTTACATTTAAGTCTGTGATACATTTTTAGTTAATGTTTATGTAGGTTGTGAAATGCAGATTGTGATTCAATGTTTTGCCAATGAACATGCAGGTGATCCTGGACCTTTTGGTGAAAAAGCTGCCTTTCCCCCACTGAATTGCTTTCGCCCTTTTGTTAAATATCAGTTAAGGTCTGTTTCTGGGTTCCCTACTCTGTTGTATTGATCTGTGTGTCTGTCCCTCTACTAATACCACAAAGTCTTGACTACTTTAGGTCCATAATAAATATTGACTCAGATAGGTTCCTCCAACCTTCTTCATTCATATTTATCACCATTGTTTCAACTATGGTAGTTTCTTTGCCTTTTTATATAAAGGTTTTGAATAAGCTCCTTTATCTCTATCAGAAGTTTGTTGGGATTTTGTTAGAATTGCATTAAAACTTTATAATATGAAAAATTGCCACCTTTATTATGTTTAACCACCCAACAATGAGCATATTATGTCTCTTTATTTATTTAGATTTTTATTTATTTCTTTTGTGAACATTTCACAGATTTTCAGCATGCAGGTCCTACATACTTTTAGTAATTTTAAATATATTTGCATTTGTCAGGACTCTCCAGAGAAGCACAATGAATATGATATATGGGTATATATGTAAGAGGTGATTTATTACAAGAATTATGCAGTTATGGAGGCTGAGAACTAGAGATTCTGGTGATGTAGTGCAATGAGTCTGAAGGCTGGAGAAGCAGGGTGTGGGGAGATCAAAGCCCCAGCTCACCTTGCCTCCTCCCTTTTCTTCTATGTGGGCCCTTGGGGAATTGGAGGTGGCCCACCCACCTTGGTGATGGTGATCTTCTTCAGTCAGTCTACTGACTCAAAGGCTAATCAGAAACACCTTTATAGACACATCCAGAAATATTATTCTACCAACTATCTGGGCTTCCTTTAGCCAGTTGAGTTGAAACATAAAGTAAACATCACAGTATACCATTTTAATATTAGTATTTATGCATTTATTGCTTGATACAGAAATAACAATTGATTTTGGTGTTTCTTGTATACTATGACTTTGCTGAACTTATTAATATTTTTAATTGATTCTGCAGCTTTTTTTTTTACATAGATAATTCTGTCACCTGCTAATAGGAAGAGTTTTGTTTCTTATTTTCTGTATATACCTACTGTTTCCTTTCTTGGCCTTTTTCCACTGGCTACCTCTTCCAGCTTTGTGTTGAATAAAGTACTGAGAGCAGACATCCTGGCCTTGTTCTGTATCCCAAAGGGAAACCATTCTAACCTCATCATTAATAAATTCCAGTAATGGGTTTTATAGATTCTATTCTTTTAGCTAAAGAAGATCCCTCTATACCTATTTATCTGGGAGTTTTTTGTCATGAGTTAGTATTAAATTTTGTCAAGTGCTTTTTTTCCCCACCAATTGATATGATCATGTGATTTTTTCTTATTTAGGCTGTTAATGTGGTGGAGTGCATTGTTTGATTTTCAAAGATTGAGCAGACATTACTTCCTTGAAACAAATCCCGCTTGGTCAAGGCTTTCGTTGTTTTCATGTATGTTCACGTTGTATTTGATAATATTTTGTTACAGATTTGGCATCTATATCACGTGATATTTTCCTGTAGCTCTCATTCCTTTTCTTTTGTTCTTTTCTTTTTTTCTTTATACTGTTTGTGTCTGGTTTTGGAATCACTGCAATACTAGCTTTATAAAATGAATTGGAAAGTGCTTCCTCCTGTTCTGTCTTCTGGAATAGATTGTGTAGAAGTGGTGTTATTTCTTCTTAAATGTTCTGGGAGAATTCCAGTGAAACTACTTGGGCCTGAAGATAACTTTTTGGAAAGTTTTGAAATTCTGAATTCATTTTCTGAATAGTTATAAGACTATGAAAATGATCTATTTCATCTTTAGTGAGTTGTGGTAGTTTGTGTTTTTAAAAGAATTGGCCTATTTGATAAATTCTCAACTATATGTGTAGAGAGAGGGTCTTACTATTGTATTATTATCCTGGGGGTGGAATCCTATTTTATTTCTGATTTGGCAATTTGTGTCTTCTCTCAATTTTTTGGTCAATTTTTCTAGAACTTTGACAATTTTATTGATATTTTGAAAGAGCTAGAAAACATAGAATTTTAAATTGCATGATGAAAACTTTCCAAAATAGGCCATATTCTGGATCAGAGCAAGAACCTAAACAACTTTGAAATATTTAAAATCAAATTGAGTGTATTTTCTGACTGCATCAGGATCAATAATAGATATTTGGAAAATACCAACATACTTTGAAATTTAACAGCATGTCTCAAAATAACCCCTGGGTCAGAGAAGAAGAACCTGGAGAAATTAAGGAATATTTGAAGTTCATAAAACTTTGTGGAGCACAGCAACAGAAGTTCTTAGATGGAAATTTTAAAAAGTGAGTTTACATTAAAATAGAATAGAAGAATGATCTCAACTGAATGATCTTAACGTGCACATTAGGAAGTTAGAGAAGCACTAGCGAATCAGCTAGCAGAATACAGAAAATAAGAGCGAAAGTCAGGGAGATGCAGCTTAGAGCTGCAGCGCTGAGGTCGCTGGCCTTGCAGTTGGGAATAGGTCTGTCCTGGGCACCTGCTGAGCTCTGGAAGGCTCCGCAGCCTCAGAGCCAGGATCCCCGTGGCAGCGGACAGCACCAGTGTGTCCCTCTTGGCCACGGTCTTCAGTGTTAAGCCCCAGGACTGCCTGGACCTGTTCAGTCAGCGCTGAGGTCCTTTTGGAATTCCTGAGGTCAGTGCCGCAGAACAACTTGGAATTTCACAAGAAAAAGCCTTGAGAGGGACAGCATTGCTGGTGGAGTATTTTCTGGGTTGCCTAGGCCCAGCACACTCTTGGATGCATTCTTGGATTCCTTCTGCAGAGACGTTAATTTTGTGAAAATTTTTCACCTAAAGCAGAAGAATCCTGTAGGTGCATTGGCACCATGGTAGAAAAATTAAACACGAAAGTGGCATTACGTCAAAGTTGGCAAAAATTACAAACTGTTTAGAAACTTGTGGGTTCCCTTGAATCAGAAACCAAGTGGCCAAACTTTACGTTTGACTTTGAAATCATGGCCTCTACCTTGACAAGTCATACTCATACATGGGAAATTTTTCTAAGATTGATAAGCATTTCTTATCAGAACACATTTGTCATAATTTTATACTTAATGACCATTACCACAAACCATGCAAAAATTAACTTGAAATGGATAATAATCATAAATATCAGAGCTGAAACTACCACTCTTATAGAAGAAAACATAAAAGACAATTTCCATGATCTTGGCATAAGCAAATAAGTCTTAATTAGGACACACACACACACACACACACACACATGCACACACACACTTACACAAATCATTTGTGAAAAAAATGGCAAATTGGGCTTTACCAAAAGTCTTTCTGTTTTGAAAGATGCTATTTAAGAATTAAATAGGCAGACCACATACTGGGAAAAAACATTTCCAAAACAAATATTTTATAACATACTTACATCTGAAATGTATCGAGAACACTTACAACTCAATACTAAGAGATAAACAACCCACTTTAAAACATGAGGCAAAGATTTGCCCAGAGATTTCATTAAAGCAGATGTGTAAATGGCCTTCAGTATAGGAAAGGACTCTTAACAGTATTAGTCATCAGGAAAATGCAAATTAAAACCACAATATTATCACGTTCCACACTTAGTAGAATGGCACAAATTAAAAAGACTAACAAGACCACGTCTGGCAAGGCTGGGATGCAGCTTGATGCATCGTATATTCTAGTGGGAATTCAAAGCTGTACGGCCACTTTGTGAACCTCCTCAGCAATTCCTTAGTAAGTTAGATGTGCACTTACACACTATCTGACAGCTGCATTCCTTCGTAAGAAATGGAACACTGCTTGAAATAAAAAGGGAACGAACTACTGATAAATGCAACAACACAAATGAACCTCAAAGGACTGATGCTAAATGAAAGAAGCCAGAAGCAAAATGCTGCATTATGCACGACGTGTTTATCTGACTTTCAGTCACAGCGATAGAAACCGGATTCGTTGTTGCCAGGAGCTGGGTTTTGAAGGAGAAGATTGATTACCAAGTGCCATGAAAGAATTGAACAGACTTAGGAAATATGTGGTATCTTGATTATTTTGGCAGTTACACGACTGTGTATATTTATTCAAAGTCATGGAACGATATACTTTAAAAGAATGAATTACATTGTAAGTTAAACCTCAAGATAATGCACTTAAAACTTCATCCTTTTATTTCCCTGGTGGTCTACCTATAAAACTAGCCACTAAAACTAGAAGTCACTGTAATTACTGCTACCATGGGTTTATTAGGTGATGGTTTGGGGGACTGGGGGTAGTGGTGGAGGGTCAACAACCTGGGTAAAAATGAGGGAACTGTGTTGATTCAGAAGCTTTTAATTAAACTTACAGTCCTGTAACTTGACATTACGAGATTGTTAACCCTCTTTGAGAGAAAAATTGTTTTCCTTTTCATTGTTTTTGGCTTTGGAAGAAGTCCGTTTTTTATATTTCTGTGGACTAATAGAACAGCACGCACTTAGTAAATTTTTTTTAAATGAATGAAGGAATGAGAATGAATACATTTAAAAATTATAATCACAAATTGCTCAGGACTGTTAGCAATGAATGTCTCAGAAGACAGGTATGCTGTATAAGAAAGTCAATTTAGATACTTTAGTGACTGCTCTTCGGTGGTTTTCAGTTGCTGGGATACAGGGAGATGGCATTTCTATGTTCTATAGCAGACACTCTGCAAAAATGTTCAAGGGCATTTTAGGTTGTGACAGTGATCAAAGAATGTTGCTGACACAGTGCATGTGGGCCAGGTCGTTTTCCTGTGGTGCCTGTGACAATTCTGTGCAATTAACTATCGCCCTGTGTCTTACTTGATTTGAGAATGCCATGTAGGTGAAACACCTCTTTATAATTATATGAGCTTGGAAATAACTCCATTTTACACATAAACAGAAAAACCTTGTGCATAGTCTAATGCACTCTGAACTGAAGAATGCAAAATGCAAACACCATGTCAATTAAGAGGAAAGTGTAATTTGTTTCATTAGAATTGTATTGAGAAGCATTCACCACTTACAAAAAGAATTGAACATCATGAATGTTGTTTGATTTGCCAATAAAACGTGTTCGTATAAGAATGTATTTAGAGTTACTGCGTTTATAGTGATGGGTTCTATCAGCACAGCCACCTGTGATCTTCATTATTTCTCATGTAGCCTTGTCCAGCATTTACATGGTGAAAACATAGTCCTTACTCTAAATTGTTTTTCTTTTTTTTCCCTTTACACTACAAATTGGGCATTACATTGATTTTCTTAAAATTAAAAATATAGGAAAGTTTTATTCTGTATACATTTTTTTTTTGGCCTGAGGAGAATCAGTCTGATAGAATTGAGAACAACTTAGTGCAGTCACTTAGTTACTTAATATTTCCCTTCTGTGTGTACATACCACACATGTCCAATCATCCCACATTTTATTCTCTTATTTTAGTTTTATCATGCTTTTAAAATGTTTTTCAGTTTTATTGAGGTATAATTGACAAACACAGTGAAATACAGTAAGGCATTTAAATAGTACAACTTGATGATTTGATATATGTGTACATTGTGAAAAGGCTGTCCCCAGAGAGTTAATTATCACATCTGTCACCTTATGTTTCCTTTTCTTTTTGTGAGAACATTTTGTTCTACTCTCTTAGCAAATTTTAATTATATCATACAGTGTTACCAACTAGTAATACTACCATGTCATCCATTCCATCCTCAGACCTTATTCATCTTACAGCTGAAAGTTTGTACCCTTTAATTTGAAATCATATCCATCCAGATTATTTTATTTGCCAAGTTTAACTATAAAAATTGTAAACAAGAAAAGTGCAACCTTTCTAAATGAAGTAAGCCACATGGTTTAACATGATTTATAATTCACATAACCTTAACTATATCAAAATATTACACATCTAAAATTCAACAGTAGAAAAATCACTTGAGCTATGGACTGAATTTAAAAAAATGACAAAGCAAAATGTGGAAAAAAGATGAGACGTAGAAGAAATCAAGTAGATTAATAATTGATTTCGTTAACACAGAAATGCTGAATAATGCAGGAATACCTAAGGTAAAATTGAAACTTTCTACTGTAAAATGAAAGTGCTCATTTATTATGTTTTCCTTGTACCTTTCTAATCGTTTTTGCTACTTTCTGAGGACTGAATTGTGTCCCTCTCCATCCCTAATTCATATGTTGAAATCCAAACCCCCATTGTGAATGCCTTTGGAGATGGAGCTTTTGGGGAAGTAATTAAGGTTAAACGAGATCAGAGTGTGGGGTTCTGATCCCGAAGGACTGGTGTCTTAGGGAGGAAGAGACTGCAGAGACCTCTGTCCCTCTGTGCACACAGAGACAAGGCCAGGCGAGGACGTGGCAGCAAGCTAGAAGACAGGCGCTGGGGAACCCAGGTCCCAGCTAAGGCCTTGATCTTGACTTCTAGCCTCCGGAGCTGTGAGAGAACAAATTCCTGTCGTTAAGCCACCGCGCTGGTGGTGTTCTGTTTCAGCTGCTCTAGCAAACCAACGCACTGCCCACTGTCCCCACCCACCGCTTCTACTCCTAGAACAGAGCATATTGTCTCTCTTCCTTAGCCATGTATTATTCCCAGATGCACCCTGCGTACTGGGAATTGTTTCGGTTGCTAGGGATGTCGCCGAGCACTGAACAAAAAAATTTCAGTTCATTGGACTTCAGTTCTAGAAGCAAAGAGAAACGTAAATAGGTCAATAATTTCCCAATGCAATGTCACTTAAATGCTCAGACGGTGGTAAAGCAGGGGGAGGAACGTCATGGGAGGTGCTGCTGCTATAAAGTCGGGAGAGGCCGCGGGACAGAAACGGGAATGCGAGGGGAGGGGGTCCCGGGCGTGTGCGGCGGCGGAGGGAGAGCCAGCAAGCGAAGCCCGGAGGCCGGGACGCGCCCGGAGGCCGCGATGCGCCCGGAGGCCGGGACGCGCCCGGAGGCCTCGATGTGCCCGGAGGCCGCGACGTGCCCGGCCCACGAAGGATCGCCCGAGGGCCGGGGTCTCAGCTCTGCGAGCAAGGGAGAGAAATGAGGACCCCCGGAGCGGATCAGGTTTTGCCAGGAACTTGGAGAGAAGGGGTGTGACCCTGATTAGATCTACTTCTAAAGGGCTCTTTGGGCACCCCTTTGAGTCATTGAATTTAAGCAGGGAAGTGGGGGAGGGGCATGAAGGAAAATAACCAGGGAATTAGTAAGAAACATTTGTTTTTTCCCCCTCCTTTTTATTCTTCAACACTGGCCAATGGGTAGCGATGGAAGAAGAAGAAATAAGGAGAAACTGAGAATGCATGAATTAATGCCTAAGTTAATATAAACTTGTTTTCGGCGAGTCCGGTAAGTGTCCCATAAACAAGTTTACTCCAAGATTTTAGTGAGGCTGCATGAAAAGTGTAAAGAAATGAAATCCTTGTTTTATTAAGAAATTGGAATGTTGAAATCAGTAGTGGCACATGTGCGTTCTAAAAATACAGATGCATATTTTTATAGACTTTGATTTTTCATGGAAGAGCCATTATAGTAGACTCTCCATTAACCGGAGCTCAAGCAACCGACACTAGCTCAAGCAACCGGTATCATGTTTTTTTGCCGGTTGCTTGAGATTCTGCCAGATGCTTGAGAGTGCTGGATGCTTCAGTTTCGGTTAATGGAGAGTCTATTTACGTGTATCTGGCATCTGCCAATCCCCACGGGTGCGGGTTAACTGGGAGTCTACTGTATATAAGGTTACCTGAAATGTTTAGAATCGTGCAGTAAAATCAACTGAGTTTGCCTAACAGTGAATAAGAAATTCTATCTCAAAAATAAATGAAATGGCATTCTATTTTTCAGACAAGTAATAAGAAATCTTATCTTTGATATAGTAAAATTACATGTGTGCATCTGTGTTTCTGAGTTTAGGGGAATTTTTTTCATATATGAAAAGAAATTTCTACTTCATGTTACCTAGAATACACGCTTCTAAAATACCTGATAGGCAATGGAATGCATTGAATCAGTCATTTTTGTGGCTATATTGTATTGAGTGATTAAACAATTAAATGTCTAAATGACACAACATGCTAATATTTCCAAAACCAAGTTCATTGCCTTTCTTTAAAACAACTGCTTCACTCATTCCTTTATAGCTCAGATTTTGCCAGGCCAAAAATCACAAGAAATACAATATTTGATGAATAATAGGAGTCAGTATTCTTTCTGGCTGTGTTTGACTCTACCAAATTTCCTGAATTATTTTCACACTGTGTGATTAGTGCTCTAAGCGTTGTTCGCATGTACTGCCATGTCTAATGTGTTTTCTCTTCCTGTCAGATATAAATGGATCTCCATTGTTTCTGATACAGAACTCTTCCTTATTATTCAATGGGCTTTAACAGTGTCTGTCTCTCAAAACCTCGTGAAACTTTAGTCCACAGCCTCTCAGTGTTGTTAGTATCCAACCAGGATCTTCAAGACACTGGTGATTGGACCCTTTTCTCCCAGAGGCTCCTTCCCTCTGTTTTGGGAAAACTGGGCCAGTGGATTCCCCAGATATTTGTACCATGTTGTATCCGAATGCAAACTGTCCCCTGAGGCTTAAATGTGGACCTTCTGCCAAGCACTAAACTGATGCACCTCCGTCTGAGTGAGTCAAATGAGTCAGTGTCAAACATCCCTGTCATGCCAAATTATCACCCTAAGATTCCATGCCACTGAGGTCAACTGGCACCCCATAACTAAGTGTCTTAAAGACACTAATATGACAATATCCTGAAAGAGTTTATTTACCTCTAAAATGAAACAGTTCAACAACGAGTTCCTCTTCTCTGGATTTTTTCATTAGTTAATATACTTTGTGGAACTGTTGCAGCCATCTATCATCACAGGGGAGCCCCTCCCTCTGCCCTGACGATGGCCCCTAGCACAGCCCCCGTGACAGTCCTGAGCTTGTTGGACATTAAAGTTCAGAGCTAGTATCACTCTTAGCTCTCACAGTGCTCTCATGGAATCAGAATATATAATTTCATAAATTAATAAGAGAACCAGGTAATTTATCCCAAAAAAAGTGATTTTCACTTATTAATACGCATGGAAGAATCGTTAATGGAGCATAAACTCTATGATACAAGAGCTAGTCTCAAAGAGCCTTAGGTATGGTAGAATGTCTAAATGATAAGCATCTTCAAGGAATTCAACAGTTAAGAAACCAAGAATTTGGACAAATCTAATGGAGATTGCCTGTTTAAAGAACTTACCTAATCAACACTGAAGAAAATCATAATGCAAATATATTTTTTTCCATAGTTGGAAAGAGTCTAATATTTGCTTGTAGTTTATTTACCTCTCTGTCTTCCATATTTGTATGTCTGAAAATTCCCAGAGTTGAAATCTGGGTTATCATTCTTTGTATTCCCCGAAGTTCCTCAATACCTGATCCATAGAAAACATTAATAAACATATGCCAAATGAGAAATGAGTAAAACCCTGAACATGAATTAGTAAAAACAAAACAAAATAAAACATAGCCACTACCATTGAATTCAACATTTAAATTGGAGATAAAAATGAAATTTTTTCTATTTACTTATCATTGAGGGGCATATGGGATCAGGATGACAGATAAATTATATTGTTTTTGAACTTTTTAAAAAGCCCTATTTTAATTTCATTATCAAGTTACTTTTTTTTTTTTTTTTTTTTTTTTTTTGGTAGAAATTGCTCTAACATGGAGTAGTGGCTTTTCTGTTTGAAGCAAACCATCATTTTATATCTATTCACATTTCCCTAGTGTTGGGCCTATTTAAACCTTCATTTAATTGGCAAAATTAGTCATCCTATGTTTTTATTTCCTAAAATGGGGTCACTCCAAATTTAATGAAATGTAACTTAATATCAATATTTAGTTTTTAACAAATTAGTATATGGTTGAGTATATATTTTTTTTTAATTTTGCAGATGACGGTGATTTGCAAATTTCAATTAGCAAAAGCATACTTAATAAGCTTGGTCAGATGTCCCTTGATAGTTAAATCAGATTTCAGTGGTCATATCCCACCTGGCATCTATGCAGAGATTCTTGGCATTGACATAGAACCTGCCATGGCAAACTAGACCTTTTCCTCCTTGTCCTCTGAGAATTGGCTCTGCTTTTATTTTCTGCCATCATCCCAGTGAGAAATTCGGGGAACTTGCCAGGTGCCTCGTTCTGTGACATTCTTTGTAATCAGGAAGAATTCTGAAGCACAGCCAGCCCTGGCAGAAGGCAGTTAGCAGAACCCGTCATTATTGCTGTCGTTTGAAGATCTGCTGTCCTGCTCTCAAGGAGAAAATGCAATAGTCAGAAACCTAGGTTTCCGGAGTTGAATGTCATGAGTTCTTTTTATTTCATGGGAAACTTTTCTAATTATCTTATGTAAAACAAGATTAGTCCTTAACACATATGTGACAGGAAAGTTCAATTCAAGCCAAAGAAGAAAAGCTTTCAAGGTATCTCTATGTTCAATACTTGATTTATTTATGAAGAGAATCACTAGAAAATCTGATAATTGAATATTCACTACAATTTTGGGGTTTGATACCTGAGACAGAAACTAAGTATTTTATATATAATGCTATACAATGAGTGACAAATTGCATAGTATTATATATAAAATACTTGTTTTATATATAAATTTGTTTATATATATATACATTTATGTAATTTATATAAATTAACTATGCATACGTTCAACTATATATTAGCTATTATGTATACTATTAACTATTATATATACTATTATATATACAAATTTACTATAGATATACTGTTCTTGAAAGGGAAAAACACGAACTAACAATCCTGTTGAAACTGAGATGGCTCATCTTTTAAACCATTCTACCTACATATTTACTATCACCTGTCAAAATAATCTTAAAAAAATATTAATTTTCATTCTATTACTTTGTATGTAAGGACCTATATTTTGTCTAATTATTGACCAAGTCAAATACAAACTCTGGATCTTGGGACTATGCCTTTTTCATATTCATCCTTGTTTCAACTAATACAACCCCGTGTCTACTATCCATTCAGTAAAAGCATCTTTAACCCTTTCCCTGACTGTGAGTGTCCTTTCTCCTTAATGCCCAAATCCTAGGCTTACTTCATAATTAACATTTTTCATTAGATGTCTTAAGTCCACAGCCACCAAAAGTGACTGTTTCTGTACTCAGAATGCCTTCACACAATGGTGCACGTATGTGCTGCATACCATTTGCTAATATTCTACCTCAAGTCCATCCTTAATCAATTCTGAAACCCATCTGGAGACTCACAGCCTTCCCCATGACCAGTCTCTCCCCTGTTTCCATTTATTCTGTCACCCAAACATCCACATCACTAATCATTTTGAATCTAATCAGGTTGCTGCTCTTTCTTGCTCCAAACCATCCCCTGCTCTTCTATGTCTATGGAAATAATGCAGTTTCAAGTTTGGAATTTTTTAGGTTGGCTTTAAAAAAAAATCATTCAGTTGTATACTGTACATACATGAATACCATAGAAAAGAAATAAAGCAAAAATAAGGGTTCTAAACAAGTAGTTATCTTGGAAAGAGAAGATGATAACAGAGGGAAATGTCTTGATGAATTTGAGTTTGTTTTCTTGTATTAGGTTCATAATTGTAAAGTAGTACATGACCTCTCCTTTTGGTTAAGCAAGGGAAGAAGGTGGAAGGATTGGAAATCAAACCTGAATATGTGAGGCAGGTGAAAAGCTAGGAAAGGAGAATACTGCATAGAGCCATCTTGTCCAACCTGTGATTAGTGGGCCACATGCAGCCCAGAATGGCGTTGAACACAGCCCAACACAAATTTGCAAACTTTCTTAAAACATTACAAAAATTGTGCATGGACCTTTTATAACTCATCAGCTGTCCTTAGTGTTAGTGTTTATATGAGGCCCAAGACAATTCTTCTCCCAACGTGGCCCAGGGAAGCCAAAACACTAGATACCTCTGGCATAGAGACTGAAGAGTTTGGATCTACCTGTGGTAGCCTCTGGGCAAGCACGATTTGGAGAACAGAGGAAAATCCCAGAGGGAATACTGGTGTCCTTGAAATGAGAGTTCCTGCTGCTCCACATCCTCACCAGCATCTCATCTTGTCAGTTTCTAGATTTTGTCCCTTTGTAGGTGTGTGTTGTAGCTCATTGTTCACTGGCATGTTATTTTTTTTAATAAGAAAGTATTTCGAGGTTATAAATTTGTTTAGCAGGTCATTTCCTTTTCAATTTTTTTTTCTCCTACTCCACTTGGGTAGTTGTATAAGCACACAGGGTTTTCCTTCAGAACTTAAAACTGCTGTTAATATTTTCCCTGTAGAATCATGTGTTATTGATGAGAAATATAAAAATTCATTCTTTTTCTTTTATGATCAAATCCAAAGTGTTTGGGGTTTTCTTTTAATCTTGGAATTCAGAATTACTCCAGGATATTGCAAGTCATTTATCATCATCATCATCATCATCATCATCATCATCATCATCATTATTAAACATTCTTTTCATTCATTCTCTTCAGTACTTGGTAGTCTATCATAGTCTGAAGACACATTTCACTTCTGCTCCAAGAATGTTCTCTCTCTCTCTTCCTCCCTCCACCCCTTACATTCTTCCTTTGTTCAATCCCCTTTTTCCCCTTCACACTCTGAACTCCTTGTAGAAGAAATTTGACCATTTAGATTCATTTTTGTGTGTCTTAACTTTTACCTCATACTTTCTACATCCTGGCATTTGTAATTATCTGGGAAACTGATTTGCCTCTCTGGTTCCCGTGTCCAAATTCACAGCCTTAGGGAGGAGAGGAAGAGGGCAGGTCAGCCCAGCTATCCTGGGACCTGCCTGCTGGAGATTCCCACAGGTCACACTTCCTTCACCGTGGGTTCTCTGCAGTCTTCTCTGGCGTGTGTTTGTGCTTCGTCTCTTTACTTCAATTCTGCTTCTGTATTAAACTCATCCTATCTCCTTTACTTCTTCCAGCAATTTCTCAAATATCATATGCTTATGATGCCATTTCAAATCAATGTCATTTTGATGGATTTTAACAAAAATTTTATAAATATATTCTGCAATCTTGTACAAATCTGTGTTGGGAAGAGTAGATACATATATTAAAATGTGTCCCTCCGCCAACAAATGGTACTAAATCAATTGAAAATCCACAAAGGATTATCCTTACCTTTTAGGAAAAGAGCCTTCCAAACGAACCATAGACATAATTGCCTATGGACAGTAGAACAGCAAAGCTTGCAAAGATAACAGAGAAGTTTTCTTTCTTTGTTGGGGATGGGCAAGTTTTTCTCAAATAGGATACACTCATTGATTATAAAGAAAAAAGATTGATAAATTGGACTCCCTAAAAATTAAAAAGTTCTATTAATGAAACAACATGATGGAGTGAAAGATAAGTCACAGAGTGATATATATTTGTGATACTGACAAGCAATTCATGTCAGAATATAGAATTCTGACACTAAGTTAATTTTTAATAACTCTTCTTGCTTCCTTTATATTTGTATGAGATCAAGTTACTAGAGCATGAAATAGACTGAATAACTGAACAGCAGAGAGCATTTCCCAAGGTGAACTTCCAGGTCAAGTGAGTAGTCAGGCTGGAAATTTGCTAACCAAATAATCTGCTCATAGAAAAACAGTACTTAAGATTTTTAAAAGGTGAAATACAATCAAATTAAGAAATGGTTGAGTAAACAATAGCCATTGATAGTGTGATGGATAGTGCTGCAAAGAAATAAAGGAAGCATTTTAATTAAATATTTCAGTTTTAATGAAGATAGAAAATGAAGCATATTCAAATATATGAGATGGTTTCAACTTTTTTAAAATCACTTAACATATAGGAGAGAAATATACCAAAAGATTATACTGTTAGCTAAATTAATGGTGATAATTTTTTCTCCACATTTTTTCTTTCTCCTAAGTGATTATTATTTTAGACTTAAGTTATAGTATCTACTTAGATTATTATTTTATACTTACATACATTTTCATTAGCAAAGGTATTATCTGGAAATCATTTGTGAAGGACAACGGTTGTGTTTCCATCTGTGTTTCCTTGTCACCTTGATTTATCATTTAAAAAGAGAGGTTCAGTACTATAGGGCTTTCACAAATTGAATGTTTTCAGTATGAAAAATACCATATATTTGATGGTGGGATAACTGACTCGGGGTCGTGAGCACACAATGCAACACAAAAATGATGTATTATAGAATTGTATACTTGAAACCTGTGTAATTTTACTAATCAATGCCACTTCAATAAATTTAATAATAAAATAAAGAAATTTGAAAATAAATAAATAAAAATACACCCAGGCAAAACTTGGTGGTTTTGGTAAACTTTTTTACTTCATGTGGAGAAACAAAAATAAATGGCTTCATATACCAATTTTTAAAAATTGGTTTGATAAATCCTAGATAAATTATTTTGGAAGATTTTCTTATTTGGGTGTTCATAGATATTTTCCTAACTAAAATTGATGGATCAAATTTCAAATTAAAAATGCTGACCACATCTCAATTTGAAAATGAAATTCCTCATCAATTCCTCATAATACCGATTTGAGGCAGAACTCTTCCCGCCTTGGTTTCAGATGAAGGGTGGGTGGTGCTTGCCATATGCAGAAATCACCAGGGAAGCTGGTTCCAGGGCCCCCTTGCGCTCTTCAGCATGACAAAGGAATTAAGGGAGAGTTCAAAGAGAAGGAGAACTTTTCCTGGAGAGTGTATTTACTAGACTAAGATAGAATGGTGGGATGACTGCCTCCCACCTCAGGCCAGCAAGAGCTCGCCTCCAAGGTCTTCATGTTTGTGTGTCTGTGAAGACTGGAAGTAGTGAGGGATTCACCCAATAGGCCTGACAGCAGCACGAGGCAGAGGGTCAGAAGTGGCCTCATCTGCAGAGACAAGCAACAGGATACGTGGGGGAGAAAAAGAACATGGGGTCATATCAAACCTTGTCTTGTAAGGTCTTCAAGAGGGTCAGAGAGATTCCATCAGCAGAAAGCTAAGGGAGAATATGGTGTCCCCACTGATGATATGAACTATGACAAATGAACACACCGATTAGGATATGTCCTCCCAGCCAGTGAAGGGAAATGTTCTCCATGGAGGGAGTTTGGATGTAAAACCCAAACAGTGCTGCACGAGGATGTTTTATAATAGTTTGGTGATTTCTGTCTTGTAATAAATTAATCCATTTCATTTATCAAAATTATTGCCATTACGATATTTACATTATTTTCTTGTCATCCATTTAATATTTATAACATCTACAGACACATTTCTTATTTTATTCTTGATATTGGGCATTTTGTGACTTTCTTCTTTGTTTAAGATCAGGAGGTTATTAATTTTGCTAATCTTTAGGGGGAAAAAAGCTTTGGTTCAAGTTCATTGAGTTTATTTACGTCTATTTCCTGTTTCATGAAATTCTACTATTATCTCTATTATTTTCTTTCCTTTACTTATTTTCTGTTTGATTTGCAGTTGTTTTTCTCTTTCCTTATGGTGGAAACTTGGATTATTGATTTTCGATCATTATATTCTAGTCAGATATAAATATAAAAAATTACAAAATTACCTCTAAGCTCCGCTTTAGCTGTGCCTCATGAATTTTGATGTGCATTGTTGTTTTTAATTTTAGTTCTAATCATTTTACTAATTACATCTGTGACTTGCTCTTTGGTCAGGGACATTCTTTAATCTCCAAGTATGTGAGGATTTTTCCCATTCTTTTCTCTTATTAATGTTAATTTAGTGAGAACATATTGTTTGTGATTTAAATCTTCTTATATTAATGGAGCTCTGTGCTATTGGCCAACATGTCATTTGTTGTATCTAGTATGCATCTGAAAAAAAAATGTATTCTGATGTTATTGGGTGCAGAATCCTACATACGTGAGTTATTAATTAGTAGTATTGTTCAAACCTTTTCTAAGCCCAGAAGTCTCACTTTAATTACACTATCAAATATTAGAATAAGAATATTAAAATTTCCAAATCCAGTTTTGGATTTGTCAGTTTTTTTCTTTCAGTTCTTCTTGTTTCAAGTCTTTTGAAATTAGTTATTAGGTGCATTTATACATATGCAGTATTGTTTGTCTTCAGAATGAATTGACCACTTTATCATTAGGAAATATCTATTTGTATCTCTGGCAATACTGCCTTTTTAAAAGACTATTTTACCTGAAACTAATATAGCCACTGAAACATTTATGATTTTATTACGTTCTTATTCTAATATATTATGTTTAAACTCCCTGTATCCTAATATTTAAAGTGAATTTGTTGTAGACATCATATGACTGGGTCTTGAGTCTTTATCCAGTCTAACATTCTCTACTTTTGTTTGAGTGCTTAGGATATTTACATGTAATAAAATCATTGATATTATAGACTTAAAACATACCAACTTGCTGTTTATTTTGTCTTCTTTAATCTGTTTTTCCTCTTTTGTTGAATTTTTTAGTTATATTGAGGTAGTAATTTTATCTCTTCTGTCAGTTTATTGATTTTAACTTTTGTTTGAAATTTTTAGTCATTAACCTATAGGAAAGGTTGACAGCTATGGGCTTGAGAAGACAGCGTGGTGTGAATACAGGTAAAACCATTCATTTACATGTAATTGTTTAAGGATGTTTTGTGCTACATTGTCAGAGTTGAGTGGTTGAGACAGAATGAATGGCCTGCCCACCTAAATATTTATGATGCAGCCCTTTAAGGGAAATTTTGCAGGTTCTTATCTGAGGTTTTCACTATGCATCTTTAATATATTATCCTCTACCTTCGTGTAACATTCTATCAACTCAAATGTAATGTGACAGCATTCCAGCTGTAGACCTCCCATCCTGTTCTTTGGGCTGCTTTGTCACGTATTTTAATTCTCTATGTGCCCCAAACCTCACAGTGTATTGTTACTGATAGAGCCCCACCTTGGAGATATTGTGGGTTCAGTTCCAAACCATCGTGATGAAGCAAATATCACAGTAAACTGAGTTACATGGTATTTTTGGTTCCCCAGTGCATATAAAAGTTATGTTTACAACTATGTTGTAATCTCTTCAATATACAATAGAACTTGTCTAAAAAACTATACATACATTAATTTAAAAATGATTTATTGCTAGAAAATGCCAAACCACAATCTGAGCCTTCAGTCAGTAGGAATTGTTTTGCTGGTGGAGGGTTTTATCTAAATGTCGGTAATGGCCTCTATGCCTATGAAGAATTGTTTGTCTTCAGGATGAATTGACACCTGGATTCATGTCTATAAACTACTGTTCTCGGTTGTCCTAGACATTATGAAGCAGAAGGAGCTAAGGTCCCCAGACTAATTATGTGAACCTTTGAGCAGCTTGCCCCTGTCAGTAATTGTAAAAGGAGCTGAGGGTGAGATCAAGATGCCTCTGCTTACAAAACTAAACAGCAGATGACACCAAAGTAAAAGCCCCACGGCTCCTCTCCCTCTCCACTTACCACTAAAATGACAACCTCTCTTTTTCCTAATGTACTAGATTTGAATAATTATTGTGTGCTACCGTTCCTCTTTATCATTGTTCCTCATTCTAATTTTCACCTTCTTTATGAACAAAAAATTGTAAAGAAAGATTTAGCTTAGAGATTCCACAGTCTGAAAATCTAAGGTTGATTCGTTGTATTATATTATGAAGTGTATTAGGTTAGAGAAGGCATTGTCTTCCGAATTTAAAAAATTTTTAAGACATTTATTGGGGTGCACTGGTTAGTAAAATTTTGTGGGTTTCAAATGTACAATTCTATAATATGTCATCTGCATATTGCATTGTGTGTTTACCATCCAGAGTCAGTTCTCCTTCCATCATCATATAATATATTGAATTTTAGGTATGTGGAGGGCATATCAGAATGTATATTTTACAAATCAATCGTGTATATTTATATACTTGAGGAAATATCACTGCAAATATTCTGTTATTTAATCCATGCAAAGGAATTGTACGGTAAGAAGAAGGAGCTAGGTGATTACTTAAATTGAGGCAAGCATGTTAAGATATTCAATAACACTTTATTATATATTCTTCTGAATTACCAGTTATTCTGCATCAGGAGAGGACATGTGAAATGAGTGTGTTGTTCAGGAAATGAGGAGCAGTGTGATACAGACAATGGTTTTCAATGATTTAAAGAAATAACAGTGGTTTTCTTTTATCTGGATGGCTTGCCCCGTCCCTTCAGTGTCTTCTGGAAGCTGCTGTGTATAATGATCTTAAAGATTCACTGTGCTCCATAATTCCCTCGTCCTCAGCAAAAGTAACTCTGATAAAGATGAAAATTATTTAAAATCAAGACAAAAGTAAATGATTGATATTATAAGGAAATGATACATTTCTTGGAAAAAAATATGTTCTCAAGATCTAGGACCATATTGTTTCCTTTCTTTAGGTATCAAAAGTAATTTAAATAGTTTTTATCATTGTTATTATATAATTAAGTAATTGAAATTGTCAGTCATTAAATTATATTGAAAATGAGAGCAATTTAATTATATTTACATTATTCCAGAAAGGACAACATAGCTCTAAAAAGATAGAGTTCTACTTTCTGTAATGGCAAAAGGCCTTATTTCAGAAACAAGTATAAATTTGGGACAAATACGAAAAGTAACTTTTTAAAGACATTCTAGAATGAGTAAAAGAAGGCAAGAACTGGAAGTCACACATTCTTGAAAGAAGACCAACATTTTAGGTCAAACCTGCATTTACTTAACTGGCTGACTGAATACACTCCTAACTTTGGGCACACAGAGAGATGACACTCTGTGTAAAACTGAGCCATATTATTGGCCTGAGGAGTTAAGAGTTTGGGGCTGCCTTGCAGATTGGCTGCTAAAAGGGAGAATCCTGGAAAGCATTACATAAACAGGTAAATGTGTGGTAAGCCAGAATCCGATGAAAAATTCTACCACATTCTTAGATGACTTCAAATTGCACATCAGCCAGCCAACAGCCCAGAGTACTGAAGGCAAAGTAATGGGCAGAGAAAGTCTAGATCCCTCTTGTTTCCTGCTGTTGTGTTGTCTAGTTCACCATGGAAGCCTTCGCCCTTCTGAGACAGCAGCTTTTCCCCAAGAGTCTCAGACCTGAGCTCCCCAATCCTAGTCTCCAGGCTTTGTCTCCTGTATCTCACACCAATGTCTAATTCGTAGTTTCTACTCCATCTTCGGCAGGTAACCTCAGGATATTCATGGGCTCTGGGTTTATTTACCTCTGAATTCACCCTCCTTCCTTCTGTACCTACCTACCTACCTACCTACCTCCCTCCCTTCTTTCCTTCCTTCCTTCCTTCCTTCCTTCCTTCCTTCCTTCCTTCCTTCCTTCCTTCCTTCCTTCCTTCCTCTCTCCCTTCCTTCCCTCCTTTTCTTTTGTCTCTAAGAATACCTTGTATTTATCTCCCAGCTAAATCATCCATTTAAAAAGTTAAAAACATTTTTACCCAGAGTAGTTGTTCAGTGTCAGAGACCTCTTTGAGTCATTGACCTGCTCTATTTCTTGAAAGAGCAGCTCATGGCAGTTTTAGCAAAGCATTGAGTAGTACATCTCTTTGACTGCTGATCAGATTGATTCCGCCCCACAACTGTGTCAACGGAGTCATGACTCCATAGTTAAGCATTTTTTTTCTATCTCAGTGAAATACTCATCAAAGGAATTTCACTGTGAAGAAAATTGACTGATGATTTAATTACTTTATAACTCAAGTTTTAACTTTTATCACATGTAAAGGAGTCTCAGGTAATCAACCCTCTTTATCCACCACTCAACCCTAATTTGCAATGCTGTGATGTCAGGTGCAATTAAACGGTGAATTTGGAAACCACCATAAAGGCTATGTTGAATTTTGTATTACAGCAAGTCATCACGCTGGTTTTCCTTTTATTCATGAAAAACTCCACAACAATGAATACATTAGCACTCATTTTCACAAACTCTATCGTTTAGACCACAGAACTGATGTCTTCCACACCACGGAAGCCTGGGTGTAAGCTGTGGACAGAGGTCACTAGAGCATTTGCTCTGCTGATGCTACAGGGATGTGCTGGGCCTCGTGGTGGCCCAGTGGGCAGGTAGCTCCCTGTGTTACTTAACGGTAGTTTAAAATTCATGTTGTTTGGAGGGTGTTCGTCTTTGATTTTATAGTCAAGCACTGTATATAAAATACATCTTCACAAAAGACCTATCACTAATGTTTCCATGAAATTTAATGTAAAAAAGTTATCCTTTATCTAATAACCAAATGTTTAAATACGTCTTAGTTCATTAAGAAGCATTTTGATAGCTTTCTTTGTTGTATATATAAGGTACATATGTATTATATATCAATTATACATATAATATTTATATGTAGAACTTATATAGCATGGATTGGCAATCTATCTTTTGATTCATATTCAATTTAACCGTATCTATGGCTCAAGGTTTCACCAGCTGTTCTTTTATTGTGCTGACATTATGTGCCAAGATGCTTTTATAAATTACCTTGAAGGAAACAACAAACATAAATATTCTTTTATATTTGTTGTATTGCTAATTCTCTCTTTTCTGCTAGAAAACGAAGTTGGATGCAAAAGCAAATTACCATGCTTCATAAAACATTTGATGTTGAATAACATATAAGTGGTTAAAAAGGGATTAAACAGGACTGGGGGATATAAAATTAAAAATAAAAATGGTTTGTCTCTATCATCTTCCATTATGTCCTTCTAAGGACAACCACTTTTAAATGTTATTGTTTTAATACTCTTGGTGAAGTTTACATTGCATGCCTCTATGTCAATTTCTTAATTTCAGGTATTAGTTAACTAATGACTAGATAATTAACTCATGGAAACTATTTCCATCTCTTAATTTACTGCTCCTAAATTTTATGTTCTGATATTATTTTTATTTATATGAAATATTAAAAAAATTTTTTTAATCTGTCACCCTAGAAATTATATTTCAATGTCTTATAAGCATGATGAAGGGATGTATATGCATGTAGTTTTCTCTCCCTCAGCAATCTCTTCTTCACATAGCAGCTAGTCACAATATTATTTCAACATTAAACATATTATTTATAACTTTTATGTTCTGATTATTAGCTATAATACAATCTTCTCTGTTTTTTGCTATTCATTCACTGTAAGGGAAAAATTAATGAATGGCATTTACAGTATTATGACTATGTAAGTATTAACTTAAGCACAAAATATGAGATTAAAACAGTAAGAAAAGGGATTTAGCCAAAATCCACTAAATCTGCTACTCTAGGTCAATGACCAAGGGGGAAAACTTAAATGAGTTTTATCTTGCATCCTCCAGTTGTCAAAATTACAACATAGTTTGCTTCACTTTATAATTGAAAGATTATTTAACCTAAAATTTATTTTGCTGGATTTTCATTTGCTTTTTGACTGCGGAATCTATGACGTCATCTGATCACAAAGCGTGTCTAGCTTCTTCTTCATAATTTTTATCACAGGTTCCACTCTTCCTAGCTGCCTTCTCTGATTTGGGTTGATCACACACGTGCCAACTTTGCTGCTTTGATGGGTAGTTAGTGTTCTTCCAGTCTAGTGTGAAATCTACAGGCTCTTATATCTAATGTCCCCATCATTTGTATTGCTGTATTGTTTTGAGGAAATACATCCTGGAGCCTTTTTAAGGGAAAGATTAGAAAGGAAGTTAACTTCTGACACCCTAGATGGCAATGTCTGTTTTGCCCCTTTGATGTGGTTTGAAATCCCATGTTCATATTCACGTGCCCTTAGAAATCCAGAGACACTGGTCTTTTCGCATTAGTATTGGTAATGTGATGTTTGATTCCATATGATTCCACTCTCTTGTTAGTATTCCATTCTTAACCTTTTGAAGCTTTAAGTAGCCTCCCATTGCCAGTATCTCTCACACTCAAGCTTCAATTCAGTAATCTTTTCGTGTGCATTCAAGAGTCACCATTTTGCTGTGCAGTGAGTAAGTGAAGTGTCAGTCTTAAAATACCATGTGGTAAAAGCGCAGTTTTTAAATTCAGTCTTTAATATTGCAATAAATGTACTTGTTTAGCCCTTCTTTTTGGAAGCTAAAAAAAACTGCTAATTAGATTTGAAGATGTACGTATTCACCTTGTTGGGCTTCAGGGTTTGTGGTATAAGAGGAATCAGAGTTCATTTTTATTTTAATGCATATTTCATGTAAGAATTTGAGGTTTTTTTGTTCATTTGTTTGTTTGTTTGTTTCCAGATGTCTTGGTTTAATTGAGCGATGCTTTTACATTCCTTGTCAAAATCTTTGGGACTTACATCAGGAACTAGTCCATATCTGTCATAATCTTTACTATGTTGTATCTTTTCTACATTCTAAATTATCCTGTACATCTTTTCTCGCTTCAAGCATATGCTCCGATCTTATGTTTTTAAGATATTTGTGAAACCAACTAAACTAAAAGCCAAAAATATTTAATTAACGAAGTGAAAATATTGAATTTTTATTAATTTATTTATGCCCGATGTGTGGGACAAAGTGTTTTGGAAATACAAAAATTCAAAATATTTTCTCTAAATCTTAAAGTGAAATCAATATTCCAGAAAAAATACCCCTCTTCGATAGGCACTCTCTAGTTTTCTCATGTCAGATATTGTTCCAGGTACCTTCCTTCTGAGAAAGAGGGACACCTATGAATCAGAAGGTTAATGAAACAAATGCAACCCAATTCCCATGCAGACTTCTTGTGACACCGAGAACAGAGGCATTGCTCTGGGGGTCTGTCACAGGAAAAGCAGTGTGGAGCATAAAGCAACAAATGCCTTAGGGATGTGTCTCATACTTTCCCTCCTCGTACAATGATGGCATCTTGCCAAAGGTAATTCTGTAAGTGCTGTTGTACTAGGAGGTGGTAAAATGATGTGGTTGGAGCTGCCGGTATACTTACACTGTGAATTAATTTATGGATAGCTATTAGAGCCTTTAGAGATATAAGTGCACTGCTTACCATTCAGAAAATTTTCCATAAATATTGTGTCTCTCAGCTATGCTTCCCATAAATATTGAGCAGTTATGGGCTTGAGGTTACATACCCTGAGAAGTGATTGGGTTGCAACCATTCCATATTGATGAGTCAGTACAGTACGACATTTGTTGACAGCTGATCTGGGATAAAGAATAAAAATGACTTGTGAAAGCTAAGGCACTAGAGAGGGAAATACACAATGGTTTAACACCACCCTAATACTGCAGATATTGCCTAGGCAAATAACAAGGGACAGATAACAGTTCTCCAAAACTCCAAACAAACTAAAAAAAAAATTGTTTTTTAAAGAAAAAAATCTATTTTCACATTTTTATTGATCATATCAAGATCACAGTGAGCACCAAACACTGGCCCTGTAACAAACATAATTGACATTTTTTATGATGGCCTACTGTTTAAGGAAATAAAACAGGTGCTTAAAATTAGAAAATTCACAGAAAGTACAGATATGTACATTAATGTTTAAAATGTCCAGCTTCCTTAACATTAGAAAATAGGGTCACACTGGATTCACAGTCCCTTGTGACAACATTTGGCTGGAGCTACCTGTGTGGTGTGACTCATTTCGATGGTGATGTCACATCACCGGCCCTTGTCAATAACGCTTTTCATGATCCTTAACAAAAACATGGCCTAATGAATGCAAGCCAGGAAGACTTTTAATGTTTTAGTTAATACATAACATATGTACAATAAATTGCTCATATTGTTAATCTGTAGTCCAGTAAATTTTTACAGGGAGAATAAAGCTATGCAACCCTGTAAAACACTTTCTATACAGCAGAAGCTATGTGATGCCCATGACAGTTAACTTAAAGAATGTTCTGAATACTAACATCAGTTTTACGGGTTTGAGTTTCATGTAAATTGTGTTTAAAATCTCATACTCAATGTTACTATTTCAGTAGAAGTAGTATTCATTCCTTTTCATTGAGGTTTAGCATTTCATTTTGTGAGTTCATCAAATATATTATCCATTTTCTGTTGATAGATATTTCAGTTGATTCTAAGTTTTTCCTATAAATAATGAACCACTGTAAACATTAATGTACATGTCTGTGGATGACTTATGTCCTCATTTTTGTTGGGAGATTCAGAGAAGTGAAATTGATGTCATAGGATATATCTGTGTTCAGCTTAGTAGATACATACTGCTATTTTTCCAAAACAGCCTGCCCTAGTGTATGCTTCTGCAGGCAAAGTTTAAGAGTTTCATTTGCTCCTTTGTTAGTATCAATTTATTTTTATATTTATTTTCAGTCTATTCTGATAAGTATATAAGGGCATCTCATTTTTATTATTATTTGAAAGTCACTAACAAATAATGCAAAGGGTTTTCTCATATTATCTCTGTATATACAGGCATCATCTTTATTGAACTGCCTGTTCAAGACTAGTGCGTATTTTTTAGAGAGCCTTCCCTCTACTGTTATATACGTATATATCAGATAAAAGTCCGTTGATTGACATATGCAAATTATTTCTAGGTGTGTTTGTGAAGGTGTCTGTGGACGAGGTCAGTAGACTGAGTGAAGAATCCTGGGTGCCTGACTAGAACCAAAAGGCAGAAAAATGGTGAATTTGCTCTCCCTGCTAAAGCTAAGACATCCGTCTTCTCTTGTCCTTGGACGTGTACACTCCTGGTTCTCCAGCCTTCGAACCCAGACCAAGTCTTCCACCATCAGCTCCCCAGGTTCTCACATCGAATCACACACTGAGCTTCTCGTTCTTCAGTTTGCCAGGAACGTATCCTGGGACTCCTGGGCCTCCATAACTGTGGGAATAGTTTCCTATAGTAAATCTCCTTGTATATATCTGTATCATCTATTTCTATATCCTATTGGCTTTCTTTCTCTGGAGAACACTGACTAATACAGCTGTTACACTTTTTTTAACAAAAATAAATGGAATGTTTTCTAATTTTTAAGAGATTTTCTGTTGACAACCTGTAGTATGATCTTTGTACACAATTCAAGTAAAAATGGACTTATCAGTTGAGAACACATTACTTTCAAATAAATAAATAAAAACTCAAATTTCCCATCTTAAGTTTTAAGGCTTGTGTCAAGGCAAAGTAACAGCAAGAGACATTAGCAACAAGATTCCCTTTGGCGTTAGAGAGGTGATAACTTACCAATATTTTATCCCTAAGGTTTATTTACACTGTGCCTCTGAATTTTCCTGACTATTGACAAGTACCCAGAGCTAATAAACCTTTGATAAATGCCTCTGACTAGTCACTTGCTGTAGATTTATGCCTCCTCACATGGCCATCATCACAGTTATATCTTACTGTGTATGGCAGCAGCCCATGGAATTATATGTGTGATAGTAACAAGTCTCTGTGCATCTATTTGTGGTGTGTGTGTGTGTGTGTGTGTGTGTGTGTGTAACTTAAATTGCACATCTTTTACACTGTACTGCCTGTGTTTCCCTTCATACCTGTACATGTACATTGTATCTCTGCTAGCATACTTTTATCACCTATTCATATCCACAGGTCTCAAATGATGCAAAATTGTTTTTAATTTATTTCAAATGTCTTTGAGATGCTACCTTGTACTTACATTGCTTTTCTGAGTCAGTTACCCCTTCTGTGCACAAAGTTTTCAGTGAAAACTTTACCCCTTGACTTTGCAGTCCCATAATCTCTCTTATTACACTCCCTTCTTTGGTCTTTTGCCTTCTCAGAAGTTCCATCTGGCTAGACCGTAATGTGTAAGTCAGGGTTCCCAACAAAGCATCTTTAAGTGCAAAAAGAAAGTGAACAGAACCCCCATATCTGGTTGTTTCCCATCTGCCTCTGCTCTTCACCACTCACCCTCTGTCACTACGTGAGCCATCGTGTTGAACCCTGCCTGTTAACCTCTATGAGAATTTTCAGTATAAAACATAGAAGATAAGAACTTCAAATCTTTATATTTTATACTTCATCAACCATTGTTCTTTAAACCCATGTCGCTAAAAGGAAAGCTTTTTAAAATTTAATCAGAACGGAAACACACATTGCAGAATATAAAATGCCATCTCTGGTACCTATGTCATTGTTTTCTTCCTCCTTATATTTTGTTGAAAAAAGGTCTTTCAGAAGGAGTGTACAAGTATGTGCCTTAAATGTGTTTGCTTTTTCATGGAAGTGACTCTTTAATTTATACTTTAAATGAGCTAAATAAACTGATTTCAATGTTTCCCACAAGTATCTCTTTAATGACAGCTGTGTAAACCTTCTTGAAAGTTCTAGTTATAATTTATAGGTCATGAATATTTAGACTGATAATGAAAGATTTATAGCTATTTTGTTGATAACTCAATAAGTCCAATTACTTGAAGAAGCATAAATTATTAATGTTATTTTTCACCCAAATTTCTCTCAGCTTCAATTTTGTCTTATTAGACCTATGAGAATTTTGTCTTGATTTAAGCATAGAAATGGAATCTCTTTAATTCTGAATTCAAAACAGCCTTAGATAAGCACATTCTTTCAGTGTACGGTAATAGAGAAGTGACTTGCAATTTAACATAACATCATCAGTATGCAAAACAACATCTTTGTATATCAAAAGTCAATCAATAGTGGGTCATTTCATTATCAGGATGTCAGGAAGATTGCTATTTCATTACAGCAGTGGTTCCCAACTTCTTTCCACTTGTGTACCTCTTTTAAGCCCATTTCTATAAATTGCATCCCTTGTTTTTAAAAGTTGTTTTTAAATACTGACACTTTTGTTTACTGCCTATCTTAACGTAAAATAGTGGAAATGAGGTCACAAGTTAGGAAAGAAAAATGACTACATGAAAAGGACAAACCACAGATTTAATTTAGCAATATTCGTTACACAGTTAAATATTGGTAATGATGAAGTATTTAAACATTAAATAAAAGAATACTTGAAAAGAATCATGATTACAGACAATGTACCTAGTTTTATTCAATCAATAGCTAAACTGATCAGTCTGGCTACAGAAGTATTTATTTTGGAGGAAGTTCTAGAAAAGTCCCAAATGGATTTTTCTGAAACTATGCCTAATGATTGGTAGAAGAGTAGTTTGGGGGAAGGGTTCATAGTCATTTCTTCACTGATTATCATTTGCTAACATGATCTAATTTTGAAGTGTCTCCATTAACAGTGATTCAAGCGTAACATTTATTATTCCTTAACTGATGTTTTACATGTTTTTACTTGTTTTTTCACCATTACTATTATTTTTTGTGTACCCCTGAGCAACCCAGCACATTCCCCCAGGGGTAAATGTAGTAACTTGGGACCCCAATGCAGAGTAAGTCTTCATCTGGTTTTATGCAGATATGTATGTAAATAGTGCATTAAAATGTAATTAGGTTTTTTTCTCCCTCTAGTAGGACCCAAACAACAAATATTTCTGATTAAAATTAATAATGATATATTGAATAAGCAACGGTTACATAATTACAACTCTAGTTTAAATAATGATTAAGAGATCTCTTCAAATATTTTATACTTCTTTCTTAAAAGACAATTGCTATGGAATTTCTGCTTTACCCACTCTGCTGTCACAGTGCCAATCATTTTAAAGTGCAGCTAATGGAGGTAGTGCTTTTGTTCTAAAAAAGAAAATTTAAGTGCGGTTGAACAGCTCTGATCATTGGAATCAAAAAATGTCTCGCCCCAAACTTGGACAACAACTCATTCATAGGTTTATAAAATAAACTCATAAACTTTCTCCTGTAGTGAAAGAACATTAAGTGGGGAGTGGGGGGTGAAGGACAGCGAATAGAAGAAAAAAACCACAAACTTCCCACATTCTCATTCTAAGACTAGAAAGTGTTGTAGTTTGCGTGACAGAAGGAAACTCACAGGTGTTATCCTAAGTCCAAGGTGAAGGTGAGTATGCTTTCATTTGGGCACTCAGAAAGGAAGAAGACTGGAGAGTTAACTACTATTAATATTACTATTAATATTAAATGGTGAACCAGTGCTTGATTTTATTTATTTACACTAAGAATTATAACTGCCCTGGAAGTTGGAATACTCACATCAGCTAATCAGCATGCTCGCCGTGTAATGAGAACATCTACTTGAGAGGAAAATATGAATGTGAGAAAAACAATATAGAATATGAACAACAGAACTTGAACAGTGTTAAAAATTATAATAGTTTGATCAATATCTGCCATGAAGACTTAAGTGCCAAGTGCATAACTTGTGCTGTTAGCAGTTATGACTCCAACTCCCATCAGCCCTTAGAAACCCAATGAGCTGATTTCGCTAATTGTACATAAAAACTACTTCCATATAAAATATTGTTGAAAAGTTTTCACTTAGTGATCAAAACTTTTTGTTCTCACAAGTATACTTCATATGGCATGTGTTAAAGTTAAAATGATTCCAATATTTAAAAACAATAGTGTGCAGCTATCTTTCTAAATGCTAATCTTTTAAAAAATTTATTGTCTTCACCTACATTTATGATTCACCATTGTATTTTGTCTAATTGGAAGAAATCTGCTAAGTTATTTTATATTTACTCTGTTCAGTTTCAGAACAAGGCATTTCCGGCCCTGCTCTAAATTTGGGGATGCCACCCTTGTGGGGCACTGTTATTGCCAACTGCTTTTCCTTATCTGACAATACAATAACCAAGAGGTCCAGAGAGAACTTAACCCACAACTATCTAAGTTGATAAGTATCTTCCAGGTTTAAACCATTCTTTCCATTTGGGTAATACATACATACATACATACATACTGAATTAACTCCTTGAATAGATACAAGAACATCAAGTTCTTGAATATTCTTTAGAAAAATAGTAAAATAAGCTTATAACTTTGCTTCACTAAGTAAGCACATTTAAGTCCAGAAACTGTAGTTAAGAAATCAGAAGGTTAGGGCAGGAAGTTCTTACTTTAGGAACCTAAATGCCAGAGTGGTCTAATGAGTTAGAAGAGGTCGTAAAACCAGTTGTGTAGGCAGGACTGTGACTCACATATCCTGACTCCAAGACAGTTGCTTTTGCCACGCGATTTTTTCTGACAAATTTTTGGTTGTAATTTTAATATATCTTTTGGCATAATTCAGAGTATGAGTAATTATAATGGCAAAATAAAACTCCAAATAATTTGATAGATTACTCTATGCTGTTAGTGAACTCCAGCTATTATCTTTTGGCAACAGGACAAACGGTGATTCACTGACAGTGGAGGCAGCACTTTGTAGAGGAAAGAAGAGGTGATGTGAGCTCATTCAAAGGTAGGCGCCAAAACCTGTCTCCTCACTTACTAGCTGCACATCCTTTGTTAAGTACAGGAGTCCCTCCTTATCCCCAGTTTTGTTTTACCCGATTTCAGTTCTCCACAGTCAGCCACAGGCCAAAATTGGTGAAGGGAAAGTTACAGAAATAAAGAATTCATAAGTTTTAAATTCCCCACCATTCTGAATAGTGTGATAAAATCTCACCATCAACCCATTCATTCTATCCTTCCTTTGTCCAGGATGTGGATACCCCCCCTTGTCTAGAGTCTCTATGCTATAGATGTTCCCCACCTGTTAGTCCCTTAGTGGTCCCCTAGGTGACCAGGGCTGTGGTGGTATTGCAGTGTTTGTGTTCAAGTTACCCCAGTTCACTTACTAATGGCCCCTAAACCACTCACGTAACTTTTATTATAGTATATTATTACAGTGATTCTATTTTATTGTTGGTTATTGCTGTTAATTTTTTAAGTACAAATTTATAAATTAAACTTTATCATGGGGACGTATGTACAGGAAAGAGTATATATTGGGTTTGGTACTATCTGCGGTTTCAGATGACCACTGGGGGACTTGGGAGGTACATCCTCTGTGGATAAGGGAGGATGACCGTATTTACTCTCTTTAATCCTCAGTCCCCTGACTGTACAACAGGCATCTTATGACACTTAGGTTTAAATTTCTGATGTGTTGCTCAATGCTTGCCACACAGTAGATCTTCAAACAATATGGTTTTTTTTCTCCCCAAGAATACGACCATGATAAGAATGAGGACCACATGTCCCTGTGTTTTTACAATGAATAATTATAGGTATTTACCATTACTGAGAACTCTGTGAAATGTTTCATTTTTATGAATTTAGAGGTAAAAGAAGCACAATGAAGGAAGGATACCAAGCCTTTTTAAAGTTAATAAATGAGGCTAGTGAGTAATTAAATTTGAGATATGTTCATATTAAAATTCATACTTTAGTATCGATTGGACATGGGAACTAGAATTAGAAAATGAGAAATTCTGTTTCTATTTCTTCAGTGGTGAAAGATCAAAGAGGTAAACGTTAAGACATCGCATGCTTTTTCTTAATTATTAGTACCAAGCCATAGGGATAATTAGGCCTAACTGTTGGAACCCTGTATGGGCTCAAATTCATCCTCTGCTGTGAGTTTCCGAACTATGTTACAGTGAGACTACTTCGAAATGTCCTGCAATGTCAGCACTGCCATGTTTTCCTTAAATGTGTTAAAGAAATGCGCTATAAAATGAGCTACCATTTGTATGTCTCCTTGTAGGTCACTAATTGTATTTGACTTGTCCCTCTATTCCATTTATCACCTCAATGTTTCTCATTTTCCTATGCTTTCTCTCCACCCCGACTACCCTCTAGAGCAAACACTAATGTGGAACACCTGAAATATGAAAGCTGTCCTCATTTTATTGCCATAAATAAGGTCCCAGCTGAGTAGTGTGGGTGTACTCAATGTCAAACACACTTTTACATACTGGGGAAAATTAGTTAACATGCATGAATGTAGATTAAAACAAGGAGTAAAGAAATCAAGAGCCGTAATACAACACGCACCCATCGTGTAGACCTACTGAAGGGGAGCACCATTTTCTACTGTCTCCTGTTGAATAGCCTGGTGTTGCCAACAATCAAACCTGATAGAAACGAGTGGTACTAACAGTGATGATCATGTCCTTAATACTCTGCTACCCCTATTAAAGCTGCCATACCTGCTACTATTGAAATCATGGTTCCATATGATCATCAGCTAGAAAACATTTTGCTACTGTAGATTTCACTAATGTGTCTCATTCAGTGCCTACTTTCATATTAGTTAATAGCTTCTCAGCCACAGTTTGCATTTACCAAAAGTGACATAATACACCTTTTACCTGGCCACCCATATGGCATTCCTGCAACACTTCCATCCAACACAATCTTGGCTGGCAAGGTCTTAACCTGTTGACCAACTTTCTCCAGGATCATGGGAATGATGTTACATTAATGTCATCCTCCTCTGGGGAGATTCATGTGACACACTCCAAGGCACAAATATTTTCAAAACGACTCACAGAGGGATGGGTCACAACTCGACCCATAATGCAGACCTACTATCTCAGTTAAATTCTGGGCAGTTAAGTACTGCTCCATCCCTGACATTGTCAGAAACAACTATTGACCCTGGCAGAACCTAATATTAAAACAAGTCCAACATCTCGTAGGCCTTTTTAGATTCTAAAGGCAACGTATTCCTCATTTACAAATTTTACTTAAGTGCATTTATGCTGTCATTTTCTGATTGGCCCACTTTAAGTAGGGCCTCCAATAACAAAGGGACCAGAATCTTCTCAAAATTCAATAACAAGAAACTCCCATTAGTACTCCTCAGACACTCCTTAGAGCAGGGGTGCCCAAACTGCTGGCTTCCCCGGGCCACCTTGGAAGAATTATCTTGGGCCACACATAAAATACACTCACACTAACAATAACTGATGAGCTGAAAAAAAGAAGATTACAAAAAAATCCCATAATGTTTTAAGAAAATTTATAAATTTGTTGTGTTGGGCCGCATTCAAAGCTGTCCTGGGCCTGTGGTGCATGGGTTGGGCAAGCTTGCCGTAGAGCATTTAGCAACTTCCTCTCCTGCATCCTGGTGTCTCTGGACAACCCATGATGAACTCAAGTTGCCCAGAGGCTTCTGATGCAAGACACTGTCTTCTTTGTCCCGTGTACACTCCGCTAGCACAAAGTTTGCAGGTCGCATTTGGGAGACCGAAGCTGACGGGTCCTGACTGATAAGCCTATTGACTATTACACTTTGGGACATGGAAGCAGCACCCCATGGATTCAGCACAATCCAGAGGCCTTCTTATTGAAGTGAAGATGGTTTTTAGAGGAGAGTCTCCAGCACATCCCACTTACAGAAAGAAATGGCTTCTCTTTTGTCATTCCCTTGTCAGATGCAATGGTGCTGGAGGAGGTCTCCTCATTTCTGGAATCATGGGCCCCCTGGAGAGTCCCTTAGGATTAACTGAGTGAACAGAAAAGGTAGTGCGTATACTTTACTGGACAATGTCACCATTACATGTGATGGAGTCACAAGAGGTTTGTTCCCCATGTATCCCTAACAAGGATGTCCCTGACCATGGATGATACCCACAGATCAGCACAGTTGCTCAAATTTTAAGCAGCCATCTTAACACTAGAAAATGCCCTAGCCAAAATGAGCCCAATCTGAACATTTTCCTACACTTGAGCCATTGCCTGTGGTCCAGCTGCCTGGTCCAATCAATCGCAGTGATTCTTTACCCAAAATCACCCCCTTTGGGGTAAGAAGCTCTGGGAATATTCTCATAAATACCAAAAATATATGAAGTTACATATATTTCTGCACATAACCAAAAACACAATTCAAGGCGTCATCAGATAATTCTTAAACCTTTTGAAGACCAGGACATAACGGATGGTGACAAAGGTAGGTACTTGTTTCAAATATCAAAGTACTTGAGGCACAATACAGGCCCTTGAACAAGACATCGAATAGAACTTTCACCTCCCTTTCCAGCATTAAGCTGTGGGCTTCTTAGAGCATCATAATGGTTTTCTTAAATGAGTTCAAATACAATTAAATTAAGTATTGCATATTTTAATTGTCAGCCAAATAAATTTGCATATTCATTAAAACAAATTAAATTTGCAGCACGGAACAGAAATCAGTAAAGAATACATGGTGTGATTCCATAAAATAAATGTGTTGGAGTGGGAGAAAAATGGGTTTTCAAAATCATATATTCATTCAGAGAGAAAGGAAGAGGCCCTTGGCGAAGGTGATGGCAGTGAGAAAGACACAGGATTTGTGCTTCATAGATTCTTAGATTAATATCCCTTATGACTTGATCCTCAAATGTCCCTGAGTTTATTAGGCTGTATGACTCAGGCTTTTTGTCATTGTGCGGCTTACTCTCTAGCTTTTCTTTCCCCACATATGTGCCTTAAATCTCTTTTCCCATTATTATCCACGGAAGGAAATGAGCTGTACAGTCTGACTATCAAACTAGAGCAATTGAGGTGAAAGATAGAAATTAAGTTAGGCAAACGTAGATCTACATAAGTTACTCATTGAGGTGCAACAAATCACTCCAAAATTTACTGACTTCAAGTAACCTTCCTTTATCTGCTTATGATTCCAAGACTTAGCAGTTAGGGTGGGCTTAGCCAGGCCATTCCATTCTCTCTTCTAGAATCATCCTCACAGCTGCACCTGCTATTGGATGGAGCCCTTCCATTCTCCTTCTGATCCCTCATATTCCAGTAGGTTAGACTGGCTTCTTTAAATAGTCATCTTATAGCCATATTTTAAGAAATCAAGACCAATGCACAAGCCCTTATCAAGTTTCTACTTGTGTCACATTTGCTCATTTGCCATTTGTCCACAGGAAGTCCCATACCAAGCCAAAGTCAATGAAGGAACGGACTCCGCATGGGCATGGAAAGTGATTCACTTTGATGGAGTCATGCCTCTGATGAATCGAATCCTATGTTTTGCTCTAATAAATATATCCTAAGTTGAAACAGATGGAACAAGGCTTTGTTGGTTTGATTGTTTGTTTTTGAAATAAGACTAAGAGTCATATTACCATTATATACTTGGAGTCTATATGTATATTACACGCAACTCAGAGGTTATACCTAAAGACTAAGGCAACGTGAAAAACTTCTAATCCTTGTAGGAATTGAATAAACTTGGTGTTTATGAAAGACATGTTCTAGCATTCTGACCAACAAAAAATGAACTTTTTACCTACACATATTTCATACTGCAAATTACATCATTAGACAATAATTCAGTTTATGGCATTCTCACCTTAGAGGGCTTTTGTATAAATGAAAATAGTCATTCTTGCATTCTAATACAAATTAAGACACTTTAACATTCCCGAATTCTCATTTACCTCTGTGTATTAAATGTTTAATATAACTTACTACTTCAATTATATTGGAATTAACCTCAGTAGTATTAATCAACCTTGAAAAAAGTCATATTTAATTACAAATTACTATCACTTGCTTCTTTTAAGTAATTTCTACTGTCAAATTTTGTCCAATGGGAGGGAAACCAAGGATCTTAACAATTGTTAGAGATTATACAATGTTAAATTCACTTATCTTTTTAGTTTCATATGCTCTTCTAAACTATGAATTACTAGGTTTCCACACAGCTAAGTGATCTTAAAGAACGCCACAACTGCACCAGAATAGGGATCATAGGCTTAACTCAGCTCTTTTAACAATTGATGGGATTCTTGGTCAAACACTGATTCTCATAAACCTCAATAGATCTCAGATCTAGACTGAGAAAAATGTTTATTGTTTACCAATTTTATGGAAGTGATATAGAATTGGAATAAAAAGTTTTGTTCTTTGTTTGAAAAGTACTGTCTCAGTTCGCATTATCAGTAAGGGTGAGAATACATTTGAATTTCTTTCAGGATCAGAGAATGGACTCATGTATATATGTTGAGCCAACAAGACTTTAAGAAAGAGGATGAAAATTGAAAGAGAAAACTCACAAGCGACAAAGCTTGGTATAATTCTTCTATCACATAGTCTTAACTTGGAGCAAAAGATGTTCCAAATATGCTAGTTCTGTGCTCCTAAAGGTACATTCTTAATTACACAGAATGAAAGGCTATGTCCTCCACTAACATGTGAGTACACACACACACACATATATATATGTATATATATATAACACCTATACTTGCATAAATAACTACAAAAATTGCTAGATGAACACTAAAAGTATATGCAAATGAGATTTGATGTCATATAAACTCTAAATATGATCTGAAGGTTTAAATATGCCCGGTGTTAAGGGTTTTAATTAGAAATTCATGTTGAAGTGAGAACTAGAAATTCAATTGAAAATTTGGAGTTTCTGGTTAAGATAGCAAAGTAGGTAAACGTTGTGTTCACCTCCTCCCACAAACACCTCAAAATTACAACTAAACTATAGTGCAACCATCCTTGAGTCTGGCCAAAAAGAAATCCTATGACCAAGGACATACAGAAGAAGCTACCTTGAGACTAGTAGAAGGGTCAGAGATTCAGACAAGCTGGTTCCACACCCGCATATGGAAATTTTCACTTAAGGTGTAATGACCCAAATAGGAGATTTCTACTTTTATTCTGTTGAGTCCGCTGATGGTCTTAAGAGGCCTTATAGGGATTCCTTAGGGCCCATGTCATTTAGGTTAAATTCTAAAATACCTTGAGATTGTATACCACTTGTTATATTATATACATTTCAAGTCTCTAACTCAGGGGTGTCCAATCTTTTGGCTTCCCTGAGCCACATTGGAAGAAGAAGAATTGTCTTGGGCCACATATAAAATATACTAACACTACTGATAGCCGATGAACAAAAGAAAGGGTCTGTGCATAATTTTCATAATGTTTTAAGAAAGTTTATGCATTTGTGTTGGGTTGAATACAAAGCCATCCTACCTGCAGCCCTCGGACCACAGGTTGGACAAGCTTGTTCTAAACTCTCCTTAATTAAACAATAATTCCTTATCATGTTATATAATGAGTTGGGAAATATGGAATAAAGAGAGAAATGAGGTCACTAGGAAGGCCATACATATGCAAATGCCTGTCTATGCAAAGTCACAAAGTCCTATTGCCGTTAGGAGATAATGTTGAACTTGGAGGGCCAATTTTAGAAAATGTTCAACCCTCTGAGTGCTTGCCCAGAATCGCTGCACTAATATAACTGCATATCAGGTTTCTGTAATATTAATAAATTAGCAATCTCATGCTTTTCAGTCTCTGCATATCCTCCCCCAATCTATTATTCCCCCATTGATTTAAAGCATTGCACATTTATCATGTCAAGTTCTTACATAGAGTTGAGTCTATTCTGGAATAGCATTAGAAGTTCTCTCAGATATGTCTGTATGTATCCTTCGAAATATTTCCAGATAATGCAAATGAAAAATGTGTAGTCGTGGCTCTTTTTTGCAAGATTATAGACTTCTAAGCCAGACCTCAGATTTGCCTCAACCTGTATGTTTCCCACATGCTCCCTGTTAGTAGCCAGCTGCAGTGGTGCCTCTCCTTTTGATTGATTGCTCTGTCTGCCAGGATCACCTGTGAATAAATGTGTCACAGACTCTACTCAGTGAGCCTGGGTATTCCTCAGAGGTGGCTAGCTGTGAGATGGGCTCACCCTGGATCTTGCCCTGCCATGAGTGCCACATGCTTCATCCTAATCTTAAATCAACCTCTCTTGGATTGCAGTGAACTAGTAAGATTCTCTTGCATCATCTGTCATTTTCTTCTAATTTAATTCTCCTTCCTGTACAAGGAATGTTTATTCCCCCCCAAAATCATATGTTGAAGTCCTAACCACCAATGCAATGGTATTAAGAGTCAGGGCCTTTGGGAGCTACTGAAGTTTTGCTTAGGTCACATGATGAGAGTTGTAGGACCCCTGTAGGAAGAGGAGGAGACGGGAGCTTTCTTTTCATTATGTGAGGATGCAACAAGAAGAATGCCTCCTGCAAGCTGTGAAGAAGATCCTCACCAGGAGCTGAATCTGCTGGCACCTTGGTCTTGGATGTCCAGACTCCAGAATGGCGAGAAATAAAAGTGTGCTATTTAAGCCCCCCAGGTTGTTAAGGACCCCAAGCAGACTAAGTAGATTATAAATTATGGATCAATTTCCTATCATTAATATTTAGTGCATTATATCTCACATAAAGTTTTGATAAAAATTTTCCTCAATTCACAATGTAACCTAACAGTCCTATCTAAATAAAATATAATTTTGCAATAATTAAAATAAAATGGTGCACATTTATAGGTATAAAAAGAAGTAGCTTCATAAATTTAAATTTTTGTCATGAATAGTCAATATTAAAGTATATTTTCTGATTTCCTTGTTAGATTACTTTAAGATATATTTGTTAGGAGCTGCATTTTAAAGTCCTAAATGCAATACTGTAGAATGACTGTATTGGAGGTTGGGCCTTGAAAGGAGTTATTAAAGTAAAATAAGGCCATATGGGTGGGGCCCAAAGCCAATGTGACTGATGTCCTCATGAAAAGAGGTCATTAGGACACAGGCACACACAGAGGGAAGACCATGTGAGGACACAGGAGAAGGTGGCCATCTATAGGCCAAGGAGAGAGGCCTCAGAAGGAACCAGCCCTGCCGACACCTCGATGTTGGACTCCAGCTGTCAGACTTGGAAGGAAATACATTTCTGTGCTTTAAGTTGCCCCAACTGTGGTACTTGGTTATGGCAGCTGAAGCAGGCTGACACATCATTTTATCCTCAGCCACCAGGGGCATGCTCCTTCGTCTGGGTAGTTTTAGTACTACTGTCCCTAAGAAGGAGTTTATTTTTATTTTCTCTTTTCAGTGTAAAGAGACATATCCAAAGATTTGATGATAGCTGACACTTTATTACCAACTTGACTCTGACCTCTGCCCTGGTGTAGAGATTTTAGAGAGTTCCAGGAGATAAGACTTTTTGTCTCACATACCCTTATACCCAGCATTCAGTGGCTCCTAGTGAAAACTAAAAAGTGAACAATGCAGAACATATTTTTAGTACATTCGTAGACTTATGGCATAATCAACAGCAAAATCAGACCGCATATTTAAAACCTGAATCCCTGGGAAGTCTGCTACTGCAGATGTGTGAGCTTTACCTGCCTTGAATGTCAGTACCATTGAAACAGTGTGCAGAAGGGATTGTATTCTGACCATGTGCTGCAAAGATTCTGTGTAGGTGACCAGAACTGAGTCACAGTGCAAGTGACAAATTAGTTCAAAGACTTTCAAGTCAGTCTGTTTGCTCTATGTCAAAGGGCAGGGAAGTGTGTGTCAGCATCACCTGTAAACTGTGATTCCTGCATCAAATAGTTGACTATTCCACTCCATGGGTCTTTACCGGCAATTCCTCTTCAGTTTTGACAATCAGTTCAAAACAAGTTCTGATTTTTAATGTTATTGCTTTTACACTGCTTTTCCTAAAGTATTTCTTGGTACTCAGTAGTGGACAGCCTGGCCTCATTACATTGTTTACTTCTGATTCCCCACCATCTATCATAATGCTTTGCATATAGTAGAAACTCAAGCATGTGTTAAATGAATTAAGTTGGGAAAGATTGAATCATAGACTGTTCAAAAAGAAACTTTTTAAGACAAACATATTTTATTTGTCATTTTCTACAATCACCAGTGATATTACGCAGTAATTTAGAAATTAAAAAAAAATGCAACATGAAATCTGACTGTTATGGTAATCACAGTGATTAATGGGTTACAATATGAAAGACCTTGTGAGAAAACTTCCAATTGCTGTTGAGATACACAATGTCAGGAAATACCTTTACTTGCATCGTAAAAAACAAACAAATCCCTGAAAAAAAACCCCATACTATTTAATATCAAGCTGTCCAAGAGGGGCAGAATTTTTTACATTCTGCAGTCTGCAGGAGAATCTGCTTCCTCATTTTTCAGCTTACGAGGGCTGTTCATGTTTCTTGGCTCATGGAAAATATCCCTTTTTCCACACTAGAAATAGAGGCAGAATCCTCTCGTCGCATCTCTTTGACCTCCTTCCTTCCTTCTTGTCACATCTCCTTCTGCCTCGGCCAAGGAAGATCATCACTTTTAAAAACCGTGTGATTAACTGGGGCTTCTGGGTAATCCAAGATGCTCTCCTCATCTCAAGGTCCTTATTCAAATCACATGTGCAAAGTCCCTTTCTGTACAATGTAGCCTGGTCACATGAGGATGCTGATTTCCAGGGAAAGTGGGGTACATTCCTCAGCTACCCACACCAAGTAAACTTAGTGGCCCTGAAAGATACCCTAAGAAATGAAAAGAAGTGACTAGTGTCTTCATAAACACAGACACACAATCCTAAACAAAACGCTGCCCAAGTATCCCAGTTATGTTCGGTCTGCTGTCTCACCATACTGACCAGAAAATTGGACAAATTGCACAAGTCAGCTAATTTCGTATATTAAATAACAGGTAGAGCAAGTTAGTTATTCCTGAGAGAAGGAGAAATAAGTAAAAGGAGCCCAACAGCTGCCTTGAATTTGTCCCTGGAGACATTTTGTAGACCGTGGTGCAAAGAGGAGACCCCAAATAGACACAATCTCCCCACTCCTAGATGGAGGAGATACAGATTCGAGTTGAGGGAGCATGAAGTGACTTGAAAACATGTCAGAGTAACAGAGAGAAGGGGGTAGAGGAAAATTCCAGAACAGGGCTTCATTGTCATTGTTTCCTACATGCCGAGCTGCACCTGCACAGTGATATTATATGAGGCTTGACAAGCACAGCCCCAGGTTGTGTTGGGTGAAAATGTCTTGAAGAACACATGTGCTTCAGGAATATTGCAGGTCCACTGGCCCAAATGGACCACCTGTTTGAACTCCCAAGGTCTTGGTAGAAATGCTGAAATTGTCCTGGAATAAATACCAAAGATCATCTCTCATGAGAAAGCCGGAAGTTAAGTTGCCCTACAAGTAAGTCACGGGTCTGCCCAAACAAAACCCATGAGTCTTTAGAGCAGCAGCATCTGATAGAACTTTACACTCCGAGATAAATTTTTTTTCTCACTCTCCAATACTGTAACCATAGGACATGTAGATATCATATGCTTGAAACGTCATTGGTGTGACTAAGGAATGGAATTTTAATTTTATTTAATTTGAATTCGTATAAATTCTAATTGAATACCAAGTCAAATGTAGCTAATGGCTACCACATTTAACATTGCATCTTTGAATAAATAGAATAAAATTCAGAATTCAGCCATGTATCATTTGCAAGATGCAATATTCAATGATAAATTAAGAGACATGCAAAAAAAAAACCAAATATAAATCATATTGAGGAGAGAAATTAGTCACTGAAAGTCATCGAAATGACAAAGATCAAAATGTTGTCTTCTGCATGATTGCGTTACTTAAGCATAAATCTTGAACACTAACTTAAATTAAAAGAAAAATTACATTTGAAAAATACATAATGATATACTTTAGAATATGTGAAGATAGTTTGCAAGGTACTTTTCCAAGATAATATTTATGACAATTCAAGAGGCTTTAAAAAATAGATGTCAGGAATAAATTTTAGCTTATTTAAATTTATACTGTCTCTAAAACATTTAAAGATCAAGATTTGAAAACAATTTCTAATACAAAATAATCCCCAAATGTAAGATCTATCTAAATATGGAACAAAAGAGTATTAGAAATATGTTTTATGTTAAGCTCTTTATGGTATAGATTTTTAATATGTAAATTCCATGAAATAAATTATACTACTTTAAACCTATTATAGGTCAAAATACACAATATAAGAAAAAAAAAAGACACAAACCACCCCACAAATCAAAACTACCTAGATACCTAGTTCCCACAATGACAAATATTTATATTTTTGTCATTATACTCACACTTCCTTTGTGGTACATTTTCCTAAAGGCAAAACAAACAAATAAATAAATAAGCACACAAACAAACAATAAAGCCTTTTTATATAGTCTCTATTTGCCTTTTGTGTGTTTTATTGCATTTAATTTACTAATCACACATTTATTAATTTATTGATCATTACTTTGAGCCTATGAAGGCCATATAAGCCTAGATCGCAGACAATTTACAATTCATCGTTACGCGTTGAGTTAAACTCTGTTGGGCACTGACCTGCATGCTTCATTCTCCCATCCGAGGAGGTGCCAGGCTGCTTCATGCCTTCTCTCTGCACTCAGGAAAGGTTTGTTATCAAAGCTGAAATCACACTCGGAGTGCAGACCATCTTCCTACTTTGATTTTCCTAATTAATCATGAGCTCTTATGGATTATAGTGGAGGGAGCTGAGGGAGGCGTGTTCCTTTGATGTCTGCACTAAAGATATTTTTCAGAGCCTGGAAAGGAAGCACGGGGTGCAGAGAGGGAGTTTGGATTCTGGGTCTGACTGGTGCAGCCCTGGCCAAGAATTCTGTGCTTCACATAGACAGCAGTGAAGGAACCTCTGACTATAAAATGATGTTCGGGGTGGATACAGGGCACCCCTGGAAACCTTGTATTTAGATGGCCAGACACTGTGTTGCTACATAAACTCTCCAGGACCACTGCATGGTCCTTTAGGGCAGGGGGAGGGGATCTAAATAATGACTGAGATTGACTTTCTAGCAGACTCACCAGGAGAGGATTATGCAACTTGATTGGAAGGAGATGGTGGCGTGTGAGATTTTAAAGGAACCAAGTTAGTGGAGTCAGAATCACAATCCCCACAGGTAGGTTCTGGATATGGGTGACCAGCGAGTTTGGCTGTGGCCCCAGGCATAGTTCTAAATAGACGCTGTGAGCAGTAAGGGCATTTGTCAAATGTCATACCGTCGTGTCATACTGTCCTCCTGTACCAGTGAATCCGGAATACGCATATCCCTTTATAAATTCTCTCTTGAGAGCTTTCAAATCCAGATCAAGAAACACATGCTGGAACTTACCAGCTCAATGATAAATCAGTAATGGGAGGAATAACCACACTGACGGTGATGGCAGACAGTGTTCTTCGGCTATATCATCAGTAATGACATTCTTCAGGGTTTTCAGGTCATTGATGAACATGATGATACTTTTTCTTCATTCTTTATTCTATCACTCCGTCTTTTATTCGATAGTATTGCGTTAGTTCTTTCCATGTGTTACTCTGTACCGATCAGATCAAACCTCTAATTATCACCAAGACTTCAAAATACTTGCACACACATAGATAGGTATATGAGTAATGCTGAACAGTGAGGTCAGTGTGTGTGTGCTGAATTGGGGGTATCCACTGGAGCCCCAGCACGAAAATAATGGCACATGACAAAGGTTTCAATTAAAAATGATTTCATGATGGTGCGAGCAGGTTGAGGCGGGGCTGTTAAAAGATGGGACGCTCCCTTTACAGAACGATGATCTAGAAGAGCACCATGCAACAAGGAGATGGAAATAGCGAGAAAATTCAGGCTAGGTATGAACCACAAGTCCTAATACCTGCTAATGGCAAATTGCTGAGTTTTTCCAATGAATTAATGAGAGAAAAATCTTACTGCTACTATTAATAACATAAGACAACACCCATTATTTATTCATTCCATGTAAGAAATTTAGAGTTCAAAACATACGGTGACAAAAAGCTGTTTATACACAGAATCATTACTTCAAAGCAGTACAGAGAACAGCTTGGGTCTGGTTCATCCGAGGTGCTTGTTGAGTATACAGCTTCCTGGTACCCCACACTACAATGTTGCAATTCCTGTGCATATGCCCCAGAGCTTAATTTTAACAAACTTCCCATGGGATTTTCTGAATAGGGAATTTTGAGAAATCCTGCACTGATGAATACAATCGGGATGCTAAATTTTTTATCAACTTAAAAAGATCTAAGAAAATGCTTTATTTTAATCACATTCTTATTTCATATCTTCTTTTTTTTAGAGTCCTTATTGTTGAAATCCAAACAACTGTCCTCTCTAAGAATATATATCAAATATCTTTTGATGTTAAGGGAAAAAAATGAGTTCAATTCTCAGCTTATGTTTCAAAAAGAGTTCTCATTTCAATTTAAGTCTAAACAAAAATAATAACTTTGTGGAAATATCATCTCTCTGATGTCTTATTATATTTCTCTTGAAAATGTTTGTGTTGATATAGATAATTCTGATGTTGCTTAAAATAAAACTGGATTAGCACAATAGATGAAAACTATGACAGGTGTATTAAAAAAGGAATTAACAGAAGGAAGTAGCAGTCGTGTATTGGGAGCTGACATTCTCAACCAGAATTGAAAACCAATCCTTTGAACATTGCTAAAAAAGTCACTTCATCTTGACAATGCTTCAAACGTAGTTGTTCAGAGTGAGAAAGAAACAAAGTAATGAGGATGTACTAAAAGATGGTTGCTGACATTTCAGCGCCTGCCATTTGCTTTACAAATTCAAAATGAAATAGGCTACTTTTAATTAAAGGCTTACCTTGATTCTAGAATCAACGTTTCTTTCATTACTGGAGAGGCTGTCTTGGACATCACAGTTTGTGCTCACTCACACGGATATAAGACATCTGTTCCTTTCTCGACGTGAAGTTTAATTAATTAATTAATTTTAAATGTATTAAATAAATTGAATTAATTAAATTTTACAGACAGATAGAAGATAACCTAAAAATAAAAGGCCTGTCAGAGTAAGAGGCAACAAGCATTTGTTGGAACTCCATAAGAATAGTTATTCAGGATGCACTGATTCGGGCGAAAGCCCAAATAATGTCCCATGAGGAGACAAAGGCAAGGGGTATTTATGAGAAAGGGAAGGGTTGTGTCCTGAGTTTTTGTTTCTTGGTGGCTTTCAGTTTTGCATTCCACAGATGAGTGAAGTCATGTGAGTCTTGGTTTTTTTCTGTCTGGCTTACTTAGCTTAGCATACTGTTCTCCAGATCATCCATTTTGTTGCAAATGGTAGTATTTCATCTTCCCTTACAGCTGAGTAATATTCCGTTGTATAGCTTAGTGGTTACCTGAGAGCAAGAGGGGAGAAGTTGGGAAGGGAAGGAAAGGAAGTCAAATACATGGTGATGGAAAGAGAACCGACACTGGGTGGTGAACACATAATGCACCACACAGACAATGCACGGTAGAATTTGTACACCTGGGGCCTATGTGATTCTTGTTAACCAATACCACCCCAATAAGTCTAACAATAAAATAAAGAAAGGGAAGGGGAAAAGTTGCATCAGCAGAAGGAAGACATTTCTATTGATGCAGATAACATAGTGATGTTAATTCTAAACAATGTTTTAAGTTTCAGTCCAGTAGTCATCAGTCCAATAGTCATAATTTTTGCTTTAGACCCCCATTTTTTCATAGAATGTGTTCATTGTATTTGCTCACTTATGCTTGGAATCAGATGTGCTTGGAGTTATCAGTCTTATTATTCTTTACAAAGAAACAGCCTTGTTATTATTGATTATTTCTATTGTTTTCTTATTCTTTACTTCATTTGCCTCTGCTGTACTGTTTCCATTTTTATTTCAACTGTCTGAGTGCTTGTTCTGAACACCATCCATATGGACAAACTCCACCCTATTTAGCTACCACCCAGCTGCAAGCTAGGCTGTAAAAATAAAGGGTCCATGTTGTCATTAAAAAAAGGACAAAAACTAGAAAAGTCTTGTAGAATCAGATGGAAGGGCACTCAAGAATTAATAAAGAAAGAATTAATGGTCAATTGAAAACCGAATTTACTGAATTTTATGACTTCCTTAACTTTTCTAAAACCAAGGTTTATATTTTTGCTCAGGATACTCAGGTATGTGTCCCCAAATATTCTGCCAACTAATTGTCACTTTATTACAAAGACTGTTCTCAACATTAAAAGTGTGGGAGCATTAGTCTTTGGTCAACAAAAGCTATTTGAAGAGCTGGGCATTCATTGAAATGTCTAATCCCTCAGTCAGGTTAATTGGTTCAGAGGTGAATACCTTCTAAATTGGCCCAATTAGCTATTAGAAAAACATATTACATTTCTGATTGAACTAGAACCTCCATTGGGTTCTTTTTCTAAATTTCATAAAACAAATTTTAGTCTTTTTATATTTCAACATTTTTTCCTGAGCTGAAGAAAGGTTAAGTTACCAATGCATAAGCAACTATTTAAAATGCAGAGATAATTTCCAGGGAGACAATTTCAGACTCTCAAGTAGGTCATTCTCATGTATTTCTTTTATGTCTGTGCAAACCGATGACATAGGAAGGAAGTGTGACAAAATGTTATTTTTCTCTTTTGCAGACCCTCTTTGCTCCCGAGTACACACACACAACATGTGTGCATGTTTATGTAATTTGCCTACAATATTTACAGAAGCAATTACCTTTATGACAACAGAAGTAAAATATACCAACTGTTGGTTGAAAATTAGGAATGATCCCATGTGAATAATGACATGAAAATTCAAAATTAGATTTTATTTTCAACTTAATTTGTCTTTCAAAAAAGGCGTAATTGGTCTTGCCAATATTTTAGATATTTCAACACAAGTTTTTTAGTGCCTTTTAAAGTCACCTCATTTAAACACACAGCCCCTGAGACTAACCTCTTAATATCTTAGCATCTGAACAATCATCGCAGGCCATCCTGACAGCTAAGAAAAGGCAAGGGTCCACAGGGTTTCTAGCATCCTACCCCAGGGTTCATCTCAGGAGATGTTTGTCTGACTCTGGGTGATTGACAGTTTGCTAAAAGCCATGGATGTGACTAGTCACCAATATCTTTTCTGCTTCATCTCACTAAGCAGCTGCAACTCTAATATCTCTCTCTCTCTCTCTCTGTTTCTCTCTCTCTCCACTTCTGTCTCTCAGTGAGTTTCTCTTTGTCCCTTCCTTTCTCTCCCCTCTCATCCTCCGTTTTCCATCTTTGCTGTGCACTGCAGCAGTCCTTGCTGCCTCTCTGCCCACCCCATGTTGGTAGGTGTGGGTCTTGGCGAGGTGAGGCACACCAGCCAAAAAATCAGAAAGGGAACTGTGATTTGCCATTGCTGTGCTCTCACAAATCTCTTTAGAAACATCAAAGAGATGATAGTCGTGATTGGCATCAAGCTTCACGTCCTAGATTTCTTGGCCATGAAACTGCACAAAACTCCATGAAGATTACTAACTGAGGGTATCTGAAGGATGACAGATTAATATTTGAAGGATAAATAACAGACTTTTAAGGAGGAAGTTCATTTGCTTCCCCATCTTGAGTAAAATTAGTCCCACGCAACATTCTAATTGCAGAATAGATGGCCCAGAAAATACCAGCCTGAACTGTCATGAATGCATATCTGCTATGATTTTTTTTTCTGCTTTTTGGTATGTGGGTAGCTCCCTGACTGGGAATCGAACCCAGGCCGCAGCACTGACAGCGCCAACGCCGAAGCCTTAAGCCACTACACCATCAGGGAACTCCCTGCTATGATCTAAAAGGAATGAAATACTCCAGAAATATTTCTAATACAACACGAGAGAAACAAATACTGCCATCAGCGAATCTCAAATGAAATACTCAGTGATAGTGACGCAGGAATCATAGATTTCATAAATGACATTTCAGGAAACATAGGATATGCATCAAGGTGTGATACGTGTTTCAAAATTCAGGGCGATGTATTGAAAGGCGCTTAAACTTATATTCTTGATATGTCCTTTGGAATCTATTTTCATCTGTATTGATATTTGGTAGCATTTTCACAGACTAAATTAATTATCCAAAGGGATTAAAAAGGGGAAAAATGTCATGCAAGGTCAACCTCATAGAAATTCAAACTTGGGAGGTATTTGCAAAATGAGGAAGTTGTGAAATGGTTTTAAACCTGTCATCATGAAATTGACTTAGGAGGTCTCTGGTCTTGGTAACAGTGAATTTACTCATAAAATCATCTCCCTAAAGTGCCACATCACTGCAGTCCCTATACACCCTGTCCCGAGAGAAAGACAAATGAACACTAAACAGCCAGCCACACAGTTTAACAATAATTTTACCCAAGGAATTTTGTTATCTAGTTACAATTGACCGTTTCATATTTCCATATGTATCTGGAGCTGAAAGTAATCAACAATGAAATGTAGTCACCACCTTGTAGGAAATGTTTTCAGAATTGCATCCAGGGATGGGGTGGACATCACATGGCATTAATGTCTTCCTCACTCACATGCAGTGACATTTCTACTGCAGACAGTTAGGTTATTGGAGATTACACATTCCTGCCACTCCTACATTGCCAGACAAGAGAACTGCCCCGCCCCCACAGTCTCTCCTACCTTCTTTTCCACTCTTACAGCACAGAGAATGTCTGGTGGGGGTGACAGGAAAACTTGAGAGCAGTTACCCACATTGCAGAACTGCTGCACAAATACACAGTAAAATGGAATTTTTAAAAAAAAAACCTCAGGAACAAACACAGTACATAATAAGAGAACATTTTATAACAGTGAGCACTAACCTCTTATAAATGGTGTTGTAATAACAACTTGATTAAGGATTACATTATAATGACATTGGGGACATATTCTGTAGTAAATGTCAGTAAATCGTTTCCAAGGAATTAGTAGCACCATGAGGAATAAATCAATGATATAACTTAAAGAAAATTATAATGTTTATAAGTTATTTGAATTGAAATTTTATTTTAAGAAATTTATGAGAAGTATACAATTGCATATGTAAATATATGACAATTTGAAAATGTGTGTTTGCAAAGAAACACGATGAATTATCCAAATAGCAACTGAAAAAGTTGACAAATACTTGAAACATTTTTTCAAAGCAATATATTTATAGTGTATATTACATAGAATAATGCTTATAAACTATCAAATATATAATATAAACATATAATACTTACATAATATATATTTACTATTTCATATAAAATATAATCATATATTAAATATCTAACATATCTATTAATATAAGTATTAAGTATGAGTTTATGACATATAAATATACCATATGTAATTATATACAATTAATTATAAACATGTACTTTTTAAATATGCTATTTTAAAGACAGGCAATATTAAAAATATTACTATGATTTTAATATTTAGTATTAGAAATGCTGTGTTACTTCACATCAGTATGAAAACAGGGGTCTTTCAAGAACACTTAAGAAAGACTGAATAAAATATCCATGTTCTTTAAACATAAGAGTCAAATTGTATATTCAAAAATCTTGATCCTACTACTAACAAAATAAGTGGAAGATAGTATAACATTAGCACTCTGGTGTTGCATATTTCCAAAAATAACATACAATTGTAAAATGGCTATAAGGAAATGGCACCACCATAACAAAAGGGCTCCCCTTGTGCAAGGGATTCTTGGGGTGGTGTAAATTTATAGAAACATGGTATAATACTTTCAAGTCATTCATTTTGCACATTTCATCTAAAAAGGTATCAAAAATAAAAGATGTTCCTAAAGATATGTGATTAAAAATCTTAAAGGGTTATACAAGAGTTATGTAAGCAAGTCATGTTAAAAACCAACCAAGTTTTAGCAGAAAGATGAAAGAATACCTATACGTCGGATCAACACGTAATGAAAATTTGCATGGGAATTTGGGAAAATGCTCACAGTGAATGGTAAGGTAAATGGAAAATGTTTATGACATAATGGCAAATAAGAAGCAAATTTACACACACACACACACACACACACACAGTTTTAGAAGACATACGGGTATATTATCAGTTACCTCTCAATATAAAACTGTGAAGATTTCTCACTTTTTATTTTTGAATAATTTTGTGGGTTTTCATAATTGCTATGTCTGCAGTGTTACTTTACAATAAGAAACAATTGCAAACTTCAAACTTTCAAGAAGTGAAAGACATGTTTCCGCTTTGTGTGGGATTCCTGGGAAAGAAAGCGAAGAAGGATGGGCTCAAACCCCCTCTCCAGAATGCGAGGACTGTCCACTCGTGGTTTCTGACAGCAGAAGACTCCTTGTCTATGGAAGCTCTTCTCAGAAGGTTCCTAGTCAGTCTAGGGTAATGGCATGCTGAAAGCAGATGATCTCTAACAAAAGGGTCCCCTTTGTGCAAGTCGTGCAGCCAGCTGACCCTCCCTTGTTAATTTTTGAGTAAAGGAACTGGTGATGGATGAATCAAGGGGGTCTGCAGTGCTGCTATCTGACTTCCCCAGGATTTTTTCCATTTTTACAATTGCCTGTATCCTTCATATTAATGGTAGCATTTGGTAGTAGTTAGATCTAAGATTCCTCTAAGTCTGATTTGATTTACCACTTTGTGTTATTTTAAAGCGGGCAAAATGCAGGGCATGAACTAGAACTTTCTACACCGATGATCTGGGAACAGATAGTGCTTTGCACTTAGAATCAAAATATGTTTGTGTTGGTTTGCTACAGCGCTTATGGCTCCCCACACTATTCACCTCAATTTTGTACTGTCACAGAATCCCATTCTATCTGTATTCTCCCCTTTGTGCCATGCTTAAGTCTAGTTTATGTGCAATTAGAGAGAGAAGCGAATCATCCCATCCAGACAGCATGCTGGGGTGTGTGAAGCCGGCTCCTTTTCTTTGCCTGAGGCCCCTTTATAGCTCAGGAAAGGAGAGCAAAGAAAAGCCACACTTGCAGAATGTGCAACTTGTATGTGACCCTTGGAAAAGTTACATGGGGTGTAAGAAATTCTAGAGCAGAATTTATTCCTTAGTCAACCTAAGACGTGTATTCAGAGCAGTTTAGCACAGCTGGCCATTCTAAGTCCTGAAGAAAGAAGCAATTGCAAACTCACAACTAAAGAATCATCTTTTTCCTCTGAGAAGTTGAGTAGTATATGTCAACCAATGGTCGTTGGTGTCAATGCAACACCACAGGAATCCCCAGTTTATAGTCTAGTGACAAAGGAAAGTATTCAGTGCAAACAGCTCAGTTGTGATACTGCAGTGTGTGGAACAGCCCAGTCGTGTTACTGTTCAATGATGAACAGCATGGATGCTTGCAAGGCAGCCCTGAGGCCAGCCCTCTCTCTAGCTAGACAGCTCTGATTCAGTCTGTTCCAGCCTGCTCCATTTGCTAATGTTCCGTCTGGTGCACTCCACGCTGCGCCTGCGCTAGCTTGTTCCACGCGGTTCCAGGGGAGACATCTTTGGTGTTTCGTCTTCAGTGGTTCAGCTCCAGCCAGGTAAAAGAAATCTGTGGAAAAGGCAAGTAAGTACACTCTCTGAGCCAACGGGGAGCGGGCTTCTAAAGACAGAAGTCTCTGCCTCTGGTCCCTGATTGGTCCATCCTTATGTAAATGAGGACTCCAAATTCTCACAGTTTGATTGGTCTAAAAAGCACTTTCCTGATTGGTCATGATGGAGCTGTTTGATTGGTTGGTGAAGATGCTGGGATATAGCTGAGCAGCTATGATTGGAGGAGGAGAGTCTCAGGCCTGTTGGTTGAAATGCTGTGTGCGAGCTCCTTTGTACGGGCTGGTTCTGATGGCAGGAATACAGTGCAGGCAGGCAGTTCGGTGCAGGCTTCTCCTTGGTGTGAGCTGTGTGAGAAGCGCCTGTGTAGAAGTAGCTGCTGGGCTCTGTTTTCTTTCTTTCATTTTTTTTTTTTAATTTGAGCCCAGTTCTCCACCAGGCATTCTGGTTAGTAGGTATCTTGTTTCTCAGGGTGCCCATGTATTTTAAGAATGCAGCAACTAGGAATTTACGATGAGAATTTGTTAAAGAAATAAGTAGTAAATAAAACCCCCTTGGGAAATTACTCTTATTATTAGGATAATAGATGTTTATAGGTTTTAAGTGATTCTCATCACATCATTGTGTGCACACAGACGCGCACACACACACATACACAAACAGAGAAAGTGATGTCTATTGATTAACCCTGAGTTTACAGCCCTGAGATCTGAATTTTACTATTTTGGGGGGTGGGGGGAACTCAAGATTCACTTCTGAGCTCCCCATCTATAAAGAGAGATACAGGATCCTATTTCCTTTGTTGTCAGATGGCTGTCTGAAATGCTCTATCTACTGATAATATGCACACAAACCATACCTTTCTGCACATAGCATTTTTCTAATTACTCCCCTCCCCATCTTTGTCTTACTTCTAGGAGATAATTTCACTTTTAATAAACATCTGTTAAGCACATACCCAGAGCAGGTTCCTATCACATCACAGCAGGTGCCATGATAGGCATTTGGAATGAGTATGTTTATTCAGAGATTGTATTTATTCATGTCATATTGATGACAAAAGTTACATTTTAGAATGTGTTAGAGAAACTAGAATTTTTTCCACATTAAATGCTTCACAAATATAACTAAATGGAAACATTGTAGGGTTGCACTTTTTGTACATAGTTTAAAATAGATATTCAAAAATTGTAGGATTGACATATCTATTACTAAATATATACTCCATTGTGTTGAAATGCCAAGAGACCATGAATGTGGTCATGAATTAAATATTCTAAGTATATTTTAATTCTGGTATTATTTTCTAGAAAAAATAGAAGATAAAATTTAAGAAAATATTTTCACAAAAAAAGAAATTGTTCAGTTACTATTAAATGATAAAAATTACTGTATTGTTTCATTTGTGATACTTTTATCTAAAATTGCTAGACCAAAAATTGGAAGTTGTCTTATACACAGGAGTAACCAGTTGATACTGATTTCTTAATGTTGGGTTAGAAAAGTAGGGATCGTCTTCTATATGGAGGCATCTTATACACGGAAACATACAGTAACACTTCCTTCAATTTCAGATTGAAAGAGAGTTGATGTGACGCTAATCTCATAATCCATGTCAAGTTCTCCTAGACATTATGGGATGTATTAATAGGGGAGACATTTCACAATTGGTATAGTAGAAACTGATTGGAAACATTTTTGGAACAAATGTAATTTGAACATTTACTTTCCTTAGAGAACAATGATACAGAAGTATTTTGCATGTATTCTAAAACAACCAAATTTTAATTTCATAGTTAGGAATTTTGAGTGTTTAGCATATTAAATTTACATTTGACTTCTTTATTGATTTTATGCCTGTCTATTTGGCAGATTCTGAATTTTGTCTTCATCTCTGTGGACCTGACATTTGTCGGGTTCTTTTATCTGGATACTCAGTGCTATGGCTGACTGGTTCATCGCTATCCCAAGAGCACAACCAAATTCATCTCCACTAAAGTCTTGACTCCTTGGTGACTTGGCTTTGCATCTGTGTCCCCATCTGTCAGGCATTTCACTGGGTTGTCTTTATTCTTTTCTGGAGGACTGTTTAGAGACAATAAGAAAAGAGCATAGTGGACCCAGCAATGCTCAGCCACTACAATCATAACGTGGAACCTCAACATAGCAATGATCCCCATCCATTGGACAAGTACAACCGAAACACGAGAAGCGTAAATTAATCTGTGAATTGATGTGTATTGAGGATTGTTGGGAGCTATCTTTTTCTTCTTCTCCATTCACTAGATGAAGCTTAAGTTTTAAGAGGGATGCATTTTTTTAAAATTTTCATATGTGTCTGAAATTAAGTAAGAATTTATAAGAAATCTTTTTTCTTCTCTCAAAACTTTGATATTAAAGTGCCTCAGGCTTCTAAGATGATCACAATCAGTGGACCTTTTATATTGTATGACAACATATTTCCAATATTATTTTTAATAATGATAAGAAGAAAAAATAATGATAAGAAGAACATAAGAATATAGCCTGGTTTTGGACCGTTGTTGTTGCTGTTGTTTATAATTTGAAGCCCAAGAGGGAGGCACTGGATTCAGTATTATGTTCACAGCAGTGCCCAATGTTACGTTTGATTTAATATTCAGTTTGCATGATGCCAAAAGCATCTCTTAATTATGCAAAAATAAATCAATTTGTGGTTTGTGCCATAAATATTAAAAACTAGGCAGGTCATCACATATTTTTCCCCCTCTGGATAATAACTTGGGTGGAGACTTATCTATATATTCATTGCAAAAGTGAACATCTATGTAATTTTGTCTTCCTAGTCATGGCTCTTATTTATCAGCTTAGTATTGGGAATACCATTTTTTGTGCTCAGTTCTATGTGTGTTAGAAAATATATAATGGAATTTCAAGAGAAATTACAAAGACAATGGGACATAGTCTCTCATGAGTGTATGAGAAATAGGAAGCATTTGTATCTGCCAGACTCTGTGAGACAAAAAAGTATCATATCACAACTTGACAACAGTTTTTGGCTCCTTCCTTGATAGATGATAGATAGATAGATAGATAGAGATAGCTAGATGATAGCTAGATGATATAGATATGAATAGCTAGATATAGATAGAATATTGATACCGTTATTTCTCTCTCTCTCTCTCTCTCTCCCTCCCCCCCACCCTCTGTGCCGATCTTCCTGTGTGTCTCTTTATATTATATATTCTTACTATTTTATAGGCTTTCCAGAGAGAGAACATAGAAGGTAGGTTAATGTGTGGCACAGTATCCAGTTTATTTAAAAAAGATTAATTTAAGAAAGTAGTTGGAGAGGTCTATGAGACTAGAGGACTCTTTAAAAATCAGCTGGAGACATTGGCCAGTTTGTTCAAAGGCATAGGGGTTTGGTGTGGATCTGTGTACAGGAGGTAACGTGTTACAGAGAGCCCATATTCTGATTCCTCTGGCATCACAGAGACCAGCAGAGGCCCACGTCTATCAGGGTCTTTGGTATCAACACATTAAGCATGAGATCGGGCAACCTTGGCCCATTCTAAAGCTAAGTCAACACTCCCCGCCCGGATCCCAGGTGTCTGGGACAAGGAAGTGGGCAACTTTAAGAGGCAAGCATTGTTGGAATGGACTTTTCCCTAAAACACACAAGACTAACTCCTGGGACAAGAAAAGCACATGGCATGGCCAAAGCCCTGGCTTGGGGACTAGGATACTCGACACCAGTGTCAACAAACTCTAAGAGTGTGACCATGAAAATGTCTGCCAGAATCTAGAGATTTCAATCCTGTATTCGATACAAATGGCAAAAAATTATTGCTAAGACTCTTCCTGCTGTAACTTTGTGATATAACATGATCTGGAATTATCTTCTTATTTTTGAATTTAAGCACACAGAACGAGCCCACTTAGGCAGAACACATTCAAAGGCACTCCTTTGCATGGGAAACTCTGTGACAGCTAGAGGCTCATGGGAGGATTTGCACCCTCTCCCCAGGGAACTGGGGGCCATACTCTCTGCAGAGGACCGATTTTCTGAGCTGCCTAATTAAAGTTATGATTTCAGGAGCACACAGCAGACCTCCTTTTCAATGAGACTCTTGAGTTTTTTGTGCCCTTAGAAAACTGTCAGAGAGCTCAGTGGTGCAAAAGGAGGGCGACACATATAAGTGATAAAGATGAACTGGAACTTTAAGGAAACTGATCAGGCTGGGAGGTCTGTGGGTGGAGCATGGCTGCTTGAACTCTTTGATTCCAAGTTCCTTTTATAAAATTCTACAGTTCTAACCTCTGTCACCTGGATATAGGTAGCCATCTTGGCATATAGCTAGAAAGTATACATGGTTTATGGGTTCTGCATGATCTGAGACTGTCAGCACCTTTTTCTCTTTTTTCTTTTCCCAAATAAATTTTTCTGGTGACAGACCACCTAGTCAATGTTATTGTCCAAGCGACACAAGGTTTCCTTTAAGTATCATGGGAACTCATACTTTCTCAACTCCCACCAGCAGCAGAGAGAACCAGAGGTGTTCATATTCAAACTTGCTATCAATACCTTACACAAAAACGTGAAGAAGCAATCCATCAGCATAATTATGCCAAATGTCAGGGCCTTTAATACTGCCTGACTTTAAGGATGCCTCAGCTCAGTCAGCAGAAGGAGAAGGAAAACAATGAGAAGAAGTGTTATCCTCCAGCAGGGACATTATTCACTGATATTTGAAATGCTCTTAGCTCCTTGGATTATGGACTTTATGGCTTTTCATCTAAAGCAAGCTTGTGCAACCTGTGGCCTGTGAGCTGCCTGTGGTCCAGGACGGCTTTGAATGCAGCCCAATGCAAATTTGTAAACTTTCTTAAAACATTATGAAGATTAAGCACAGACCTTTTTGTAGCTCATCAGCTATCACTAGTGTTAGTGTATTTTACGTGTGGCCCAAGATAATGATTTTCTTCCAAAGTGGTCCAGGGAAGTCAAAAGTTTGGACACCCCTGATCTAAAGATTGGATTCTCATGGACATGCTGATGAACTGGCCTGTGTGAAATTACCGAGGAGACAAACAGAGTGGGAACCCTCCTGTCTCCCTGGCTGGTCCTCACTGCTCAGCTACTGGAAGAGGGGACATTCTCATGTCAGTGGAGACATGACAGTGCCCACGTGTACACTAGAAAGAAACAGAGTTGACAGTGTAAAATAATCTCCCCAAATAAAATGTTTCTCTGCAAAATCCATATTCTCGTGGATTTTGAGCTCCGAGCTGCCGTGTTCATACCTCAGAACTCTAGTATTTCAGATGATGCTAATCCTCTGCATTTCGTAATTTAGAAGTCTGCTTTGAGAGAGAGATCAGCTCAGCAGTTTTGCCTCTAACGTTTCTATTAAGAATTGTTTACCCTCTGATGTTTGATGTGTCTTCTGGGTTTTCCTTGCAAAATCAGACCCCTACTTTTGGTTAAGCTACAAGGTGTTAGAATATTAAACAGCTTTGTTTGCTGATATTACACTGTACTCTAAAACTGCAGAGGGATAACAGTCACAGAAGACATGGACCAAGTTTCTAACAACTGCAAAGCCACAAATGTTGCCACACCAAAGATTCTGATTCATTTTTAAAGTGACAGAGTGACTTTTCGAACTTTGTAAGAAATTGGCAATTTGAAATACTTAAGCTGTGGAAGGTTGATCTGCTTTGACCCTGGTGACAAGAGAATGCCAGATTTTGACGAATCAGGAGAAACCAGCAGATAGAAAAGCATGACAGTCACTCTCCCTGAAGTTTGCTTGCTGGCAGGATTCCTCCACTGAAAAACTAAACAAAATAACCAACTAAATACAAAGCAGAGCATTCCACAGCTAATCACACTGCTTTAGGCAGATTGAATTAGCTCTATTCAGAGAAGCATGACTTTACCACGTCCTAGCCTCGGGAAAGAGTACCTAGGAAATTGGGAAGATACTATGGGTTGAAAATTGATCAGGAAGAAAATGGAAGTGGAACTTAGAAAATGAAAGTCACTCCATTTTCTGGAGAGAATATATTATTAACCCCTTGAGTTAGCCAGACGTGTTGTTGGGCTTGGGTTACGTGAATTCATTGATATGTTGTGCAGTCATACACAGAGTCACCACTATACAACGTGTGCTGTGCTAAGTTACGGGAGGGCTAAATGCCCCGTCCTGGATTTAAAAGCTTTGCCATATATTTGGAAATATTTGATATAGAAACAAGTACAAAGTAGCAAAACATTTCTATAGTTGTGGTCCATGCAGAGAGTACCTAGGTTAAGAGGCCTAAGAATGGTAAGAGGATATTGGGACAAATCTGATGTAAAAGTCATTTTGAAGTAAGGCAATCAAAACAACTGATATAGAAAAGATAATTAATTCAGCATAACTCATAGTCATCAGGTACACAGTGTGTGCCAGGCACTGAGCCAGGTACTAGGAATGCCAACACAAACTGTACCTCATCCCTCTGGTGACAGACACAAAAGTAAGAGGGACATGTAACCACTGCATGGTGACAGAAGGATCCTAGACTTTGTGGTGGTTGCTTTGCAAGGTAAATAAATGTCTAGTCACTGTGCTGTACACCTGAAACTTACAGCTGACATGCAATATTATATTGCATGTCAACTGTAAGGGGGAATTAGCCATAATTAGCACACTGCAAGAATTTTTGCTTGGATAATGAATCAACATTGGGGGATAAGAAGAAATGAGGCAGATATGATAGAAAACTCCAACTAGACCACATGACCAAGTCAGCCATGTGATTATAGATGAGGAGGCAAAACTGATTGGCCTGGAAATGCATTTGTAAGTTGTGTCATTAGAAGGACACTAAATTAGCACTGGCATGGTAGATTCTGTAGTGCAGGCCCCATCGATATGCAGTGATCACTGAGTCTGTCACACTGACCATGTGGCCATTTCAATCAAGCCCGGGTAGCGCGTGTTCTAAGGATATGTTGCATTCCTGCATGGCCGAATGCACTTCTGTTCATGCAACCGGGCTGCCAGCTTTCCTCCTAGTGGGCAGGAAGCAATGTCAAGCATCCCAGATTATAAGCAAGACATTTGCCCTTCGTATCACCACCACAGAGCACCTGAATTGCTGGCCCGCAGTCCAGTGCTGCTATTCAGAGTGGAGAAGCAGACAAAATGCACACTTCACAGGCTGCCAGAAGGATGCTTCCCCAGATGGCCAAGCCCACCAGGGTGTGAATGGTCCTACAGTCTGGCTAGCTTTTCCCCCTTATGTAGGAGGGCTTTGCTTCAATTCTGTACCTCGGTCCTTCTCCGGGAGTGTGGGACAACGGAACCAGGATGTGCAGTTTGCAAATTAAATGCCACTGTATCACATCAGTGTGGCCAGGCCCCCAGGACAGGTTCTCAGCACTGAAGGCAGCTCTGGCAGAGCGAAGGCCAGTCCATACCCTGCAGGGCCCACAGACCCTGCCTCTGGGCTACACTATATTTAAGGAGCAACATTTCCAGTCCTTGAAATATTTTAACCCAAGTACTGTACTTTAAAAATTAATCATGTGAACGCCATCATGCTAAAGCATCATTACACTAAAACAACGGGTTAATTTGTTTGGTGGATGGAATCTAAATGTCATTTAGCACCAAATGGATGAAGAATATTTTAGTACAATCCTCCAGCAACGTTATTTGTCTGTGCCTATCAATATTTTACGTAAGTCATTCATGAATAGACCAGCAGGTGGAATAAGGAGCTAGTTTAGGAAGCATTTGAAGACTGAAGATTTGTGTAGTTAGTTTTGAATGGGATGTGTAAATAATATGGTTAAATTACTTAGAAGACTGGTTAACTTCTTGCAGGTCATGAAATCACAGCATCTCCTCAAGTTTTGTAGATGAAATCCTAACCGTGGACCATGTATTGGTTGAGGATGGTTGGCCGACTTGACTGTCACGACACATCCCAGAGGAGACAAGCAGACTCACAGAACACACGTGAACTTGACAGAACACCTGTATCATCGCTTCTCTCTTTCCAAGCGTGGAATACAATTTTGTTTCACAGGGAGCATTTTCTTGGCTGTATTCATTTTCTTCTTTCCACCATATATGTTCCTGACAACAAAAACACAAGCTCAGGCTCAGATAAGTTTATGCAACTGGCTCCAAAAATCACCACAACCTTGTGAGAACTCTTCTCATCCTCTTCATTTTTCTCACATGAAAGTTCATGGCAAGATGGTTTAACCTGTGTCCCACGTGAAACGACCCTCCAGAAGCAGGAGGGGACCTGGATCCCGGGGCTCCTGACTCCCCCGTAGGACTCGTTCCAGTACACCACGCTGTGTGAGAACTCTAAGACTTGTTGCTCATTTCACATAGGATTAAAGAGCAGGAGCTTCTCGATGGAGTCCTTACCGTGCTGTTCTCTCAGTGCTTTATTTCCATACTTCTTAGGTTACTTCGTCACCAAGGTTTTGCAGGGGGGTGGGGTTTATTTGCTCTTCTTTTTCTACTTTAAGATGTAATATTAGTTCGTTTATTTGGGATTTTGCTTGTTTCTTAATATAGGCCTGTAATGATAGACATTTCCTTCTTACTACTGGTTTCACTGCAACCCAATAATGTTGATACGATGTGTTTTCATAACTAAGTTTTGAAAGCTGAAACAGAAGAGGTAAGCAGGAAAAGCCAACTGGCTCGTAAGGAAATGACAGACAGAGGTGCTCAGGATTCCGATCCGGGATCCTGATGATTCTGTACTCCAAGACCAGTGCAGCTCAAAACAATGACTAAAAAATACTGGTGTCGTGAAACTCACCAGTGTAATCCAGCACGTGTAATCCTGGGAAGGGACACCAAGAACCTAGGGGTATGGCAGCGGGTCACCTGTCGGTGTCCCGAGGCCCCAAACCACAGCCTCCAGGGGAAAATGCAAGCATTCTCATTTCCCAGTCTTATATTTTAAAGCTAAAATGTTTCTGCCCCTGCATCTTGATATCTTTTTCCTTGGCAAATATGTGCCTGTGTGTGTGTGTGTGTGTGTGTGTGTGTGTGTGTAAAATGAATTATTTCCCCCAAGTTTTATCATATAGTACAGTTTCAAAGCCTTGTATTAAATCAGCTCTAAACTAAACAAATGCTTTTTCTCAGAATGCAAGTTCATACATATTGAACAAGGGTTCCAGGCAACAAATACCAAAGCTTCTTCCAAACTTAAATACAAAAATTGTAACTACAGAGTCTCTAGGGTTTCTTCATGTTTTGTTTTGTTTGGGGGATAGACTTAAAGGAAACTTATCTTTATCTACTGAATGAGCCACGTGAATATAAATGGTTACTAAAACCTGTTTTCTTTCATAATAATATAATTGAAAGGAAAGAAATGATTTCAGAATTCTGAAATTGAGAAAATAGGAGAGAAGAACAAACTATAAATGAAAGCCTAAATCTCACTTTTTTAATTCAACTATTAGTAATTATTTATGCGCAAAAATTAATTTCCCTTCTCCATTTCCTTTTTATCAGCTAATAACAGATATGTGCTATGAAGAGATATAATTAACTTTCCTGTAAATGATACAATGTAGAAGTTCAATTAAGTATGTGCTTTTAGATTATTTCTACCATTTTAAACATCCAGCTTGACTATTAATTGTCTATAAATGCAAAGGTCTGTATTATACCACTAATAACACATGAAATTAGATATAAATATCATCATGATCATCATCATCATAATTATCCCTTGAAAATAAAATATTTTTAGAAATAACTTCCTGTAATGTCAGCAGATTTCCACATTCTAGAATGTCTGCTAAATGCAGAGAGATCCATACGAGCTATTGTTCATGAGTAAACCAGTCAGGTTACTCTTGAAGTGATTGAACACAGTTACAACTTTGTGTTGGGTCTTATGGTACCAGTGAGAAATACGACACAGTAGCTGTCAGTTATAACAACTCACATCCTAGTGCTTTTCTTTAAAATCACATGTTTTTGCACAGCCTGGAGCCCAAAGCCCAGGCACCGTCATTTCAGAATGAGATACACAAAGCCATCCCGAGAAAACAGGATGGGAACTGAGTTTCCTCTTCTGAATGCCTCGTTTAATTCCTATCACCGATCTAAGAAAATCCCACAGATGCCAATCACCTAACACAGTGTCTGGGGGTGGTGTTGCTCAAACACGGTGGACACATTTTTCATATCATCATTTTCATCAGTGTATGGATACCTTCTGTTACTGACAGATGCAGCAATGAGTTGGAAAAAAATTAAATAATTGCACTGAAGAAACTCCAGTACTCATTTCTTCATCAGATTAGGTCAGGCCAGCATCGAGGGAAGGACACGGATGGTTCAGCAACGACCAGGAATAAAACTTCTGGAAAACAAAATGCAGAGCCCAGCCAAGCCCAGCTCCTTTGGTAGCGTTATCAAAATTCTGGTTTGCAAACCTGAAGACTGTCATTCTTCACGGCCAGCCACCTTCTGCTGGCTGTCCTCCTGAGCCCACACGTTCACAGGGACGGCTCCTCGCCTTCCTGGAGGCTGAGGGGTGCTTCAGCCCTGCCTTCTTGGAGAACCAGGGCTGGACGTGCTCGGCCTCCGCCGGTGGTCACCTGCAGGACACCCTCAGTGAAGGCTCTGAAAGGCAGCTCTGAACTGAGACCAAGTCACACGTGCCCCGGAAAATAAAAACCTAAAGAAATGGGTTTCGGTATATGTTTTCCTTCTCTCCCTTATTTTCTCAGAAAAAGCATGACTGATACTCAATAATGACTCCTCCAGATGTATAGTATATCTATCTAGTAATACCTCTACCTGTAGACAGAGATATCTCACGGACAAAGACACAGATATAAATGATACAGATATAGATATAAATACAGATATGATACAGCATAGACACAGATTAGATATATAGATATAGATGATATAGATATAGATAGAAACAGATATGATATAAACATAGACAAATTAGATTTATAGATATATAGATGATATACAGATATGATATAGACATAGATTAAGATATATAGATGTAAATATAAATACAAATATAAAGATATAGACATAGATGAGATATATAGATCTAGATGACATAGATCTAGATGATATAGATACAGATATATAGATATAGACATAGATGAGATATATAGACGGATATAGACACAGATATAGACATACATACAGACACACATAGAGAATAGACAGATAATATAAAGACCTAAATATAGACATAGACAGATATAACTTCCTGCCACCCAAATATTTGCTCAGTCATCAGTACTGTCAGGCACTTTCTAGTATTTGAATCAGTTCATCTGGAGAAACAAGTCTCTGGTCAACCCATAGTAAACTAATGCTAGATGTTCCACTAACCACGGCGTAACTAGGCAGTTTGCTGTCTGTTTTCTACCACAGGAAGACTGACTTCTGGCTCAAATGTCATACTTGGTAAGTTCTTCCCTTGACCAGTACACATCCCAGTGGCAGCTCTGTAGCCTGGAAATGCTCTTCGGTGGGGCTTTGTTTCCTGGGCAATCTTTAGTCACTGGGGATGCACCCACACAGCCCGATTAGTGCTGAGCTGAACCAAGTCCAGTTGAATTTATTTCCCTGTAGCACTGACAATACTTTCGAATTATCTCTTCCCTCCATACTCTTTCCCTCTCGGGATCCTGTAGAAAAAAGTATGGGCAGTGTGGCCAGCTAGGAAAGGCTCAGCTGCTGAGAACAGTGTCCTTGCAGAAACATGTTTGTAGCAATGCTTACTGAGAAGTGTTGTTAATTAGAACAGTTCATAACCTCAGTATCTATTAACTTACTTTACAGAATATAGCCACATTTCTTGGTCTAATGAAAATTAGATGCTTACAATGATTTTAGTGGTCCTATTAGAGGTGATATTAAAAACTGGGTTTTTTTGTTTGTTTGTTTGTTCGTTTATTTTATGGAATATAAAAGGTGATTCCCTCAAGAAATGCATTTAATATTCAGCTTCTGATCCCTTTCATATTAAAGCTAATTCCAGTGTACATGATATTGAAACACAGTTAACTAATAACTAATAAAAAGTACAGATAAGATATTCAAAGTATAACATTAGTGCATTTATTATGAAAGTTTTCATTGACTTGTTTTGCAAGTCAAAAACTCAATATAAATCATTTAATATAAATACCAATATTATTCCAGTTCTACTCTATTCAAAGTACAGTATTCTAAGTCTTAACTTTCTGATTTTGAATTTGACCTGAAATTACATTAACTTTTTATTTTTGGCCAAATAGATTTTTAAAAAGTTAACATATATTAAATACAGAGTCCACCACAAACAACACCCCTTTTTTATGAGCTGATAATCTGTACAAAATCATAAGCATGTCATTCTGTAACATAACAATATCACACTCAAGCACACTTTAGGTGACCTCTTAGGTTAAATGCTCAAATTGCTGTTACTTCTGTCAGAACCTGCACATAAAGCTAATAAATATTTTTCATGTGGCAAAATAGAATCAGATCAAGATAAAAGGTAGAATGATTTAAAGCTTTTGAGAGATGGAATGCGTCTTTCCATGAGACAAGAAAGAAAAGTAAGAAAAGAAATACATTCAAAGAAAACAAGAGATGACGTTATCATCGTCACCCTTAATGACCTCTGAATTTTGTACGGAAGATGCTCATTTATCTCCTGAGACTGTGCCTCAGAGACCTTAGATTCTGTGTGTTCTCAGAGCAACCCAACTTTAATTTACAAAGTGCTGATTTAGCTCTTAAAAGCTTCTAATAATAAATTCCAAACTTTTCATATGTCTTTAACTTGGCTAATGCTTTATTATTGCTACATATATTCTTTTATTTATTTATTTATTAGCTCTCTTATTTATTGATTCTGGGTTTTATCTAATGTGCCTGAGATGAGAATACATTTGCCATCCTAACTTCTCTTTGTCGCCTGGAAAAGCTCTTGGCTCAAAAATGGCTTAACACTCAGATGACAAGAGAGAGCAGTCAGAGGCAGCCACACGTCTCTCCTGAGTGACTACATCAGTGGTCCCCAACCTTCTCTCCCACTCGTGGACCCCTTTTAAACCCAGTTCTATAAATTATACCTCTTGTTTTTAAAATAGCTGTTTTTAAATACTGATACTTTTATTCAGTGCCTGTCTTAATGTAAGAGTGGAAATGAGGTCATAAGTTAGGAAAGAAAAATGACTACACTAAAAGGACAAACCACAGATTTAATTTGACAATATTTGTAACAGTTAAATATTGATAATGGTGATCAAGTATTTAGACGTTAAAAAACAAAAGAACTACTTGAAAAGCTAAAGACAACTAAATTACTTTTACTTAGTCTGTAACTAAACTGGTCATATAGTCTGGCTACAGATGTATTTATATGTTTGAGAAAGTTCTAGAAAATCGCAAATGGATTGTTCTGAAACTGCATAAAGATTGGTAGAATAGCAGTTTGGGGGGAGGGTTCATAGCCATGTCCTCACTCATCGTCTTTCACTAATGTGATCTAATTTTGAAGTGTCTCCATGAATGGTGATTCAGACTTAACATTGTTCCATAACTAACGTTTTTGACTTTTTTTAATTTACTTGTTTCTTCACCATCACCGATTATTTGTTGCGTACCCCTGAGCAGCCCAGCAAGTACCCCCAAAGGTACGTGTACCACCGCTTGGGAGCTGATAATCTACATTATTCAGGTTCTTTCTCAGTCATGCCCTTTTCCCAGGCTACTTTATGAGCAGGAATGAGGCGCTCTTTTGACTTTATCGTATAGTATCTACTTGTTGTGTAAATAGAGTACCTTGAATTAAGCTTGCTGCTTCTGTTGATTACTAAAAATACACATTCTTAGTTTAAAATTAAAATAGCATGTCATGAATCTAATGAGTATTAGCTCTTGCTTTTGTTGCAATAATGCAAATTCCTCTCAAGTACTTGAAAATAGTGTGTTCTATTACGGGATACCCACTCCTAGTCTGTAGGTTATGTTATGGTTTCATTTCTCCTCTTTACACGGTATGGAAATAGCTCAGTTGGCCTTGTTTTAGGGATCAGAGGCATGTAATTAGTGAAGTCCAAATTCACGGCATCTACAATTTTGATTTATTTGCTGAGCTCACATAGCTGAGCTTGGATGAGAAGGAAAGGGGCCTCTTCGCCTTTTCATCAGCATACAAAATTGTGACTTTCGATTTACTGAGATTCACATACATGAAGTGTTGGTTTTCCTGCCCTTGGTTACTATTGTGGATAAATCAAAGCTCAAATTTGAAACAACTCAAATTTGAAACAGAGATAGTTCTTCTCTGCACATGATGTTTCTTGAGCAAATAGCTCTTGGCTACAATGAATGCCATCCATTTGAAGAAATGTTAAGAAGTGGGGGATTAGAATTACCTTTTTTTTTTTTTAATGGAACCAACTGCAGATTCTTAATTGTACAAGAATACAAGGATAGCTGACATGCTAGGTAGTTGGCATTTGAACATATTTTCTATCTGTGCAAACATTTAAGGGTAACTATCTCTTAGATAATTATGTTCCATTGGTTATTCCTTATGATTTTTATACATCTTTTTGCCTGGTTTTATTTTGAGACAAAAATCTTTATTATTTCTAATAGAACACAAAAATTGGCATGTTTTAAAATATTCTGGAACATTTTCAAACGGAATCTTCATATTAAGAAAAGAAGAATAACAGATTTTGAATTCATCTAATTTTGTCCATTCCCCCAGGCATGACAGGTGTGTCAGGGTCATGCTGCCCATTTTTGAGTGTCTGAATTCCCACTATCAAAATCGGGGCCAAGGAAGTCTTGAGCTGATTAAGCATTTTTTTTCTCCTACTATTCTTATGTATGTATTCCGAAATCTTGCACCAAAGTTCACCTCAGATTATTTCAAATTCAATAAATATTTATTGAACTTCTCCATAGCATAGATAACATTACTTAGTTTTCTATAATGCTAATATCTTACATGGTCAGCATAAGTTTTAAAATTGCATGGTTTGATCATTTTCAAAATAAATCTTTCAAGGCAAAAATATGCAAAAAAGGGATAGAGATGAATTATAAACTGCGCTGAAGAGAGCGAACACCAAGCCCACTGCAGTAAATATTTTGGATTATTTTAATATTTGCCCCAATAACAGTGTTTGAAAACTGTTTGCAAACCTGCCTTACAATCAGCAGATCACAGTAAACAGCCCAAATTTAAAGGCAACGAGGCAACGAGGCAAACATGCAATATAAAATTGATCTTTTCTAATGTTCAATGTGGTTTTTGTTTTTCATTGGAGGGTACTGGGGTACATTCTCCACCCCACCACATGTCACTCTTTCTGTCTCGTATCAGAAGGAAAAGGAAACGATTTATCCCATGGGAGCAGCAGTGGGTTGCAGCCTCCTGACCAGCTTTTCCAACAAATTATTGATTGCATCCAAGAAGATGCATGGAAGTTTACTGATGAGGATCTTGCTGGGATGTCTGTGAACATGGTCCAGATCACTGAATCCCTCAGTTTTGCTTTTAAAAATCCCTGTTTTTAAATACTCATCATCTAGAAACAGCAGGTACAGACGAGAGGCAGGGGAAGAGACCTACTCATCTGGTATAAGGACCCTTCACTCCACTGAAGACTTGCACTTACGGGGGCGGGGGGGGGGGCGTCCCTGGGCATCATGCAGTTTCCTTACTCGGTTCTTGAAACTCAGCTCTTAAGAACTTGAGATACACCAGCTCAGCCCCTGGCCTTTGCTGTGTCCTTATGGACATGGGTCCCCACCCCTGTATCTGTGACTCACAGCTACTCTTGGTCTGGTTGTAGCAGGAGATCCACCGTGGTTATTGGCAGGTAGGAAACGTATCGTCTAGAAAACTAAAACTATTTTTGCTTATTTTGAAATGATTGGACCGATTGTGAAATGAATACAAAACTCAGTAGAACCTAAGCCTGGTATTTTTCAAGAGTTCTTATATCGCTTAAATTTGAACATTTTTATTTTTATACTTACTAAAAACAGCTCTAAACTGAATTAGAGCTTTGAAGTTAGAGAACTAAAAATGCACAGGGAACTGGTTCAGAAAAAATAACTGCAGAAAAGGCCATCCATACATTCTAATATCCAAATATTCTTGCTCAGATATTCAGCCTCTGAAGTCCTCTCAAATGATAAATATTCATTTATGTAAAAGCTTTTATGTAAGAGGCAGTGATAGACATGATGATAATTGTGATCTGACTGAACATTTCTCTGTTTTGTTTGTCATCGAATGATTAATGTTTGCACTGAGAATTCATGTTAGCGGTGACTTGAAATAAAAGAGCTTCTTGGAATACTTTTCTTTTTACTTGAGGTTTATGAGCAATTAAAGGTGGGCTGCGAGTTACATTACAAATAGAAATACAGATGACATGTTTAGTCATGTATTTTAATGCATTATATCAGTGGTTCCCAAACTTTTTTTACTTGTGTACCCCTTTTAAACCCAGTTCTATAAATTGTACCCTTTGTTTTTAAAACAGCTGTTTTTAAATACTGACACTTTTGTTCACTGCCTGTCTTAATGTAAAATAGTGGAAATGACATCATATGTTAGGAAAGAAAAATTACTACACTAAAAGGACAAACCACAGATTTAATTTTATAATATTTGTAACAGTTAAATATTGATAATGGTCAAGTATTTAAACATTAAGTAAAAAAACTACTTGAAAAGAATCACGGTGAAAGACAACACACTTTTACTCAGTCAATAACTAAACTGATCAAACGTTATGGCTACAGATGTATTATATGTTTGGGGAAGTTCTAGAACCATCACAGATGGATTGTTCTGAAACTGCATAATGACTGGTAGAAGAGCAGTTTGGGGGAAGGGTTCACAGCCATGTCCTCACCCATCATCATTCACTCATGTGATCTAATTTTTAAGTGTCTCCATTAATGGTGATTCAAACTTAACATTTATTGTTCCATAACTAATGTTTTACATCTTTTTACTTGACTTGGTTTTTCAATGACATTACTGATTATTTCTCAGGTAGCCCGGAATAGCCCAGCACATACCCCTGGGGACACGGGTCCCACCACTTGGGAATCGATGCATTATATATGTCTTAGCAGCAATGAATTCATTAACGTGAACAAAGATAGGTATCAAGACTAAGGAAGGTGGATAGTAAGGAATAATTAGTCTTTTACAATCTTTCGTCTGGTTGACTAGTATTTCTTTCTGAGTGATGAGTAGTATTTCTTTCTGCATATTTTAGTTTATTTTCTGTTAATTTAAAAACAAAAGAGATATATACTGATTGAATGCAAAACATTTTCACTCGATTCTACATTTAAATATAGAAAGCATTTCTTAAATAGCGAGGGAGTGAGGGTATGCTATTTTTGATGCTAGTGATATAGTTTGTCAAAGCTACAGTTCACTTTGACCTTTCCATCTGCAGTGTTGTCTTCAGGCTTCAAGAACTTCTTAGAATACAATAAGAAATTCTGCTTTATTAGTTCAATTAAAATATAAATTTTGATATTAAAAATTTCTTCCTTTCAGTTTTATTTTATGCTTCCAAGATTCCTAACAATCAAATTTTTATTTCACACTGTAAAATGAAAATGATGAATTCTACATGTATACAGCTTCGCATATGATTTATCATGAAACATACCAGATTCATTCATTCAACACACATGAATGAGAATCTACTCAATGCCAACCACTAGTTAACCACAGAGAAAAGCCACTGTCACATTACCTATCAACCAGTTTACTCATGCGTGCTTATGTAGCTATATTGTGCGTCACACTAGAGTATAAGCACATAACAGGTCCTTGATTCATGTTTGCAGAATGAAGGAGTGAAAGCTGTCCATCAACACATAGCTTCTGAGTGGAAGGTGTACGTTCACATCTGTCTTAGAGAGACGTAGATTCAGCTAAAAACATACCATAAACCCAATCTCTAATGGTTTCTTTCTAATAGTTCCTATTTGAAACTTTGTTATTTTTCAAGTGCAAATATTTTTAACATTTTAAAAAGAAGATTAAAAAACCAGGTAGGAATACAGGGAGAGAATGTTAAAGCATGCAATTTTTAAAGAGAGTTCCCTTTACTTTTATACCTTGTATGATTATAGCTGTATAATCAGGCAAAGCCAAAATAGCAAGCCAATTATATACACACACACATGTGTATTTTACACTTGATCTTAGCCAAAAGGCTAAGAAGAGATACATACATGTATATTTTAATAGTATTATTAATAATCCTGTGGCTGTAAAGGTAGTTAAAATGTAGACATCAACTATGTTTGTGGTATAATCATTTTTCTCAAATGTTGAGGTATTCCAATTGCCTACAGGCCTTAAGGATTAGCTCCAATAAAAATAGTCAAATATTGTATAATTTTCATTATAAATTTTCAGATCACCATGTTAGTCTGAGAACACAAAGGGCAAAGACTGAAATGACTCGAGCACCCTAATACCTCTGCCCATCAGCTCAGTAATTGCATCAATTTAAAAATGCCAAAAGTGGACATTTTTATTATAATATTATTAAATAGAATTAGAAGGGGACAAGGTCCTAATTTAACCAGGGATATTTATTTAAGTCCTACATGTCCTTCAGGTCTCTGTTCATACTTTTCATTAGACATACATATTTAAATTTAATCTTTAGTAACAGTTCCTACTTTAGATTTCTGAAGAACTTATTTTCTCAAGAGTTGATTAATCCCTAGTATGTTATATGGGGTTGATATGAATAAATTCATTTAACTATTCAGCTTATGCATGTAGCCCTATACTTTTCACCCTGTCAAACCTCAAAACTATATTTTGTCCTCTTGCAGCTCAAATGCCTTTTTTATTGTAGCTCACTCCAATCTCTGTCTCTCTCACACACAAAACCAATGTTAGACAATGCAGCACTCCAAAATAAAATGAACAACGTAACCAGTTTATTCTACCTAGCTAATCCATATTTCTTGGTTGGTCATTTGTGCTGGTCCATTTTCTGCGGGTTAGGGAAGTGACATGACCTCCTTAGGAAGAAAATTGGGAAGAAGGTGCATCTTGTATTGTTTGGTAACTTGATGGCAGATTACTAAATGTCCCAACCTACTCCTCCTGTGAAAATGTCATTTTACAATAAAAGAAATATTATATGAAACTCTCAAAAAAACACATAATTCCTGATAGCTGAGTTTTAGTTAATCACCAATTTAAAATCATTTTATTTGGGATGGGAAAACTTTGCAATATGTAATGAGATTTCCGACCTTCCAGTGGTTTGCTCAGCAGTCTTCTCGCTGCTGACCGTGCACAGTCCCAGAGATGTCCAACTCACTGAGCACGTGGCTAATTAGCTACTATGCTGCGTGTTGGGGACCACTGACAGATAATGCTGCAATGACTGAAGTGAGTTCAGGCAAACAATTGCTGTTGATTTACTTTCACCAGTTAAGGTGTCTTACTATTGTGTTAAATGCACGTGGGTATTTTATTTTTCTGGGAGCCTATAGTAATAACCCAAAGATCAACTCATGGCAAGGTGACCTCTCCCTGTCTCTCCTGGAGCCCTATGTGTGAACACCTTTTTCTAGCTTATTCAGGACCATCTACCTGTTACCAAACTTAGGTCAGCTGCTTGTGACTTGTGAGCCAATGATTGAGAGACAAGGGTTGGTGGAGAGAAGAGGAGGTTTATTCAAAGTACTGGCAATCCAGGAAGATGGCGGACTGTTGTCACAAAGGCCACTTTTCCTGTTCCTAGAATGGTTAAGAGGTGTCACAGGTACACAAGAAGGAGAGAGGGAGTTAAGTGACTCCTTAGTGTCGATGTCCAGGAGAATGTGTCCTGGGGTCCGGTTTTTTCCACAGTGATTATCTTGGACACAGTTATGGGGTGATTCATATGTCACCTGATGGAAAATTACAGTCTAGAATTGCAGTCCGGTTGCTGGCACCCAGCTGAATCAGTTTCTTTCATGTCAGCATCCTGCCAATTAATCAGATTAAAGACGTATGCAGGTAGCCTCAAGAAGACAAAGTCATTACATCAGGTAGGAGGGAAAGGAAAAAGAAAAAAATAAATACAATTTTAAATCTTGGCAGTACACTTTTACCTTTATACACCCTAGTGTCTCTTGTACACACTGTATCACGGCTGTGCTTTCCAACCCAAACTGTGTGTCCTATTTATCTGTGGATTCAAAATACAAACATACCAGTTTCATGACAGACTAGACCATCAGTTCCGACGTGGTGGTACACGAACCCCAGGTCGTACGTGCTGGGCTGTTCAGGGATACATGAAAAACAATCAGTAATGGCCAAAAACAAGTAAGTAAAAACAAAAAGAAAATGCAACACGTTACTTATGGAACAATCAATGTTAAGTTTGAATCACCATTAATGGAAACACTTCAAAATTAGATCACATGAGCGAATGATGATGGGTGAGGGCGTGGCTATGACCCCTTTCCCCAAACCAATCATCACTCACAGTTTCAGAATGATCCATTTGCAACATTTCTAGGACTTCCCCAGACATAGAAATACATTGGTAGCCAGACTGTTTGATCAGTTTAGATAGTGAATGAGTAAAAGGAAGTGTGTTGTCTATAATTGTGATTCTTTTTGAGTAGTTTTTTATTTAATGTTTAAATACTTAATCATCATGATCAACATTTAACTGTGTTACAAATATTGTAAAATTAAATCTGTGGTTTGTCCTTTCAGTGTAGTAATTTTTCTTTCCAAACTTATTAGCTCATTTCCACTATTTTACATTAAGATAGGCACCGAACAAAAATGTATTTAAAAACAGCTATTTTAAAAACAAGGGGTACAATTTATAGAACTGGGCTTAAAAGGGGTACATGAGTGGGAAAAGGTTGGGAACCACTGGACTACAGAATCAGAATAATCAATACTCCCTTGTTTTTGAGGATAATCCACTGAAGTGTTTTTCTGTTACATATAGTGTAAAAATTTCCTCAATTATGTAAATAATTTTGAGCTAATTCCTCAGTTTTTGCCTTGAAATAAATAAACTCAACCCCCCAGCTTCTTTGCTTATACATCATATTGACATGGATTACCAATTCTGGAGGTTGTCAATAATACACACACCTATAATAAATGAATTCTAATTGTAAAAGAAGTTATGTGTCATTAATTCAGATGGTAAAGAAAACAATTATTACTGCAAGAATGAATAATTCATGTGACTTTTTTAGCATATTTTTTACATTTATTATTGCAAGTCATGGGGGATACAAGCCCCTAGGAACAGCCGGCAGAGGAAATACTAATGTCATTCGGCATTACATAGATCTCGTGTTTGATTAGTTGGGATGCTTAATTTACAATTTGCATGTTATACTCTCACTGATATAGTGGAAAAATAAGTCATGGCCCATTTTAAGTATAAAATGCCCCATCGTTTACACTCTAGAAACCAAATTGCATAGAAACTATGGCCAGGAGTCAAAGAGACCAGCTACATCACCAACCATCCATATGCTGTAGTGGTGACAGTCATAAATTTGGGGACTTTATATTATCATTTCAGACCATTAAGCAAATGTAAGGATTTAGAGATCAGTCTAGTCAGGCAAATTGTCTGAATTATGTAAGCAACATTAGTGATTTTAATAAACCAATAATTCTTTCTATAAAATTTTTTTATTATTAGACTAATTGGGGTGATGTTGGTCAGCAAGAGCTTAAACCAATAATTTTAAATGGCATTAAAATTAGTAATTTTATAAACACATAATTTTAAATGGCTTATTTTTTTCCTATTTGGTGATAAATGGCTTATTTTTTGATACTGGTTACATTAGAGTCCAAATTTCTATCATCTCTTTGGGGATATGCAAATGCCTTAACTGGAAGAGAGAGACAGGGATAATATTACTGATTTAAACTCATTAACTTCCTGCATACATTTTAATAATGTACCCATCAGTAATAACCAGAGCCACTCCATCATCATACAAAATGACTTACTAAAACTTTATTTATTTTCCTCTAAATCGCCTCCACTACACATAAAAATCAAAGACAAAGTCTGAAAGGCAATCATATCAGAATTCTTCTTAGGATGTGGGACCTCAACTTGCCATGATTTAAACATGGCCAAGCCAGGAATCAGGAAGGGTAGACTTTGTCATTTATATAATGTATTTACCTGCTATGTTCATATGGAGTATTTGAAGGTAGTTTATACCTGAGATTCAAGACAAGGGCTTGAGATTTATAGATACAATTTTTAATATTTAAATAAGTTAACTTGATTGAGACTACTAAACTAAACAAATTTAGGCAGAATTTTAGAATATTGAAGGGAAAAATGAAAGATAAAAAGAGAATATTATTACAACTTAGTTATATTTGGTTGTGTATGCACACCTAACCCTATATACATATTCTAACTATTAATATTATTAATGTACAAAATGGAGAATCATTCTTATGTAAGAAGAGTATATAACATAATTTGTTTTGTCTTAAACGAATCACATCTGAATTAATGCCCCTGAGGGAATTTGAGCATGTATATGTACATTCTAGAAATGCATATATTTTCTATATGAGGAATATTTCCTCCCAATAGAAGATAAAGTTACATTTTGTCATCCGCTGAAACCTCTCCCCAAAATTAATGTAGAATTTCAGTGTGCTTAGCCTTATGATACAGAGACTTTCTTGGCCTATTTTAAGAACCCCTTCCTTAAATCTAAACCTAGGTGGAGGTCTTCACAAAACACTGGGAGAAAAGTGGATCTAAAGCTTTCTGAGAAGCTCTGGGACAGGAGATGGGTGTTCACCTGGGGTATAACGTGTTGCAGTACGAGACCCTCCCTTACTGAAGGGAGTATTTGTGAGCTCAGCGGCCTGAAGGAAGTCCCCTAGAGAAGGAAGGAGAGATTGTGAGGGACTGTTGGGGCAAGCCAGGACATCTTTAGAACAGTAGCCCAGTATCAGGAAGAGAGCCAAAGAGATCACATTTGAAGTGTCTACGATGCTTTTTACATACTTTTGAAAGGTTCGTTTGCTGGAAGGGTGGCTGGTACGTTATCTTGGCATTACGTCACTCCATGTTCAAGTTTTCCTTGTCTTTACAACTGAGATGTAATAGATCATGAAGTTTTTTTTTTCATCACAATGAGTCTCTGGCTTCTACCATACTTGGTCAGTGTCTTTTATGATTGTCAGGCAGGTCTCCCACTTTGCCATAACCACACAAATTTCCTCGATGCTCTGTGCTTGGCATGGGACAGCCCTAAGTCACACTGAACATATGACACACCCGAGGACATACGATGCAAGATACAAGAAAAGAAAAAATATTATGATTACCATTATGTGGCATAAATTATATCAACTGCAAACACAGAGGAAGATGGTATCAACTGTGAGAGGTTGTTTCAAAGGCTCAGGCAGAATGTGGAATCTGGTCCTAGAAGCTGGGTCCTATTGGTTAGGCGGAGACAATGGGTAACTGCACTTCTGAGAGTGTCTTGTTAAAGAAAGACATGCAAACAGAAAAGGACAAGGTATTTATTTACCTTGTAACAAGCATCCAATATGTACAAGGCACTGTGTACAAGGACCATATGTACATACTTAGTAGACTAGAGCTGAAGATGTCGGGGGTCACTCATAAATAGAACAAACACAGTCAGCTCTGGGGTACAGGGATATTTGCATTTCTAATAATCTGTACCATACACAACAGAGCAATAAACCCACCATGTTATGGAAAAACAGGGCTGGGGCACAACACGTGAGACTCCATCGGTACACACAACAGAAGAAATCTGATGAAAACAGTAGCATACTTTTATACATAGTTAAGAAGTTCATAAATCCTGTAATAAGTAGGCACTTTACTGTGCGAAAGACCTGAAGTTTGCTTGTGGAAGTGCCTGCTGGAAGGGTTGCAGTGTATGAGTTATCACGAAGTGGAAGAGAGGAGTCTGAAAGCAGATGGGAAGCTCATACCCAAGGTAAACTGAGGCAGCTAGTAGATGTTCACAGAGGGTGTGCATTTTGTGCATTCCTACATTGCAAGGTTCACTTCGGAGCAGTTTTCTGCATCCACCTTGTAGTGCTTCTTGAAAAAAAAAAAGAAAAAAGAAAAGAAAAAAAAATCACAGATAAGCAAATGTAAAACATGCCATGTGCTCCAGATAGGTCCGTAATATACTAAACGAATTCACACTTTAAAAATAAGTGTAATAACTGAGCTGACGGAATGTTTTCCTGAGGACACTCCCCACTTGTTCAGTCCACCCTTAGGAAAACACCAATTCACGACCAAAATACAGACAAGCCAGCAAAATAGAAGATAGGACTTTTAGTTTGATGAATAAGTGAATAGCAAATGTAATGATCTATCTAGGCAACAATTATTTTCTTTTGAAATTCTGTCTTGGAAATTGAACTTTTTACTTTCTGCCATGTAGCTCATTTAGTAAGAGATAAAAACCTTTAGGAGGATCTCCCCACATTCGCAAAGTCATTTAGGGTTCAGAATCCAGGAAAATGGACTGAGTTTAGTGTCCTTTATTTTAAGTGCTAAGTCAGGGGGTAAAATTACTGTAAATAGTTTTTCAAAGCTGGGCCTGACTTATTTGCATAGATACCTAGATAAGAATCTGGTACTCAAGCTACACCATAATAGAAATTATTTACCTGGTATGCCTTTGAGCAAATACTCTTTAAATGTCTAGTAATCTAGAAAGAGTAAGATAAGAAATAAAAATATTGAGAGGTTGACTAATATTGGCATGACTAACATTGTTGAGCATCACAGACATTATCTGTTTTTTCTCATGGTAATGAAAATGTGCCTGTGAACCATATGAGAATTATCAAAATTCTATTGAGGAAGGAAATGGGATGAATTAATACATGGAAAAATGACTTATTCTTAGTTAGGAGGTCAGTTCCCTACTTGTCCATCAGTGTTATGTGATTCCAGTTAAAATGCCAAGGATAGCATTTGGGATGAGATAGTGTAGGCAAAATGATAATTACGTTTGGTTGCAAAAATCTAAATGTTAAAATGAGAGGGATATATCTGGGGAGAAGAAGACAAGAGAAGTCTTACTCTTTATATGAATTAATTTGTTACCCTCTAGTTTAAAAACAATGAATGATCTTGTTTAAACATTTTTCTCGGTACACTTAAAAGTAGTCTTTCATAAATATCATACGGAAATTAAGAACCGAACATATTAATATTTTGGTGGCAGTATTACTGAGGAATCTGAAATTTCTGCACTTTTCATGCATGTATACCTGCAAGAGTTACAAATAATAAAAAAAACACTCTGACTGTTTTAGCCAGAAAGATGATTTAATTGAAGGTCATGTAGCCGAGCTCCCTCTGATTTAAATGTCCCTAGCATTTTTGGCGGCTAAAATTAAATAACTCTTAATTAGGATAAAGGTGTAGGCTTTAACTAAATGTTTCAATTGCTTTAGTTGCCATGTAGCTTATGGTTAAAGATTTTAAAAGTATGTGAGTCCTGTTCTGAAGGAAGTTCCAAGAGAAACGTTCACAAGTACACTTTGCTTAAGACAATAAAAAAATACAGCTACTTGAGCACAAAATGATAACTTAAACACTGGGGATAGTCACAATGTCTGTCCAGTGTATGCTTTTTTCTTTGAAGATAACATCACTGACTCACAATTATGAGATATTTTGCAGAATCTTGGTTCTTCAATCCAGTGCCCTGGTTCTCACAATATAATTTTGGGTTGCTGAGGTTCTGTTTCTCTGTCATGCAGGCAGAGACAACTCCAGGGACACAAGGAACATTTATGATTGTTTTGCAGAAGGAAAAGAATATCTTCAAGGTAGCTGTGACCTGCTGCTGAAACCCAGGGGGTCTGATAGGAAAACATCATTTGCGACTAGAAGAACACAGGCTTCTCTCAGCTCCCTTGAACTTGATCCCTCCTATTCTCTAGCTGCATAAAAACTCCCTACTTTTGCTTTTAGAGAGAGATGAATTTGAGAAATCTTGCTTTCCAGCCCTTCTAGCTTTGGCCAAATCCAATAAAACTTCCTCTTCTCCCAGCACCTACGTCTCAGAGTTTTGGCTAACCAGCGCATTGTGCACACGAACTAGATTTTGAGAGGTGATTTTGTTCGTCACACCGAACCCACGGGGGTCTGGATTTGATAGATGAGCAGATACCAAGGCAATTCTGGAAGGTCAAAAGCAGCAATTACTGCTTAAACAAGGGCTGGCTAATCAGGCTGCTGCTGCTATTGCTGCCACAGGATGCCAGCGCCAGGTGTGACCCAAACCACTGTGACAGAAACCTCGTGGGAGTTTCATCTTTGCCTCTTGATGCAGACCCACTACCCTGAGGAGGATCTCATGCTTATGTCTGAGGTCTGCTCTGACTACCAGTTATGAGAGGAGCTAGGCTGCGGATGGTGGGGAAGTTCTTACCACAAATGCTTCTTTAGGAATCTAATAATAGAAAGATCAGAGTAAAAGAAATAATAAAAAAATACGAACTAACAAAAAATAATTAAAAGATGAGAAAAGCCCATGCTAGCATATAAGCCCATTCTTAATAGTTTTGCTTCTCTCATCTTTCTTTTAAAACTACTGTATTTTGCCATGTGTAATATGCACATTTTTGCCCAAATTTGTGAGAGAAAAATAAGGATGTGCATTATACATGGGTAATGCTAATTCCTTATTGATATAAATGTTTTTGATTCTTTCATTTATGCTTATGAGTTAAAAGTATAACTAAAAAATCAATAACAATATCCATATGCAAAATAATACCCTCGAACATGATAATCAGGTTTCTTATTGTTAAATTTATTGGGGTGACATTGGTTAGTAAAAATCATATAGATTCCAGGTATACAGTTCTACTGTGCATCGTCTATGTGTTGCATTACGTGTTCACCACCTGGAGTCAGTTCTCTTCCCATCACCATATATTTGTATCCCTGTCCTTCTCTCCCACTCCACTCCCCACTTACCCTCAGGTAACCACTAAATTATTGACTGTGTCCATGAGATTTGTTTCTTTGTTGCTTTCAGTTTTATATTCTATCTATGAGTTATGTTAAAAAATAAATGCCAAAATTTTTTTATAATACAAAGAACAAGTACCTGAGTATAAACAAATAAAAATTTGAATTAAAAAATTTAAAAGATTTTTTTCTTTGAAAGTTTGGGCCAAAAACATGGGTGTGCATTATACATAGCAAAATATCATATTTATTTTATTTTTATGATGACTGTATTGTATGATCAGTAATGGATATTTGAAAATAGAAACACTGAAAATAAAATGGATCAAATGTAATCTCACTGAAAAATAAAACTACTAATATTGGAATATTAGATCCCTAGGGCTGCTGTTAACAAAGTCTCCCCAACTAGATGGCATAAAACAATGAATTTGGTTATCAGAGGACTGGGAGGAGAGGGAAATGGGGAGATAATTGTTCAATGGGTAGAGCTTCCTTTTGGGATAGTAATAAAGTTTTGGAAACAAGTAGCAGTAAATGTTTTACAACATTGTGAATATACCAAACACCACTGATGTGTACGTGTAAAAGCACAATTCGTAAGTTTTGTGTTATGTGTATTTTAACACAATAAAATAATTTAACCCTTTAGAATGGACTAAACACTTGAACAGATAATTCATCTCTTAGTTCCCTATTGCCACAAAGTTCTAGGGAGTCATCTTATCTGAGGCTCGACTCACTTGCAAACTCAGGTACCTGTGGGCAGAATTCATTCTCCTGCAAGGCACAACTAAGAACCACATTCTCTTGCCGGCTCTGGACTCGAGGCTGCCTGCCATCCCTTGCCACATAAGAAATTACAAATAAAAACCATGATGAGATATCACAGCACCTTAGCTAGAACAAATAAAATTTAAAAGCCTGAAGATATAATAGACGGGCGGGTGTGAAGTGACTAGACCTCACAATTACTACCAGTGGAAATGTAAAGCTGTTGACCAGTTTCTGTAAAAGTCACACTACAACCATTATATGACCTACCCACGTCACTGCTAGTTACTCACCTAAGAGAAGGAAAACACATTCACTCCAAGACTGGTACAGAAATGTCTGTGGCAGCTCTATTTACAGTGGTCCAAATCTGGTCACAACTGAAATATTTAACAACAGATAAGTGGATAAACAAAAGGCAATGTATTCATACAATGAAATGCTACTCAGCAATAAAGAAAAGAGAATAAAATAAATTTTACTAATAAAAAACATGAACTACTGAGAAGTGTAACAACATGAATAAACCTTAAAAAGATTTTACCAACCTAGGAGAGGCAACAAAATGGCAATGTGAGAGGGACCTCTGAAAAACTCCTCTGGAGATTTCAACTAATAAAACACCTATAACTCAACCAAGGACCCGCTACACAACCACAGCTAAGAAACCCAAGGTACCTACAGGAGGGCAGAAGGTTAAACAAAGGAGAAATAAAAGGGAAGAATGTGGATGTGGTAGAATCCCTGCTTGGGACTCTACCACTGGGGAAGGGAGGAGGAAGAAGGCAACAGGAGAATGCCCTGGACCTCTCTCAGTCTGCGGGAAAGAGGAAAGGAGGCCCACAGGCAGGGCATAAGATACCACACACACCTCATTTTGGCCCCAAGAAGTACAGACCAGTTTGCAAACTGCAGTGGCCGGACATCACTCCAGTCCCCAGAGGGGTGGGAGTGGCTGGGTGGTGAGGAGTCGCAGCACAAACACTCTGGCTGGAAAGAGAAGGAGAGAGGGGGCTGCATGCACATTTCTTGGCCCACAACCAGGACAGTCAGAAAGACCAGCATGTAGGACTGACCCCAAGTTTTAGGGCAGAATCCATGCATAAGGCAAACCGAGAACAGAAAGGCATAATCATGCCCAAACTCCCTGCATGACCCCAGAAGCCACAGGAAGAAAACAAAGCCGCAAAAGCCTCTCCCCCACAGACCTCTGCCTGCTCACTATCAGCAGCAAACACCAAAGATACTGCAGCAGTGATGGTCCAGAAGGGTTGCAAAAATGGGAAACCAGAAAATTAAAGAGATGGGGACAGATGACCCATCAGAAACCGAGCTCATAGCAATGATTATAAAAATGCTTAAGGAACTGAATGATAATTTCAAAGATAGCATCAAAGAAGACTTACAACCCATTATAAAGGACCAGAGAGGGATAATGACTACATTAACTGAAATGAAGAATGGAATAAAAGTCACTAAACTGGATAAAATAGAAGCATAAAGCAGTGATTTGCAGGAAAAGCCAGCAGAAAACACCCAACCAAATCAATTAGAAAATTATTTCCAAAAAAAGGAAGATGGATTGAGATTCCTCTGGGACTATATCAAACAAACAAACAAACAAAAATAATCAGAATAATAGGGGTGCTGGAAGGGACAGAGGAAAAGCAAGGAATCGAGAAATTATTTGAAGACACAATGACTGAAAACTTTCCTAACCTAGTGAAGAAAATAAACATACAAGTCTGTGATGCACAGAGAATCCCAAACAAGATGATCCCAAACAGGAATACACTGAGGCACTTCATAATTAAAATGGCAAATGTTAAAGAAAAAGAGAAAGTTCTAAAAACAGCAAGAGAATTGCAAGTAATAACTTACAAAGCGACATCTATTAGACTCTTAGCTGATTTCTCATCAGAAACTTTACAGTCTAGAAGGAATTGACAGAAAATATTCAACACGATGAAAACCAAGAATCTACAACCAAGAATAATCTATCCAATAGTGTTAGTATTCAAAATTGAAGGACACATAGGGGATGGAAAGAGGGGTCACATTAGGTGGTGAACATATTATGCATCAAGTTGACAATGCACTGTGGAATTGTATGCCTGAAACCTATGTAATCCTTGCTAACAGATGTCACCCCAATAAGTCTAACAATAAAAAAAAAAAAAAAAAAAAAACAAACAAAATTGAAGGACACATAAAGAGCTTCTCAAATAAGAAAAGACTAAAGGAATTCCTTACCACCAACTAGTACTACAAAGAATGTTAGAGGGATTTCTTTAAGATGAGAGGAGGGATGAGAGAGTAAGTACAATAAGGGAAAGGGACGAAGAAATTTAGTTTGACTGGTAACAGAAAATTGAAAGCAACAAAGAAACAAAACTCATGGACACAGTCAATAATTTAGTAGTTACCTGAGGGTAAGGGGAGAGGGGCATGGGGGAAAACGGACAGGGACAAAAATATATGGTGATGGAAAGAGAACTGACTCTGGGTGATGAGCACATAATACAACACATAGAAGATGTAATGTAGAATTATACAGTTGGGACCTATGTAATTTTTACTAATCAGTGTCACCCCAATAAATTTCATTTAAAAAAATACCTAAAAAAAAGGATTTTGCCAACCTAAAGAAATCAGACAGAAAAGAGTACGGTACTATATGACTTCGCGTCTATCGCATTCTAGTAAAAGGACGCTCATTTATACTGATGAATAGCAGGCAGTGACTACCTGGGGCTGGGAGTCATATAAGGGACAGATCGCTAAGAAACATGAGAAAACATTGGGGGTAATGAAAATGGTCTGCATTTTATTGGCACTTTTTTCCCATAAGCAAATTCATCTTTCAAAGTGCTTACAAATTCATTCTTCATATTAAAGCAATTTATTGTAAAATAATATTCAAGAAATGTTCAAAAATAAAAATGATCAAAGGGTTAAATATAAAAAAATGAAGTGCTCTGCAACACATTAAGGAAGCATCTCATTTTCCTTTCTTCCCTCACCTGGTTGTTTCTCTGGTGGTTGCTTACAACATGAGCTCAGAAGTAGTTTGAAATTTCTTTGGCAGTTGAGCCACGAAGAACAATTATTTGACTTGAGTGATAAAAATATTACCCACTGGTACAATTTTCATCTCTGTCAGCAAGAATTCAAGATGTGAAGTCTTTTCACTCAAGCAGAAGGATTATAGGGACACGGTTGGGGGATACAGGGACAATAGAATGATTAGTTGGGAATACGTGTCACAAACACCTTGTTTTAGAGCATAAAAATTCTGAAGCTGCTATATAAGGTGATATTTCTTTCTCCATTGTACCTTGAGAGATAGATTACCATTGAAACCCCTTTATTTACCATCTAAATGGGGAATGCCTCCGCACCTAACTGTTCCAAAAACAGTCTAAACCAAAGTCTCCTCTTGAAACTATATCAGATGTAACTTCACTTCCATAGGCTCATTATGGAAATTGTACAAAATTTAGTCATGGGATTCAAGGTTGGTGGTGGGAACATTGGGTCACACAGAAGAGTCAAATTTGTGGGTAAGAATAACAAATAAATTGAAAGTATTGGAGAAAGAGAATTTCAGATATCAAGTAAGGAAATATGTTAAATTATACATTCAGAGTCTATTCTAGCTGTTCTGCTTGTATCTTTCATCAGTAAAGTAGATTAAACCTAAGAACCTCTTCATTGATTTCTGCATTTATCTATTTATTACATAGTTTACTATTGTTAATTATATTCATAAACAGCAGGGATATTATGTACATTACAAAGCATGAAACAAAGATGAAGTAAATATAACTTTAATGCATTTAAAATTTAATTTTCTTTATTAACAATACAAGCATGACTGAGTACCGCTTTGTAAACTATGGTCACAGAAGAGTGTGACTCTGTGCTACATATATTTTAATTGTTGGTTTTAATCATTCCCCAAACCGCAAAAGTAACTTTCCAAAGATATTTCATGTAGATGGGGAAGAACCTCACTGATTTTCTTTTCAATCCCATTTTACTCACAGCCTGGTAGTGGGTGACAAATTATTAAATATGTAATTGCATAAATACAATGATTAATTTTATGTGTTCTGAAAGAAAACTGCAGAGTTGTTTGAGTGTTACATATTGGGATCTAGTCTCAAAAAGATTAGTAATGAAAGAACTCTTTGAAAAGATGACAATTCACTATTTGAAAGTTAAGAGCCAGGTTGCTTGGAGGCGACAAAAGTCTCGTTAGCGTCAGAGATCATGCCTTTCACTATGACCTTTCTGAATGTATACTTAGAAGGATGTGTACTGAGGATGTAATTAAATCACAGAATTAACTCATTTATAATCCAATTGCTTTTTTTTTGTTTTGTTTTGTTTTGTTTTGTTTTGTTTGCTTTTTGGTATGTGGGTAGCTCCCTGGCTGGGAATCGAACACAGGCTGCAGCGCTGACAGCACCAACGCCAAAGCCCCAAGCCACTACACCATCAGGGAACTCCCAATTGCTAATTAAGTTGTGGAATTAGCAAAGGAAATAAAACCTGGAAGAGAGCAGCATGCCTTCCCCACCCAAGAGTGGACATTAGAATTCCCTTGAGTGAATCCATATGCACTGCTTTATGCCCAAGTGTCCTAGTCTACATGGGTTTTCATAACAAAAACACCACAGACTGATGGCTTATAAACAAGAACATTGTATTTCTCACAGTTCTGGAGCCCGAGAGTTTGAAGATGAAGACTGGGAGATTTTGTGTCTGGTGAAAGCCCCCTTCCAGGTTCATAGATGGCTATCTTCTTGCTGTGTCTTCATGGTGACAGGGAGCTCTCTGGGGTCACTTTTATAAGGATACTAATCTCATTTATGAGGACTCTACCCTCATGATGAAATCACCTTCTAAAGGCCCCACTTCTGAACACCATCACATTGAGCATTCCAGCATATAAATTTTAGTAAGACATAACCATTCAGTCTAAAGCATTTGGTTTTTCAATAAAGGGACATCATGATTTAGGCTACATTTGGTATTTAGTCAAGTTCTCAGATTTATCAAATTACTCTTCTTCCTCTTTTTAACCTTAAGAAAGGTGACATCTGCAAAGAGCCCATCTCATTCAACTTGTAGTTGTTTGACTAACTCAGAATGTTTTCCCTCATCCCCAGGTAAGTGGGAGTGGGGTTGGAGATGGTTCTGGGACTTGTCTCAATTAATAAAAACATTTAAAAATTGATTGGAAAACAAAAAAGTATAAACTCTCAATTCTGTATACACCTTCAGTCTCCTAAACAGTAAAAATGGTTTCAAGGAATAGAATTAATTTTTGCAAATCAGATGTGTTGTTCATTTATATTTTTATTTATCAGATATTTCTTATTGAATGAAAACAGGTTCAGACAGTCAAGAGAACTATACAATTTTTTGAAATACCAAACTGGTTGTGTTAGTTAATTAATTCCCTTGAAGCGATGCCATCATACTATAATTTGTAATACTATCTAAATGCTCTTCATGAATGGCTTTTCTGTAACTTGATACACTTCATTTTAGAAGAGGTAAATCTTACGGATAAAATTTAGATATGTAAATAATATATGTGTGTGTGCATTTCTATATATAAATATGTATTGTGTATGTAGTATCTATCTATCTATCTATCCATCTATCTATCTATCTATCCAGATAGAGATTATATCAAACATTGCCAGAAGAAAGGAGACACTGAATCAATTTTATTCAAAATATACTAGAACCATTCTAAAATTCATAAAGCAGCTTTAAAAAAATGTTTGCATTAAATCCCAAGAGCGGTAGATTGGATGCTGCAGTCTTTGATTCAGTGATAAAATATGAGGAAAAACTATTTTTACAGAAGATTGAGAGAGAGAAAGAAACTTGGAACTACTTATTTTTAAGCCAATATAAAACACATAAAATACAAACTCTTCATGAACATGATGGCAATGCTTCATGCCTTTTGTTATTTTGTTATAATATTGTATAGAGATTATGAGTGCAACAGCTAAATACATGCATTCATCAATCAGAAATTCAATTAAATGAAGCAATATAACTAAGTTTTCAACAAAATAAGCTGTCTTTAATGCAGAAAGAAAGTCAACCTCTCCCACTGTCTTGAGAGAAACTAACAAATGTAAAGTTTTATTAGATCTTTATACCAGAACTTCAAGAAGATACAGTGAATAGAAGATGGCTTGCATACATTCATACGTATTTGTGGCACAACAAGAATACCATTTAATACAGATGTCTGTGCCATCTTTTCCAAAAAAAAAAAAAAAGACTACAAATATAGAACCACGGTGATTTAGAAAAGTAATGCAGATACTCAGAGAAAGCTGCAGAGTCTTACATGGTATCAGATTGCATCTTCAAAGAACAGTGGAGACATCGAGTTGCTATGTCTTAGGTGTACCCCCAGGCAAAGCTCTGCATCGTTTGTCTTTAATTTTTTTTTTTTTTTGCTTTTTGGTATGTGGGTAGCTCCCTGACTGGGAATCGAACCCAGGCCGCAGTGCTGACAGTGCCAGCGCCGAAGCCTTAAGCCACTACACCATCAGGGAACTCCATCGTTTGTCTTTAGGGAAAGTAGGGGGAGGAAATTTCATCTTGCAGTTAGATTCCTTATTAAATTTTCAGTTCCATTTCACAGGCCATGAGAAGGGACAGGCACAGAGGAGCCAAGCCACAGCATTCACTAAAGAAAGATGAAAGTAGGAAGAAAGGAAAGGCAGAAGGAAGGGGGGGAAGGAGGGATGGAGGGAGGGAGGAAGGAAGGAAGGAAGGAAGGAAGGAAGGAAGGAAAGGTATGAAGGGAGGAGAGGGCAGGGGAGGGGAGGGGAAGTGGTCAGGGAGGAGTGAAGGATAGCAATTAGTACAGACAAAACTTCAGTTTTTCTTGATGATTAAAATCTTTTCTCATAACCACAATGACTCTATTTATCATGAAATAAAAGTTATCAGTTATTGAGAGTTTACTGTATTCTGTGCAATTTTTAAAATTACTGCCTTCAACAGCACTGAAGATGTGATAGCAATTCCATTTTGAGATGAGAGGGGTCCTGTGAAAACACCATTGCTGCTGAAAAAACTACCCAGAGCCCTGTGGCACCACGTACCCAAAATTCAGGAGCTGCTGCTAAACTGTATCTAGCAAATGGAATTTACTGAACGTGGATTTTCTCACGTAGCTTTTCTGAATCAGTGTTGATGGAGTGTTAGGTCTCGTGCCCATGCAATAACTTCTGAAAGTAAGAAATAGTCTGTGGTTTCCCATTCTGAAAGTTGTATTCGTAACGTGAGAAATGTCCCTGATACAGGACAGAGGCTCGAAGGAGGTTCAGAGTAATTTCCAGCTAGGCCATAAGGGAGTAAGTAACAGTGTTCAAAACTACTCTCCCACTGGAAACAGCTACAATACTAAAAGTTTGAAGAAATAACTATTTTCAAACTTAAGGTAATATGTATCCTAGGACTATGATTGTTAAGAGAATGTATGCAAATGAAGAAATTCCAGCCCTTGCTGACACTTTCAAATAGAACCTACTAGATTGGCTGCCTTCAGGGCAAAAGAAAACCAGGCATCTCTGCTGAGGAGAGGAGACAAAAATTAGAGTTGAGATGATACAGGATACCAAAATTTAAGAACACCAAGGTACCCTTCAATAAGTAAATGGATAAACAAACAGTGGTGCACCCATGCCATGTAATCTTTTCTCAGTGATAAGAAGGAATTATCAAGCCACAAAAAGACATGGAGGAGCTTTAAATTCACATTGCTGATGAAAAGACGCCAGCTTGAGAAGTCTGTCCTGGCTGTGATCACAAGCACGAGCAATGCGTGAATGGCAAATCTGCAGATGTGGTGAAAAGCTTAGTGGAGCCAGCTACGTGAGAAAAGAAGACAGAGGTGAGATGCTGAAGCCCAGCGAGTTTTCAGGGCAGTAGAACCATTCTGTATGATGCTGTCATGGTGGACATATGACACCACACATTTGTCAAAACCTGCAAAACTTTACAGCACAAAGAGTGAACTCTAAGGTAGGCAAATTTTAAAACAACAATTAAGAGATTGATGACGCTCAGGAAGACTTGCAGAAGGGACAGGAGAATCTAACAGCATTACTAATGTATGCAACAGCTTCAATGAAGAGGGTGGACACACTCCGTTCCATGACTTCCCAATAATTAAATCCTGACAAAAATCACGTGAGTAAGCTTGGGAGAGGACCCTTCCCACAGGCTTCCGATAAGATTGCGAAATGAGGATCGTTGACGTGTGAGAGATGGTGGAGTAAAGGCCCTAAACAGTGACTGGATGCCTGAAGCACTGAAACTGTGAGATAATACATGTAGGTTATTTTAGAGTTTTGAGGTAATAAGTTATATGAGGAATATGTAACTAACAGTCAAATATTTATCATTTTATCTCATTAAAATGGAGGGATATATTGATAACTTTATGATGGCTTTGGCTGATGGACAGATGGATAGATGCATAGATGAGAGGATACAAGTGAGTAGCTATGAGAACAGACATATATTTCTGTCTTGGTAACATTTTATTATATAATATAGTAGGATTCCATTGTACAAGTATGATGGAAAATGAACCTATAAACCTTCCTTTAGTTTGGTAGCACTGAGGTTAAACAATCTAATTATTAAATAGAATTAGCTCAATAAAGTGATAACTGGTTCTAAGTAATCCACTTGAAAGGATGTCTAAAACACTTAGAGAAATTATTCTAATACATTATAATTGAAGATTGAACCACACACACACACACACATACACACAGTGGGATTTTTTGGATCACAGAGAAATACTACCCAAAACAACCCTGTAAGGAATAGAACAAATTTACTCAGAACGAGCAAAGGAGAGTATAAAATAGAAGACAAAATGGCAATTAGAGTAATCATGGTTTCTTGACGAGAATTGATTTTGAGGAAGCCCATAGAAAGATGTGGGATCTGATTTACTGTGCATGGGACACCATGAGAGATACTTAAGGGCAAATGTGAAAACCAATCTCATGAACAAGAGAACTGAAGGGTCATTTAGACATCTGGCAAAATACATTTTGACCTCAGATGAAGATTTTTGTACTTCAGAAGGGAGATGAACCAGTCAGGGAATAAAGCAGAATAGGAAGAAGACAAGACTAAAGTAGAATTACTCATCTTCAAGAGCAAGCTCAGAATGAAGAAGCATACTCACTTAAATTATTTTGCAATAACTCAATTGAAATGAGATTAATTGTGTATATTAATGGAGTTTGCCAATATGAAGATGAGGATATTTACAAAATATCATTACAGGAAAGTCACAAAGTATTTTTTGATGTTTATGATTAGAACTGTTGATGGCATATTGAATTTCAGCCGTTCATTGAGGGTGGAGATTGGCTTGAAATTATTTTAGTAGGCTATTTTATAAACTGTCTAGGAAGAATTGGCATCTAAGCTTTCTTGTTTTTCCAAATAAGTGGTTCATAGTTAAATACAGGGCTTTAATGATGAAGAACAAAGATTCAGTTTGAGAAATAGAACAGAATTATCTATGTGCTAAGCAAGTGTGTCAGCAGTGAACTGAAGGCAATCAGACTCACCCTGATCTTACAGGAGAAAAGGACTGAGAGCCCACAAGCAGAGATGCCCAGTCCTGCATCATTGCCGTGCCTGCTTGGATCTGGGTGGCATGTCCAGGGTGCTTGCTAATCCTTCCATGACATCAAAGATCTATTTTTCCTGGTAAGTTGTGAACAAATTCATGGTATTGGATTGAAAGCACTCACAGAACTTGACTTAAAAGGGAATTTAATCCATCATCGAATGTGTAAATGAGAATTTTTTTATTGTTTTCACCAAAAAGGGCAACTCAGAATAGAATTTCTGGAGTATGTAAGGACACATTTTGACACTAAGTTCTAAGTTCTATTTTTTCTAAGTTCAACTTAGAACTCAGTATCAAAATGGAAATAATCATGTCTGGTGCATAGTTGATTCTCATTATTTACATATCGAAGGAACTGCTGAAACATACAGAAAAAATGCATCCCAATATAAGGTAGCATGCTTCCGTAAGTACGTGTAACTTGACAGGTAAAATGAAAATAGAAAAAGTTTGATAGTAGATGAAAACCATAAGGAACACAAGATAGGTTATTTTACATATGTTTGATGAAGGGAGGAAAGTGAAAATTCAGAACTGGATGCTCAAGAAAGCAAAGCAAAACAAAAGGGGAATGGGGTGAAGAAGTACAAACTCCCATTTATAAAATAAGTCAGGGGATGTAGGGTCAATAACGTGGTAATAATGGTACCGTGACTGATGGTTACTAGACTTTTTTACAGTGATCACTTCGCAAGATATGTAAATGTTGATTCACCTGAAACTAATATAATTGTGTTTGTCAACTATAATTAAAAAGAAGTTTTCAAAAATGGAAATCAGCACATTAATTGGAGATAAACCAGAGAGTAGCCTGAGTGACCAAAATGAACCCACCACTAGTTACCTGTTGGGATTTTGCTATTCAGTCATTGAAGCAAATGTTCATATTACTACATTCTTGTAGAATCTCTTTCCCAGAAGTTAACTTTATAATTTTGTAAACATTAAAATAACACTCATCTAAATTTCTTTTTCAATCCTTTTGCAGTACCATTAAGTGATTTACTATTTAAAATTTGCCATTTATACTCTTTAAGAATTATCCAATTAACTCAGTATTACTTGCTGATGCTTGAATGTGTTCATTGTCACAACTGGGTTCCACTTATCATTTCATTTTATGTTCATTAAATTATCTGAAATCTCCTGTTTTGAATTCTGATAGCTTGACAAGACAGTTCATAATACTTCTCTGTTTTAATAGCTTCAAATCAGTTTTGATGGGGAGGTAGTAAAAACAAATTCTTTCAAAGTAAATTCCAAACCCTGTAGGCTCCAATTTGGTTCTTGGCCAGAATTGTTTTAGTTCAGAGGGAATATTTCTTCTTTTCCTTTTTATTTTATTGTTAGACTTATTGGGATGACATTGGTTAACAAGAATTACATAGATTCCAGGTATACAGTTCTACAGTGCGTCATCTATGTGGTGCATTATGTGTTCACCACCCAGTGTCAGTTCTTTTTCCATCACCATGTATTTGGGTCCCCTCCCTCCTCTCCTACCCCTCCTTTTGTCCCACCCCCTCCCCACTTGCCCCCAGTAACCACTAAACTATTGGTTTAGTGGTCATTTCCTTTTTGATGTGAGAAACACACACATGCCAGCTTTATTCTCTCCTTGGTCTTGTGCCCTTCTCCATGCACTGTGTGCTGCCATGGACACACATGCACAAACATAAACACACACACAATTAGTATAAAATTACAACTTTGAATTTCAATCTGCATATTTAAAATTAAACTGTTGTCTGTCAATTATATCTCAATAAAGGTGGAAAATTAAATTAAACATTAGTTCATTTTTTCTTTGTAGTTATTGAAAAAAATTTAATTGTAAGTGTGAGTAGATATTATTAATGATAATAATCTCATCAAACATGATCTGGGTGATCATACATTTGAATAATAAACATAAACTACAAGTACAGAGGTAATTTTACTGAGACTGTGTATTTCTTTTAATATTTTATTTAAATGTGTTATAAAAATGCAATATTGGTTTGCATTAAAGAGAAAATATAAAGCAAAACATTTTCCAGTTGTATCATGTCTTAAGTAGAATGCTGTATTTTATTCATGGTGAGAAAATACTTACTTGTAACATAGACACTACATGATGGCAGAGAACTAAAGGTGTGTTAGCGTGGAAAACACCTGGAGGAACTGCAAATATAAACACAAGGTAATGAAGGTGAATCTGTAAATAACTGCAAAGTTAAGATTAAAATGCAAACAAAAATAAAGATGTAAACAACAACCAAAAATTGATTTTCCTCTAAAGAAGCCAGGTATCAGATTTATAAGTTAAAATCATATCTATATACACACACACACACACACACACACACACACACACACACATATATATATGCCAGCTTGTTTATCATAGAATAAAATTACTCATATTTATAATTATTTGTTTCATAGAGTTCTGCATCTCTAGTATTTTTTCTCATATTCTCATTAAAAAGTTTGTCAATGAAGTTATCAGTTATTTGTTTCATTTTTTCTTCTTGGTCAGTATGTGGGTTATATTGTAATGGTAAACATGGACATGATAATCATTTGTATGTTTAAATATATTTACATATCAAACGAATCTACATTCACCTTTTTTGTGAATTGTTTATGATGACAACTTCTTCAGAAAGTGGCACTTCTGGAGAGATTGCATGAAAGCACCAGTGAGCATCGTTGAATGTGCTTAATTTAAATAGGTAACTATCAATTCAGCTATATATATATATATATATATATATATATATATATATGCGCCAACTAGTTCAGATAAAGTGTAATGTATGTTAAAAGGTCCACTTGATGAGACTTACGACACAATCAGAATTATTTCAATTAGATTTAACTTAGTTATGTGTACTTCTGCAACTGCTTATCCTTTCTCGCTTTATTTTATTTGTCATTAAGTCCCCACACTATGAAAAATAAGGGCTGTTCCCTGTTATTTCAACACAATATAAAATGGTAAGGAGAATTTATTAGAATAACAGAAGTTGCAAGATTGCCCACTCAGTTTTTTTCGCATCTAGGGAGTTTATCCAGCAAATAACCCATGGAGAACCATATCTGTTCATTCTTTTTGGTAAATTAATTTTTATTAAATTTATTGGGGTGACATTGGTTAGTAAAATTATATAGGTTTCAGGTGTACATTTCTACAATACATCATCTATTTATTGCACTATGTGTTTATAATCTGGGGTCAGTTGTCTTTCCATCACGATATATTTGACCCCCTTTACCCTTCCTTGTCTACCCTTCCTCCTTACCCTCTGGTATAACCACTGAACTGCTGTCTGTGTCTGTGACTTTTTGTTTGTTTATCTTGTTCATTTGTTGCTTTCAGTTTTATAGCCCACATATGAGTGAAGTCATATGGTTCCCGACTTTTTCTGATTTATTTCACTAACATGATCTCAGGATCCATCCGTGTTGTTGCAAATGGCATTATTTCATCTTTCCTTATGGCCAATTAATATTCCATTGTGTATATATACCACATCTTCTTTAGTTAGTCAACTACCAAAGGAAGCTTTGGTTGTTTGCATGTCTTGGTCACTGTAGGTAATGCTGAAATGAACATAGTGGTACATACATCTTTATGGATAAATGTTTTTAGATTTTTTGGCAGATACTCAGAAGAAAGATTGTTGGGTCATATGATAAACCTATTCTTAATTTTTTGAGGAACCTCCATATTGTCCTCCATAGTGGTTGTACCAGTTTGCATTCCCACCAGCTGTGTATGAGGGTTCCTTTTTCTCCACATCCTCTCCAGCACTTGTTATTCCTTGTCTTGTTGATAATAACCATTCTAACAGGTGTGAGGTGGGATCTCATTGTGGTTTTGATTTGCATTTCCCTAATTGCTAATGAAGTTAAGTATTTTTTTGCATATCCATTGGCCATTTGTTTGTCTTCTAGGGAGAAGTATCTGTTCAGGTCCTCTACCCAGTTTTTAAAGGGACTGCTTCATTTCTTGTTGTTGCTGAGTTGTATGAGTTCTTTATGTATTTTGAATATTAGCTCCTTTTTGGATGTATTATTTGTAAATATCTTCCCCATTTGGTTGGTTGCCTCTTTGTTTTGTTGCTTTCTTTACCGATCAAACACTTTTTAGTTTGATGTAGTATTATTCATTTATTTTTGCTTTTATTTCCCTTGCCTTTGAGATCAATTTCATAAAATCCTCCCAGAACCCAAGGTCCTTAAGTTTAATATCTGTGCTGTCTTCTATGTAATTTATTGTTTCAGGTTTTATGTTTAGATCTTTGATCTATTTTGAGTTATTAAAAATTTTAATATATGGTGACAGCAGTCTAGTTTCATTCTTTTGTACATGGCTTTCCATTTTCCTATTTATTGAAGAGGTTCTTTTTTATCTCCACTGTATATTTTTGGCTCCTTTGTCATATATATATATATATATATATATATATATATATATATATATATACACACACACACACACACACACATATACACACACACACACACACACACATATATATATACATATACACACACACACACACACACACACACATACATATATACGTGTGTGTGTGTGTGTGTGAGTTTATTTCTGGGAATAATCTTAACAATGGATGTGAAGGACCTATAACTGAAAACTATAAGACATTATTAAAAGAAATTGAAGAAGACAAAAAGAAATGACAAGATATTCTATGTTCATGGATCAGAAGAATCAATATAGTTAAAATGACCATATTATCCACTGCAATATACAGATTTAATGCAATCCCCATAGAAATCTCAATGGCATTTTTCAAGAAATAGAACGAAAAAAAAATCAGATTTATATGGAATCACAAAAGACACTGAATAGTCAAAACAGTCCTAAGAACAAACAAGGCTGGAGGTATCACACTCCCTGACTTGAATTTATAACGCAAAGCAACAATAATAAAAACAGCATGGTGTTGGCAGAAAAAAAGATACACAGACCAATGGAATAGAACTGGAAACCCAGAAACAAATCTATATCTGCTGATTCTTTGAAGAGTAAGAAAATGGACAAATCCCTATGATCAAGGAAAAAGAACACAAATCACCACATCAAGAATGAAAGCAAGTTATACCAACGATCCTTCGATCATGAACAGAATCTTAAAGAATATTATGAACAATATAATGCCAACAAATTTGCAAACTTAGGTAAGAAAAATTGTCTGAAAAACAAAGCTTACCAGAATTAACATTTGATGAGCCCTGTATCTACTAAAGAAATTTAAATTGTTATCTAAAATGTTCCCATAAAGAAAATGCTATGCTCTGATATCAGTAGTAAATGTTATCAAACAGTCAAGAGGAACACCACCACTAAACATATGAAGATGCTTTCAAAATATGGAGAAGAGAACACTGCTAAATTCATTTCAAGAGGTCAATATGTCCTGACATCAAAACTTGACAAAACCAGGCCAGTGCTAACAGAGCTGTAGACTCTACAGGAGTGCCGGGAAATATTAGTGGCTAATAAAATCACGCTGCCTGTTTGGGGTGGAGAGGCAGGGAGCACAGACACACAGAGCTCTTAAATCATATTGAATTGCACAGTTAGCCATAGCTATTCATGCAAATTACACCTCAATAAAGTTGAAAATTTTAATTTCAAAGAAGAGTGCTAGGGTGTAAGTTGGCTAGAAGTGGAAAGCAAAGCCTTTAGTTGGATTTTAGTAATTGAAACAGAACCAAGAATGAATTTGAATGTGTATAGGTCACTAGGTACATTGTGGTTGGCTCTTTACGTCATCTGTGGTGACTTCATCCAGGTTACCACATACTTTGTAAATCGTCTTAGATGACCATTTCAGCAGAACATTCTGGCAAGCGACTGATTGCTCTGTAGAGCAGACATCACTTCTGAGATTACAGGGCGATGAGTCAATCAGATGTCTCTCGTGCAGTCTTCTGTTATTATCATCTGAGCCCCACGTGCAACTGCAGACACACACTGGAGGGGAAATCAGGACACAGCAGCCTGGCTACCTCAGCAAAGAAGTAAAATCTGACGTCCTGTGGAGTCAATCTTCCCCTTTTCATTTTTAACTTTATTCGCCCAAAAGACAGAAGAGCTCCCTAGGGATAGCTTTTCAAAGGAGAGATTTGCTTGTAAGATTTCAAAACTGAAATGCTAAGAAGGTTCAAGATCCTCACTCCAACTTGCACTTAGTGTCCCTTACTCTTGGACTCCACAGTCCTTGACAATCACATCACCCAGCTTCTGAGCACACCTTCATCATCAGGTCAGTTCTTCCTCGGCTTAGTCCCAAGCAACGTAACCTTAAATGATGGGAACCAGGCAAACACCTGTACTTTTACTACCGTAAATTAAAACTGTAGGAGGGTGGACTGTTTCGCTCCCTGGCACCACCTTAATTTGTGGTGTCTTAAGTCCTTTGGAACTGGCCCCTTCTAATGAAACTCACCACAGATAGATCACACATATCCATGTTTCCCCTCTTGTTATGTCTGAGAATCCTTCATAATGATAAAGTAACTGAATGGGCTTGGTGTCAGAATGAAAGGGGATTGGGCCATGACAAGGGCTGTTTCATTCTACCTGTGAAAACAGGTGACTTGTTCATGCCTTTAGCTATACCATCCCTACCCTTGAGCCACGGATATTTGCTATGACAAATTCTGACACTTCATTATATCATGTATCACAAATATTATTTACAATATTTTGTAGAACTGTGAATCTGTTGGCCTGAGCTTGATTTTGTGCTAATGCAAGCACCACTAAAACTGCTACTTGCATTCCATTCCTTTCATGAACAAGCCTGGCAAAACCTGGGACACCAGACTGAGGTGAGAAAACCAGAGAGGTTCCACCACCTGGTGCTCAGAAAGGTCAGGGGAAAAGAAGTTTTAACCTTTGACAGGTCATTTTTTTTGTAGAAAGTAGAAAATGCCCAGGATTTTATTTTCATGGAAAAGAAACGTTGGAAGGCTACAGAATCTCACGCCTGGGGGAACAATTAAATGTGTGCACTTTGTAGCAACGGTGCTGCTTGAAGCAATGCCTTTGGCATGACTGCTTTGGGAGTCTACAAGAGCAAACCAGTGATTTTTCTTCTGGAACTTTCTTACTGTTTTCCCCCTAACATCCTCTCTTGAAGGACAGAGTCTAGTATTTTTTTTTTAGTTTATTGAATAGATGCATTGATTTATTTACCATACTGCCTGTCCTCTAAGATTGAGCTTCTCCCAGGAGAAAGAGCCCATCCTTTTTGCTTTCCATTGGGAACAGTACTCAGCCTCCCTGTACAGAGCCTGGGCATTTTTAGATAAAGTTTTGACCGTGGCGTTAATCATTTGAGCTATTTACCATCAAAATTTCAGCTGTCACCTTTGCTTACATCTTTGTACCAGATGTACTTGACTATAGAAAGATACCTAAAATAGCATAATGTCAAATGAATATACATTGGAATATTGTCACATGTTTTATCATATTGATTTTGCATTTTAATACAACTACCAAAAAATCGATCATATGCCTAATAGTGACACATCAGCCTGCCTGCCTTCCTTTCACAAATAAATTCATTTTTCCAGCCTGGTTTATTGAAGTATAATTTACATGCAGTAAGAGATGAATGGATAGAGATGTACATGGGGAGGAGGGATGGAAAATAGTTCAATTTATAAGTGCAATTATGAAGTCCAAGGTGATTCACTGGAGTTTACAAATAGAATGGTTTAGTGCGGCATCTATTCCAGCCCTCAGAACTCAGTTCAGCAATGATGGTTAAAAGGGGGATCTAAAAATGCCATCTCCACAAAGCTCCACATGTTGGATGTTACATATTTCCATAATGTTAACCTTGTTATTTTCTGTGCTCTGAAGTCCATCTCACTTTCTTTGAGAGAAATTTCTGGAGTAAATCTTAATGAATCTTCAGAGAAGATAGATGTGTAGGAACATAAAATAAAATGAATTATGTAATAAGTTTCCTCATTACTGTGGATTGATGGCTTCCTGATTGTCTAGTTGATGGGCTTGATCTCCAAAAATGTTTGAGATAAAGCAGCAAGTGATTAAAATAATTTACTTTTTAAGACAAACTTTTAAAGAGTGTGTGTGTGCAGGTGTTTGTGCAGCTATCTGTTCATGCTTGCTTCTGCTGAATCAGTTGAACTCTTAAAAACTCAGTGTTTCCTAAAGCAACTTCAGGAACAATTACTTACATAAACACAAATCGGTAAAATTGGCTTCTCCCAGCACATGTTACTACCTGACAGTAGACTTTGTACTCATCTATCTGGTCAGTTATTGTTTGTCACTAGAATTGAGTGTGAGGAAGGGGGATGCCCTTGTTCTACCCCAAGATGTACCTCTAGCACCTTGAGCATTGCCAGTCCCACAGTGAATATTCAGTAATTTGTAAATAAATGAAAGCATATTTTTATCAAAGCAAAGAAGGAAATGTGGGTCATTAGTATAATCCTTATTTCTGCTACTGGTCAAACGAAGATAATGGGTATTTATAGCTTCATTCTGCAACTACCCAATCCATGTACCTCAAATGAATATCTTTAATGTGTGGAGTTAGCAGTTCTTTATTCTTATAGGTCCTGACCTCACAGTGATCCTGCTACTGGATTGCTATAATTGCCATTAAATTGTACTGCTCGATGTGGAAATATTAAGAGGAATCGGAGAGAATAACCTCATTCTTTTCATGGCACCTATTGTATAGTGACAACCCAGTTTTCCCTTGACAATGAGAGGTAATAGTCCCTGCTAGCACAGTCATCACCTTTTGTACTTATTGGGTCAGTGACATAAGGAACCAAAATGGCAGGTGGCAGTCTCGATCTCTAGTCAAAGTGACTATTGCATATTCACCCAGTGGAAGCATTTTTTTTCTTGGAAATGAGCCCACCCTTACAGAATAAAAAGTAAACATTTTATGAGCTGGTCAAGATATTATAGGCAGACATGCCAGTCCTACATCGAACCTTTGGTTTCTGGGTCCATGAGCTCTGGCCTTGGGAGACATAGTAAGATGCTTGTTAAAAGCATGTACTGTCTCATAGGTCAGCACAACAACCTTGCAAAACTGAATATTCAATAAACCCATTTATCATTCTGTTAGCTTCTGACTAATAGGGACAGGATAAGATCAGGTGAATTCCCATGGGTCTGAGCCAATTGTCTCATTCATTTCCCCCTAAAATATGCTCCTTGGTAGGAAGATTTGTTGTGTGAGTCAATGTGAAGGTGAACAAGGCTTTGAGTTCTTCTGTGGATGTTCATGCTAGTCAACTCCTGGTGGACAAAGTAAGCAATCCCATATCTAATGTCAGGACTCTTGAAGTGACAAAACACTTCATCCACATTGTGAATTTTACAAAGCGGTCAGGAAAAACAACAACACTGATCATGTCACCAAGCAATTAATGGTTATGTGACATCCTACAGACTTAGCATGGTTGGGAGACAAATGATTAACCAGCTGCATGGGTGTTTTTTTCTCGTGGTAACTTACATTGCTATCTTACGGGTTTTTATTAACAAGCATGAGTCTTGTAAGTCTATTAATTCCTAACGCCAAAAATCTGAGAATGGTTTGCACCATGGTAAAGGTGTTGGCAGTCATACAGAGGTCTGTCAACATTACTCAGTAGCTCATGTTACCTGTCACAAGTTATGTCAGTGTCATTTAGCATTTTGAATGAGCAATAACTGTGAGTGAACCAATGCTCTTTCTGAACTCAGAAAACATGAGTTTTAAGCAGTGATATGATCAAACAAAACAGATTAGAAAGCTGTGGTGTCAGTCCACACATCTAACTGGATGTGGTTGTTCATCAAGTAATGAGCAGTCATGTTTACTTTTGTTAAATGTGTGTGTGTGTGCGCGTGTGTGTGTGTGTGTGTGTGTGTGTATGTATGCAATTTCAACCTGGCTATTCAAATGCTATGGTAAATCAAACATTGCACTTTTTAAAAGGAAAATATTTATAGAAGGAGGTTATGAACTAATTAACATTCTCCAGCTTATACTGAATTGAGAATTAGAGAGAAAACTTTCCGTCCTCTGAGGAAAAAAAATCCTTATTAGAGTAAAAGTGCTTTCTTTTCAATAAATAAGTAAATACTAATTTTTATTTTCTTATCAGGTAAATACATTTGAATGAAACACTTTAAGAGTCACACTAATCCCTTTGGACTTTCAGCAATCCAAAAGGAAGAACGTTACCTACCGAATCTCTGAATTTTAACACATCACTTAGAGAAAAGTGGTGGGTCATATTTAAACACAAAAGAACATTCCTCTGTTATGTTAGTTTGTGAGTTTTTATGAGGAAGACTCTGAGTCTTATTCTTCCTCACTGTAGCATTTATTGTTCTCTACTCAAAATAGTTATTAAATCCCATCTCTTGACTGATTGTCTGGTGTGACTGCAGGAATGTTTCCTTTGTTCATTGTGTTCTATGTTACATAAGAGTTCTGGAGTCAATGATTCTTTTGAATCTTCATATTCCCAAAACTTCACAGCTAGCTTAAATCACATCATAAATTAATAACAGCTCCTGAGTCTTTTACAGCAATAGATATTAAAGATTTTCTAATTAGAATAAAACTTATAACCTTCCCTTGTGAGAATGATATTGCAATAAACAAAACAGAATTCATCAAAATGATTCTTAGTTTTTTGAAAATAATATTTTAATACAACATGTTTTAACTTACCGAACAATAACAAAACCAAGATATTTCTGTAAATTATACTAGAAAAATGCCTTTCTGTTGTTGAAGTTACAAATTCACTTTCCAAAATTGCTGAAGCCACAAAGATGGTGGAGTAGGTAAGTGATGTGCTTCCCGCCTCCCATAACCTCATTAAAATTACAACTGAATTAAATAATCAACCTGGATAACCATCAGAAGACTAGTTGAACAAAATTCTTTTAATTAACGGTATAAAGAAGAGGCTACATCAAGACTGGGAGAAGGGGTGGAGATGCCAAATGGACTTACCCCAAACCCACAGGTAGTGATTGAGCACCTAGATGGATATCTCAGTGGTGGAGGTCCCCTCTGAGGAGTGAGGGGTCCAGCCCCACACTGGGATCTCCATCCAAGAGTTCCAGAGTTGGCAAGAGAAATCCTCACAATATCTAGCAGTAAAAATCAGCAAGGATTCCACCCATCCAAGTGAGATGAAAGGCTGTAGAAAATCCAGTCATTCTCTTAAGGGGCACACACACTGACTCGCTTGCAGACACATAGGGTGGGCTCTGGAAGAAGGGTGGCAATCCAAAAGGCACCAGAGACCTACAGGGAAAGACTGGGTTGTGTGGCTTCGGGGTGAAACTAGAGGAACAGCCACCATTATCTTTGTGTGGAGTCCTCCTCCATCTTTCTCGTGTTGAGTCCTCCCTTCACATAGCCAAATCTGAATTAGCATTAGCCAGGTGAGCTTTGCATGTTCCATCTCAGTGACTTCCTGAAATCTCACCCCACCCAACTAGGGTGTACTGTTGAGGCACTTTAAGTACCCCAGCAACCAGTCCTGTCTTCACATCTCAGGAGGCTTTTTCAGCAACAAACAATAGGCCTTGGCTGGAGCACCACCAGAGGCACTTTGCATGGTGGGCAACCAAATCCAACACATCCTGAGATCTTTCTAGAACAACTTTCAGGGGTCTGTAGGCCTGAGGTGGGCAGCAGCTGGCCACAGTGTATTCTGAGACTTTTGTGAGGGCCCCCAGCTCAGCACCACTAACAAAACTTGGCCCACCCTGGTGACTTCCTGAAACTCTGCCTCACCCAAGTCATGTACTGACCGAGGCTTTTTAGTGGGTGACCCTTAAAAGTAGCTGGCAGGTGGCATCAGGCCTTGGCATGCACTTGGCCTTTTGCTAAGCTATCTTAGGTCTGGTATTTGTGACAGCCACCCTAGGTTTTCAGTGTGGCCTCCTCCACTTGCCTCCAGGTCCTGGGCAAGCAGCAAACAACCACAGATTGCTTTGTAGCTCTTACCAGGTTGTCACAAGCAATTGCTGACCTTGGTTTACATGAGACTCCCCCCCAAAATGGCCCAGAACTAACACATCCAGAAGGTGGCTTCAGACCACAATAGAACCTACCTGATTAGCCCTATTAAGTGGCACAACCAATAGGTGGTCTCAACAGGCACAGGAGCCCACAAGGATAGATCTCCCTCTGTGGAGTCAGCTCCTACATAGCACTTAAATACTATGGAAGTGTTCAATACTCATAGCCAGTCATCTTGGGAGTCAATCCCACCCTCTGATATGACAAAAGCAATGAAGGGTCAAACACAACATGGGGGTACAATGAATGATACAAAGGACATTCCTGGAGCACATGGCACTGGTAATCTGGAATACTGCACCACTGGGCCCCACAGAACACCTACTACATTGGGTCACCTGTTGGAGATTGAGAGGCATAGGAGATCTACCTCATACATAAAAACAAACACAGAGAGGCAGCCAACATGAGCAAAGAAACATTCCCCAAATGAAAGAACAGGAGAACATTCTAAAAAAATAAATAAATAAGACAGAGGAAAGCAACCTACCTGAAAAAGCATTCTAAACAACTGGTGATCAGGATGCTCAAGGAACTTAGTAAGGACTTCAATAAAATGAGGGTTAGCATAAAGAAGGACATAGAAAACATAAAAAGAAAGAAATCAAAAGTAAAGAATACAATAACTTAAATGAAGAATACACTAGGAAAAAATCAACAGCAGATTAGATGAAACAGATGATTAAATAAATGATTTGGATGACAAGGTAGCAGAAAACAACCAATCAGAGCAACAAAAAGAAAAAAGAATTTGAAAAATAAAAATAATTTAAGAGACTTCTGGGACAACTTCAATCATAACAATATTCCCATCATAGAAGTACCAGAAAGAGAAGAGAGAGAGAGCAAGGGATAGAGAACCTATTTTGAAGAAATAATTACTGAAAATTTCACTAACATCAGGAAGAAGATAGACATATTTGTCTAGGAAAGGAAGTAAGTCCCAAACAGGACAACACTAAGACACATTATAATTAAAATGACAAAGGTTAAAGCCAAAGAGACAATCTTAACCATAGCAAGAAAAAGACAACAATTATAGTTACTTACAAAGGAGCTCTTGTAAAACTGTCAGCTAATTTCTCAACAGAAAAATTTGCAGGCCAGAGGAAGTGGCACAAAATATTCAAAGTGATGAAAAGCAAGGTCTTACAATCAAAACTACCCAGTAAGACAAGCATTTAAAACTGAAGGAGAGATAAAGAACTCAGATAAGAAAAAACTAAAGAAATTCATCATCACAAAGCCAGTGTTACAAGAAATATTAAAGAGACTTCTTTAAGAAGAAGAAAGGGGGAAAAGAAATATAAAGATGAATAATAAAATGGCAATAACTATGTCTACCAATAATCACTTAAAATGTAAATGGTTTTAATGCTCCACTCAAAAGACATAGGGTAGCTGAATGAATTAAAAAACAAGACCCATACATATACTGTCTACAAAAGACCCACTACAGATAGAAAGACACACACAGATTGAAAGAAAATGAATAAAAAAGATATTTTATGCAGATGGAAATGAAAGAAAGTTGGGGTAGCAATAATTTTATCAGACAAAATAGATTTTAAAATGAAGGCTATATTTAGAAATATTGCAGTGGAACTCACAGATGTCTACTTGTCAAGCACTCTGCTAGGCCTGCGGGGTCACCAAAGTGATGATCCTATGCCTGCCCTATGGAGGTACACATTCTGGTGTCGTTTGTATCTGCCAACATTGAAGTTCTTCAGTCCATCGAAAGACAGTAAGGTCAGCTAAGAGAAAGGTGGATAGAATGAAGAGTTAGAATTATCAATATTAAATAAAAGTTTCTGCTGCATTTGTGGGTCACACTCACATTAGTGAGATAGGGGTGAGAGAGGGAGGAAGTAGTAAATTGTTTCTGAGACAAGCATATTTGTGAGGGTGTCTGAATGGAAACCACAGACAAAATTACCCAGAAACACACAATGCAGCTTGCTTCTATTTGCAGCTGGAAACAATTGTGTTCACAATCCTGTCCCTCTGAACATTTGCTGAATTACATTAATGAGACAGCTGCAGTGCACTGGCCCTGGGGACAATGGATACAGGGAAGGCAAGCGGGGATAGAAACAATGGGTGCAATTAAAGGAAGGCCAAAGATTTGTGTCCAGAAAAAGGAAGCAACAAGCTTTTGCCTAAAAATAATAGGAGCCTCCTATTAGTATCTGTGTCTACTATATAATTTCTAGAAAATAGACTATAATCAAAGTCAAAGGAGAATTCAGAAGTAGGAAAGACTTGGGCAATGGGAGACTAGAGACCTCCAAGAAATATGAAGGAAGTAGAAATACAAATAGTGAATGAACCAGGAACACAACACATTGTTGTTCTAGACAATAAGTCTTGTCTATTTAACTCCTGTTCCCAAATCATACTGTGTTGACCCCAATTCTGTCTTCATCCTGATGCAATAGTTCTCACTTCATGCTTTTCACATTGCTTCATTCTGTGCTTTGCCATGAGAAGTTAATAGGTCACCCTTAGCTCTAGGAAACACATTCAAATGATGATTTTTTAATGGTTCAACACCAGATGATCTTGCAAATCTAAAGACTTAACTTATAACTAGTTATTTTGAATGTGATAAAAAATAAAAATAAAATTAGACATTTAACTTAAGTTTGTGGAGGTATATGTGGACCAGCTAAAGCAAAATTCTTAAAACTAAAACCCATGCATTTTGTATTGTTCTGTCTCCAGTGTAACTCAGGATAACACTCAATAATCTTTAGTGAATCAATTTTAAGGGCTGAGACAGGAGTAAAATAACTTCTGAGTATCTGTAAAACTCTTTTTTGTTGTTTTTAAATCACCATTCAGTAGACAAAATGTTTAGGAGGATTTTCTACAAATGTTATAGAGCAAAAGCTGTCATTACTCCTATTTCCATTGAATTTTGCAGTTGAATAGATTTAGGATGACAGCACCTAGAACTGTCTGATTAATCTTGAACAAGTCACTTGACTCTTTAGATACGGTATTTGTTTAAGTTTTTTATAATGTAGGTTACACCTTTGTTATGAGGATAAAATAAGCTCATATTGTAAAAATGGTTACAAATCGGAAAGTACACCATTGAAGGGTATAAAAACAAGGCAAAAATTTTAGTCATTCTTTCACTAAATATTTTTTAGAACTCTTCTGTGTCACACAATATTCTTAAACCTGGCAGGTAAAGCAATGAACAAAATAAATCGAAGTCTCTACCATCATGAAGCTTAGGTTCTAGTGGAGGAGGATGACAATGAACAAGTAAATAAAAGAAAAGTACAGAGGAACGATGTTAGGTGGTGGTAACGCTGAGGTTGGGGAGAGTTGCAAGTGTAAACTGGGCAAACAGGGCAGGTGAAACTGAGCTGGTGGTATTTTACTAAAGATGTAAAAAGGTGAAAGAATGCCTCGTGGTCATTCTGATCTGATGGAAGAAAACAGAAAATGCAAAGGGCTTGATTTGTGTGTGTGCCTGGTATGGTCAGTGTGGGAAAGAAGGTGGCGGTGCCTCAGCTGAGTGAGCAAGGAAGTCGTGTTGGTGTTGGGGAGATTGTGCATGCTCTTAGAAGCTCCTGGAGGTGGTTGGTTGGTAGGTCTCCCCTCAAATGAATGCTAGTGGTTTATCAAGTAGAGCACAGATAGGCTCTGTTTACATTTGGCTGGGTCTCTCTATAGCACTGATAGGCTAAGGGCGAAACAGGGAGGTCACAGTAAAGGACTGTGCTTTGCTGTGTATAATGTGCACTTTTTTTTGCCCAAACTTCTGAGGGAAACATAAGGAGGCACATTATACATGGGTAGTACTAATTCGTATTTAAATAAATGTTTTTAATTCTTTTATGTATGCTTGTGAGTTAAAAGTGTTAACTAGAAATCAATAATGATATCTGTATGCAAAATAATACCCTGGAGTACAATCACCATATATACATATGTATGTGCGTGTGTGTGTGTGTGTGTGTGTGTGTGTATACATAAAATTGCTTGTACCTTGTATATGTTCCAGTGTTTTTTCATTATTTCTTACATAAACTTTCTTGTACCATAATAGGTTAACAAATCAATGCTAAATTTTCTTCATAATACAGAAAACAGGTACCTAAATATAAACAAATAAAAATTTGAATAAAAAAAATGAATGAATTTTCCCCTGAACATTGGGGCTGAAAACGTGGGTGCTCATTATACTCGGGAGCACATCATATGCAGCAAAATACGGTATGTATTCTCACCAAATGGTGAGAGTGCCGCCCGCAGCCTGATCCGCCCCTCCTCCCTCTGCTGGTCCCCATTGCAGGATTTTCCCAGCATTCACTGTGGACCTCACACTTGAGGGCCTTCAAACATTTTTACATCGCCCCATGGCATGACTGCACACAACTCAGCACAGCTCCAGCCAGGACAGCTTTGTGAGTGTCCTCTTGAGATCTTGCCCTCCTGATCTAAACTGGGGTAGGGAGCACACCGTCTACTCTCTGACAGAGAGAAAGAGAAAGCTTCAGCACCCCAACCGGCTAACACTTCTCAATTTCCATCTATTTTTCCCAAATTCTCTGGTCTTCTCTCATTATAGGTCTATTGAGATTGGAGGTTGAGAGTCACAGGAGACCCCAGAGAGGCTCCTAGATTCCTGCTAAGCTTAAGTTTTGGAATAAGAGGGGATTCACCTATTGCCTTTTGTTCTCAACTTAATAGCTTTTGCTGAAAATCCAAGGCAATAGAAAAAGTATCATTTAACAATCAACTAAAGAATTATTATCCTGCTTTCTCTCCAGAAAACTGAAGCTCAAAAGGTGAGATGATATTTCAAGGTCACTTGATTATCCATAACCCATGTTGTCTGCACTTCAACAGCTTCAGGCTTCTAGTCACATAACTCTCAGCCAGACCAGGCTGGACACACTCATGAATAAACATGTTGTAAAGTTGTAAAGTTGCATTGCCTTTGTTTTAAGTAGGCACGATGTTATTTATAATTTGCTTGTCTGCGATGGTTTCTCCAACCTGGACTTGGATATGACCTTTTAATGAATTTTAAAGGGGGGAGATCTTTATAGGACATTATCTCAAAAACGAAAGATTTCTTCCATCAATAGGCACCAATTAGAATTCCTGAGTAATAGACATGATTGCTGGCATGGAATAGCATAGCATACCCATTTTCTCACAACCAGAGAACTAATTCAGATTCAGTGAAACTCCCCAAATTGAAATCCTGAGCTGCCTGACCCATCTAATGATTGCTCTGTTCAGCCATGTGTGAGCTCTGAAGCTGCAGCCAGAGCCAGCGTCGGAACGACTTTCTCCTGCATTTCCACTCCTTCCCCTTAACAGAAAGTGGCAGGACAATACCCTCAGTAAATGAGGTTCTGAATTGCCATCGGTTCTAAGAATTAAGGGCAAGTTTATTGGTCTCTAGCTATACCAAACTATGCATGTGAAAAAAACAAGATAAAACCTTAATACAGAAACAGCCATCTTTGGGGAAATTGCATGAGGGCAATTGGACAAAAATGAGGAAGAAAACTGTGTCAGGAACCCATCATAGCACAATTCAACCCGAGTCACTGCAATATTCATAATGGAGAAAGTGCAGGGCAGCGCTACCCATCCATACAACAATCAGAACGTCAGCCCCCCCCTCGGCTGCAGAGAGCCCGATCCCTCTGGGGGGATACTCAGCCCACCGCAGGCCCAGAGGCAGCTGCTAGGAGAGCGAGGCGCCATCAAAAGGAGGTAGTAAAATGACATCACGTTCATGTACACAGTCAAATGACCTTTCTACGGCAAATGGAGTCTGGTCTTTATTTTAACAAATAGACATCTATCTGTGGGCTCAACTGTGTCCAAAACTGTAAGCTCAGACTTTGAGGGAAACGAAGATGAAACTATGTTTCCTTCCTTCAAGCGCATAGTGTGGGAAGGACAAGCAAACGACAGCACCATAACGTATGGAATCGTTTTCAGGTGATTACTTGGTTGACCTATTGACTTGAGGCAACACATCCCTTTCTCAATATTCCTGAAAATATTCAAAATCCAAGACTGATATAGACGTTGAGACCCTCTGGATGGCTCTAGATGGTAAACTCCATTCCCCTTGGCTGAACTCAGTAATAACACCTTTCCTGTCCAGGAGCCATTGAAACATCCTGAATTCCGCTGACCTGGTGTCGACACCACACTCATAGAATTATGTAGAAGTTTATAAGCTTGGTGAGGATAATTGCCAGAATTTTCACGAACTTGAAGTTAATATTATGTTCTTGGTTGCTTTATGGGTTACCATTCCCCTCTTACTCAAAACAACTGCCATGTTTGTATCTTTTTCCTGCCATAGTTTCCCATAAATTACCAGACATTGAAATTTCATACCCTGCATTTCTTATTTTCAATCAGCCCAGTATACTGGCTATAAAGTCCTGTTAATGATACGAATGCATTTTTTGTTACTTATCTAAAGTTCCTGAGTTAGAATTATTTTAGCTCTCATTGCAATGGGACCAAATATGGAGCCAAATTTATATCCCTAACTGACCAAATATATCGGCAGTAGAAATGGTTGCAATAAGAAAATAGAGCATGTTTAATCATTAACAAATCAAGGGTTGTTTTCACAGAAAAATGAGAATGTATACAAGAACAATGACCATCTGTAGTCTTGGTATCTAGACAAGGGACAAGCATTCTGATGCATTTCCTTAAGACTTTTTTACTCAATATACCTTTTTTACAAAACTGTAATCTTATATAAAAAAAAATAACAGTTGTTGGATGTCTACGTGAAGAGACTGGAGTAGTTGATACATGGTGAAAGGACTTCAGCAATATAACATACAACTGGGATTAGCATAACTCACATGTTTGAATTGATCAGTAAAATATTTTAGAATTAAAAAAGCATTCTAAATATCATTAATTAATCATTTCAATTAATATGTATTGTTTATCACATCACCACAATTGTACTGGGTATATTTGACATCTATTTGAATGTTTTGTGATTCATATTGGAATGTGATTATTAATATGAGCATTGAGAAAGTATCTGGAGCTATCTGATTTTGTTAATATTTAGCATCTAACATGGAACACAAAAGTATATGAAAAACTCAAGTTTATTTTTCCTCCAATGAAACAAAAATATCAGAATCCTAAGATCTTAGACAACAGATGTATTTGAGGTAGGATGTTCTGATTGACAGTTCATAGTGACCAATACTAAATGAGTGACCACACAAAGTAGGCATTGTGTGTAACTTAGGCCAAAACCCCGAGCCCAAGCACCCCTCCATCTTTAGAGAAAATGTGAAATGGGATTTTGTTATAAAACAAAATTCACCAAAGCTAAAACAGTTTGAACAAAATAAATAAAATGGTGTTACAGTTATTACAAAGGATTGCAACCCAGAAGGTAAAAGAAATATCCATGAGTTCATACTGAAGTTTGAAAATGACTGAATAAACAAATAAATGGAGGAGGAGAGACCATTGTCCCTTGCATGCGTGTAGACATTCAGCCCTCAGGAAGCAGAGCATCACCCCCATGCCTTAGTGTGGGATGTGCAGTGACTTCCTTCCAAAAAGGGCAAGATGGAAATGGGGGGAAGAGCATCTTTACAGAGGAGAAATCTGACAAGCACTGTGTTGGCCAGCCAATCAAGAGTGACATCTACAGTGAGAAGTCATGTTGATAGTAATGTACCCTTGATTTGACGTGAAGAAAAGGGTGCGTCTGTATACTGGCTATAAAGTCTTCCTTCTCAGAACCTCAGTCCAACCCTGAGAAAAACATCAGAAAAATCCTTATCGAGGGCCTCTACAAAACACTTAAGCACTACTCTTCAAGATGGCCCAAGTCACCAAAAACAAGGAAACTGAGAAGATGTCACAGCCGAGAGCAGCCTAAAGTCACAAGACAATTACATGGAATGTGGAATTCTCAATGAGATCCGCAACAGAAAAAGGTAAAAACTAAGGACTAAGGAAGTCTGAATAAAACACAAACTTTCGTTTAAAAATAGTTCAGAGGATTGTTCTCAGAAAGCAATTTTCACAAAGCAGGTGCCCCTGTGGTGAGCTCCAACAGCACAATGGGGCTGCACCTCTCACATAAACCTGGCCATGCGGTCCGTGGGATTGGCATCTTCCAATTACCCATGTCACTTTGACAAATGAGGGCACCACCGAGGAATGAGTTAGGACCGAAGAAGGAAAGAAAGGAAAACTCTTTGGGTTAAGATGAAAGCAAACATGATTAATTTATTCTGCCATGAGATAAATGGCACACTCAGGGGAAACACGGTGAGGAGATGGCAGTGAATCCAGCTGCATCTCTTAGCACAGAAGTGAAAAGCAAGCACAGAGGGAAGTGAGACAGGGAATTCTGACCCAGCCAAGATGCTGCCCTCAGTGCTGGAGAATCAGAATCTTAGGTGCAGGAGATGAGACAGGACTAAAGGTGAGGAGACAGGGGACAATGTTCAGCGTAAAAGGAGTTCAGAGCTTGATGGGAGGAAAGCAGCTCAGAATATCAGCCATAGATAGAGCAGGACTCGTGAGATCTCATTGCTGTGTGCATCCTGCCAGCTGGGTGGCCAGGGTTCATGTGGGCCAACCGGAAGGCTCGCGATGAGAACGGAGAGTGACGGAAAACACTGTGACACCAGAATGTGAATTAAGGACATCTTTTTTTTTTTTTTTTTTTTTTTTTTTTTTTTTTTTTTTTACAATGTAGACACATGTTGGCTAGTGGCACAGATGACAGGGCAGGGAAGGAAAGAACCATTTTCTGGTTCTAATTTAGCAAATGCGACTCATTTGCGGCAGTGTGCAAACTGCCCCAGGGCAGTTCTGATCACTCCCTCCTGTGTGTCCCTCCGCCTACTCTCAGAGCCCGATGTGTGGAACATGGAGGAAAATGTCAGGAAGCCAGGGCCGTCTTCCAGAATGGGCTGGGGAGGCCTTAGCCCCTTATGGCGTGGTCTTCCCCTCTGTTACAATCCTAAATTTTATGAGGTTCATTGTCATTTATTCATCTTCTACAGTTATCCCCTCACTATCTTCAATACCTAGCATATTAATGAAGACAAGAAGTGACAGGAAATACAGAAATATAGGACTTGAATCATGTTCAGTATAATAGGAAACTGTCAGTAACTTGGAATGGAAAGTAAGTTGGGCCTACTTTACAGGTGGTGGTGGCTGGATAACTGTGTGGAGAAGATTTGCACCATGTTACTGGTTCTCGGTGCAAGGGGTGCTGTGCTGTGGTCAGGTGCCACACCTGCCACCTGTGACGGTGGGACACCTGGAAGCACTAGAGTCTCAATCTGCACAGTTGGCCCTTTACATGTGGACAAATGAGGAAAATACTGGATTCATGCTGTCTACATTTGTCGACTTAAAACTTAGGTTCCCATGTGCTTCTAGTGGAGACCACCATGTACGTAAGAACTGACTGAATTTCGAGTCCCGAGCTGTCCTAATAACCTATGTTGTAGGGGCATGGTGACGTGTACGTAATGAAGCACTGTGCTAGAGCCACACACAAGCACATGTCAGACCACGCCCAGGCAAACACGAGCTCTGTTCTTCTGCTCCAGGTTCACGAAGTATGACATCCTAGTGATGGTGCTCATTGGTCAGCACAGGATGAAATGGCCATGACTAATGGCAGGGTTTACTTGTGGAGGGATTTCTTTTCCTTCACTTGCATTTCATCTGTAGGGGAAAGCAAAACATAAAACACATCCCTTGTCCTGTTAGCTTTTTCTCCAGGTTGTCAAATTTGATTGGCCTAATTGCTATATGACCAGATATGCACAACAGCATCTCTCGTTCTCTCTCCCCTCCCCCAATTTTCCTCCACTGTTAGAAATAGCATGTAAGTATTAATTAGATAGCTGATTTATTCCATTTGGATGAAGGACATTTGCTACCTAATGACAGAGAAGACGTAATGAGGCTTCAAACCAAGAACACGTGACAACAAGTGAATCCCTGCAGCTGGCGGGGCGTTCACTGTCATGAAACACACTTAGTCTGTATTCTTCTCTAAGACTTTGTAGATCTGCCCTTGCTTCCTACAAATTCAAGGGCTGGTGATGAGTTAAGGTCATCTGTAAACTATTTAAACAATGGTGCCTATGCTTAAAAAAAAAAAGACAAACCATTAAAAGAACAAGCACTCTGAATTACAATTAACAAATAGTTCTAAGCACACGTCAGCCTGGTTTTGTCTCCAAGTTGGTGAGTTCTCAGTGCAGGGAGGTTCCTTACTTTGAATCATTCTCTGCCCTCCTTTTCTTTCTTCTTTCATCACTCCGGCATTTTCTTGGTACTCTTTTGTGTGCCAGGATGATACCTGTCTTTCAGCTTGGTCTGAGCATATTCTGCACTACCATCAGTACACCAATTGCAGACAGATGTCGATTACTCAGAATTATGGAACCTTCAGAAATTACATAACCTTCCAAGTCCTATACTCCAAATGTACGTTCTGCTAGGTGGCGTGTTCAACACACCTACTGATACTAGACTCTATTTTTCACGTCCAAGGATGATGGCTGCAAATAATGGGCAGACCTGGCTTTTACAAGCAATGTATCTTCTAAATGAAATAGTACTGCATTAAAATATCCTATTTTCTCCCCCAGATTATGGCTCTGTAGCAATATCAAGCAATGTGTTCCCTCAAATTTCTGCAGCCTGGGGTTTTACCACTTGACAGTTTCCTTCTGGTCTAAAGGCATTCTTGCTAGGCTCCATGGCGATTTAAAGACTATAAGTCATGATCTTCTGTCGTGTTAATAGTCCATTGAAGGAAATAATTATGCAAGTATAAAGTTTTACCAAAGATATAAGGTTATAAACAATGTTGGATTATTTCCCGCAATGGCTCTTAAAATTTAGTCTAAAGTAATCACTCTGAGTGCATCTTAAAAATGCAGCTTCTAAAATAGATGCACCCAGAATTCTGGTACTATAGATTTTGATGCTGTCCTCAATCTCCTTAAAGCACACCAAACAGAAATAAAAATAATAAGGGTATTGGATGTGGAACACTGAAATTCTCATATAACGTCTCACTAAAATGTCATTAAGAAATCTGCTGTTTTTATTAACTTGTATCATCCAATCTAGGTACAGTGTCCATAATAAGTTGATGTCACATTAAGATAGATCTTTTAGGCACTCTGACTCCCAGAAGCCTTTTAAGAGGACATCCCCTGTAGGCACCTTTTATAGGAATGCTGATGTTGACTCCAGGACAAAGAATCAGTATTTACAATTAGCTCCTTCGTGCCCCCTTCAGACAAGTGTAAAAAAACCCTAAAACAAAGGGATCTGCAAAACCTTCACAGACAAGTAGAACATTTCAAGTTGAGGAATTACATGGCAGCAAGATGAATTATGAACAATTACATAGATTAATTGATCTGGCGTGTAAGTCCCATGCTCTATATGGTGAACTAGAAATGAAAGGTAAATTGTAGACACCAGACAGATGGTCTTGTGCATCAGGCATGGCGTGGGTCATGAGGAACTGAGAAGCAAGCAGGTAAACAACATGGTGGGAAGGATGCATCAGAAGCTATGGGTGGTGGGTTAGACAGACAAGCAAACAGATAGGAAGTTTGACTTAGAGGACAGGTGTAACTTCACCTGGGAGACAGCGTAGCACACAGTTGGGAGAAGAAAAGCAGGAAAGACACAGGTGCCATAATCTGCTCCCTGTCAGTCATCCAGGAGGGTCTTCACGACGGTGCAGGCATTGGCATCCACAGGAATGAGCCACTTTAAAAACGTACCATTGAATCTCGGGGTCTTCCGTCTGCTTTTCTCTTTGAGAAGATATCTGTTCTCACTTTGCCTAAGGTTGGCTCTTGGATTGGTGTGCTAAGGTTCTCATTATTAGTGTCTTAATGAGAAAAACGGCAGGTATTACATTCCAGGACCCAAGCAAATGTTTCAGCAAGAGCTCTTTCATTTTGTTTTGATTGTCAGGCAAAGAGCATTTCTTGGCCTTCTAATTGTGGTTTGTAATACTGAACCTTGGAATACAGACATTTTCTGAAATGTCACAAAGGACAGATTGAAAATGCCTCCATCGTATTTGGTTCCACTCCACCACTTGAATTTATTTTCTAGCACTCAAGTTTAATGTCACATTTTCATAAGACATAATATATTGGGAGAAACTCAGACAGAAGTCAGAAGATGAAAATTCTGCCCTCAGTCCCCACTCTTATGCAAAGCAGGGCATTAAACATGTGCAAGGAGATGGATGAAATGCTGGGGAAGAGGACAAAGGGACAGTTTTTCCTGTGGGAATCTCACTGTCTGGTAGGGGAAAGAGATGAACCGGAATCTGGAATTGTAGCACCACGTGGAAAGTTCCAGGACAGATGTTTGCATAGGGCATTCCAGGAGCTCAGAGGAGGAGCCGGATGACTTTCAGGGAAGGCTTTGGGATGAGCGGCTGAGCAGAGGCTGATGGGAAGAGAATGGGAGGTGAATAGACTGTGGAGTGTGCTCCCAGAGAGTGGACAGTGAGCAGGGCCGACCAGTCATACAGTGTGTGCACTGGAGACGCAAACGGTCTTGTCTTTGCTTTCAGATAAAGCACAACCTCCTTGTGGGAGTGGTCATAAGTAAAGCTGAAGACATAGGACCAGTAGGACCAGAAGGACCTGGAATACTTTGTGGGGCCTTTGAGTCTCCTGGAGACGAGGGTCATCGAAGAGGTTTTAGCAGGGAAATCACTTTCTATGATTCACTCAAGCACCTCACCACCTCTTTGTATGGCAGGAACTCGGATGCGAGATGAAAATGATAAAGCAGTAAAATATTTAGGAAGTATGACGTCATAATGGAAACTGACAGGTCTGGTAGGCGGTGAAGGGCTGGCTAAGGAACCCATGGCAATTCCATAGCCTGAGTGACCAGTAGTTCCCCAGTCACTGTGCTCAGGACCGCCCCACACCATAAGCTCTGAGAGGGGAGCCAGAGGCTTGGGGGCTACTCTTACAGGGGCCTTGGGCTAGTCACCTAATTTCTCTAAATATCAATTTCATCCGTAAAATGAGAAGAATGATGCCTTGCTTATCTCCCATATTGCTCTTTTTTGGGGGAGGGGGTCTTTTTATTTTCATTCTGCTGCCTATAGTATTATTACCACCAGGTTGACTTAGGAGTGGGAAAGATACCTTTTGTTTTCAAGATGCATTTAATAGATTCGGTGCACACGGATCAGTACAGTAATGTACCTTGAGAACTGTGCCATATGTGATGTAGAAATACTCATGAAATTGATTGTTTACAAGAGTCCTTTTAAGTAGGCAATGATTTGTGATAGATAATGTTGAAACGATATTGGTAACTCTTATTTTGTGGATTTCAAGTCTTTCATCCCAGTGTGTGGATGAGTAGTATGTTAAATCTGAATTTTAAGTAACTACCTATTCCAATATTTTCGTATTTCAACTGAGCTTGCAAATTGCACCATGTGTCTAAAATGGTGTTCCAGTTATTTAACTTTTCTTGTAATGATCTTGTGAGTTCTAGTGATTGAATACATGATGATAAAGATCTTAGAAGACAGGAGGGAATAAATGTGAAACCTCATGTTTTTTAATGTAGTCTTTATTAAGAAAAAAAAAAGCTATTTTGCTGAAAAGGATTAAAATTGTTTCGGCTTTAAGGTATCAAACAGTAAAAAGGTTTTATTTTTTTCTTAAAGGTGTGAGTTTATATTCATTACTTCATGATTGCCTAATTACATCTGAAATGAGACTTTCTGGTGTGTTTTTACAAATACTGCTATTAACAGTCCGTATGTGGTCTTCTCTGATCTTATAATTTACTGGAAATCATAATATAATACATACCATTGCTTTCTTAATCAGCTGAAATCTAGGCACAGCAATAATTATGAAATAGTATAATTAAAGTTTGATTAATGAATACTAAAGGTTTTTTTTTCCTCTAGCAGTTGTACTTGTGCCATTGAAGCAACAATATTGTCCTAAGTGCAGCTGACAATTATGAAAGTCATTTATTAATTTGCTCACAAATAAGACTGTGTAAGAATTATGCTTTAAAATGAGGACCTAAGCACGTATCCTAACCTCTGTTACATTGCTTATGGACCTTTCCTTGAAGACAAAATCCATATTTTACAGTCTTTACATCACAAAACCCCTTGATCTGTTACATTTTTGTTAAACTGTGAAGTTTAGATGAATGGGAAAGCTGCAATTGCTTCTGTGTTTTCCTGATTTCTCCTTCACAGATGCTACAGGATGCTCCCATCTCCTTTTCAAACCTCCTCACACCCACTATAAGCATTTGTCTGCTTTTGCAGAAAATATCTCACATAAATGCTGAAGTTTAATGAGGGTCCAACCTTGTTAAACCAAACACAACATTAAACATCTCTAAGCTTTGAAAAGATTACAAAACCTGTATTACGGATCCATTTATCTCAAATAAGTCCTGATATGAAATACACAGTGCAAAACAGATAATTTGGCAAATCCCGCCATGCATATGGTGATGAGATTTGACTCATAATTTAATGACATTTAAGGTTATTGATCCTTCCCTGACCCTTTGCCCTTTATTCAATTTAACACCCAGGTTTTGTCTCATTTCATAAATACTTCTTCAGATTTTGCTGCATTTGGCAAAGAGGCAGAAGATTCATTACTAGATTAAGAGGACTTTAAATTTAAATTTGAAAGAGAGGGCTGCGAAGGTGAGTCATCTTGGATATAGTTCCTGCTTTCAAGGAGCCGCTATCTGGGAGATGATACAGTTACCCACCAACATAGTTATACCATAAAGCCATTGGGAATAACTGATTCAGTAAATCTGAAAACAAAATACAGAGGAGTGAGCAACAAATTTTGACTTGAAGAGACAGGAGAAGGTTTAACAGAAGCTTTTTCATCTACTCTCCATCTGTTATGTGCTTTGCATACTTCAAGATCTGTATCAAATATACCTCCTCCCTCTGAAGGTTTCGCCAGTGTCTTCAATGAGAACGAATTGATATCGTTGTGGCAAATATTTTGCAAATAATTTTGCAAGTAACATATGTCAGTTGGTATATAATGCATCATATTATTGCTACTGTGTGTGCCTGTTTGTTTTTTGCTTTGGGATTCTTAAGACCCTTGAAAACAGAGACTGCCTATTATTCCTGTTCAAATCATGTATGCTAGCACACGGCCATGCTGGTGAGGAATTAAATACATGTTTGACTTATTGAATAAATCACTAAAAAACACCTGACACTTCCACTTTTGTCCCTAGAAGTTGTTGGATTTTTCTCTCCCGTTGTTATAACCGACTAACCCAGAAAGAAATAGGAAGCATCTCTCTGGAGGGGAAGCCAGGAGGGGGTGCGTGCAGCACGAGCAGGAGAGGCCCCCAGGACAAGGCCTGCTGGCTCTGTGGACCGTGGACACGGGAGCCATTGCTCGGGGAGGAGAGGTGACTGCATGACAGAAGATGTATTTAGCAGACGAGAAAGACAAGCTTCCAGAAGTTAAGTGACCTGGCCAAGGAAACACACTCATTTTAAATTACGTCAAACGGTTCCAAGTACTACGTTATGTCATCAACACCTTGAGGACAGAATCTTTTTCATTGCCGTTTTGCAAACCAGGACAAAGTAAAATACAGAGAGGACACGGGCTTACCCAGATGTGCACGGATGTTAGGAGAACGGAGCAAGGACTAAAACCCGGATTAGCCTCCGATGCCAACGGCAAGTGGACCTCTGATTCCGCTTCACGTGACGAACCCTTGCACATCTGAACACAAATCTCCCTCTCAACTTCGCCAGACGAAGAGCCTTCAATATTTTCATCCCACTAATTTTTTTGATAGCTACATCAAACTCCTGAATTGTATTTGTGTTATGGCAAACCAATACTCTTAAGTGCTTTTTCCATATCCACTCGAGGGAAGCCAGTGAGCTGAGACATTCAGAGGCATCTGCACTGGGGGGTGGGGTGGGGGGGCGGTGAACGAGGCCTAATTTAATGGATTATGACTTGTGAGCTCGATCTGACGTGGCTCTGTTGCCTGACCCCTGAAAACGTCTGCTATAACCTTCTGCAACACTGCGGGCACAGGGCGAAGTCTGCAATTTGGAAGTCATAACGAGAGTGCGACTGGTATCCTAGGACTGAAAATGACTGGAGACACTAACCTCATACATGAAAAGCCTGCAGAACACTAACTGTTACTATTTAACATTTAAAAGTGTTTCAGCAGAGCAAGGCCCACACTTACTCTGGTGAAGTTCCCTTAAGCGCCAAAGTCAAAATTCGGGATCCATACAAGAACAAGCTTCCTAACAAAGGAGTAAGAAAACAGTTGCCTATTTGTTACCGGAAATGTCCAAACAGAAACTCTGACTTTTTCAGACATGTCATGGAGAGCCGTTACATTCCTCCGAGCTCCCCCGAGCTCCCCCGAGCTGGCTACAAACATCCGGAGACACCCTGTGCTGCCCTGAGCAATGGCTGCCCTCGGCCACAGAGCTGCTCTGAGCCAACACACAGGTCTCTCTTCTCTGCTTCAAATGGGTCCATTTGCTCACTCTAGGCTCCCTCTCCTGTCTGTTGCATTTGTTATTGATGTTTGGATGCTCAGAATTTGATTTCTTCTCCTCCCTAGGTCTTTTATCTTGGAGTTCGGCCCACTAGTTCTTCCATCTCTGGATACTGCTCAGTAAAATACGATTCAGTCTTAAGTAGCCAACATTAAAAGCAGGACTGTACTGACAGTGCAGGGTCCATTGATCGAGATAACCTGCGAAGTCCTCGATTATTCTAAGGTTCTATCATTCTATAGTTAATATTCCTGCTTCTTCATTCTTAAATGACATCAGTAATTTAGTAATTGGAAAAACTGTAACTAAACATACTTCTAGATCCTAAAATAGTGATTTGGGTTATCGTTTTTACAAATTAAAATTTCAATAAAGATGTTTCTGAATTAAAAAGGTCTCTCTCCAACACAGTACCTACTAGGAATACAACTTGATTTTTGTTGTTGTTCACTTAAATGTATGTTTTTACATTAAAAAAGAAAAACAAAAAACAAAACATGTGTCTAGGATATCTCTGGCTCCCAACTGAGAAATTATTTTACCTTAATTTAATCTCATCTTATTCTCCCTTCTCCTTCTTCTTCAAGATCTGTTTGTTTTGTTTTGTTTTGCACACTGCATGGTCCCAACTTTATTCTTCATTTTAGAAACTTCTCCACTAATCCATTATTGTATATCATCTCCCTATAAATTATTGGAACTTTCACTGTGTCTGAGATGAATAGATAGCATAACTTCTTCCTTATCTCTTTGTAGTACAGGTTTTTTCCTGTTGTCAATCTAAGCCAAGTTTTCTAATAGGATTTAACAAATTTATTGCAAACCTTATTACCTACTAATGCAACACAAGTAAATTACGAGCTCTGTCTTGATGACATTTTATCAATTCTGTAAGAGTTTTCTTCCAAAATTTTCAAAAATGTAATGCAGAATTTTTTTCTATTATCTTTTTCAACATTTCCATGGCTTCTTGATTCAGCTGGATCAATCAGAAAGAAATGGTTTAATTTAAGTTTTTCACAACTAGGAAAAAGAAGAAAAAAGTTCTATTTGGAAATGGGTTTTCATGTAAGTTATTTTTCCATTATTTAACACAACATGTACATCCATGAAAACCTTTAAATAATCTAGACTCACTTCATACTGATTTTTGTAAGGATGGCAAATTGGAAGAGATAAAACATAAATAGTTTTAAAATCCTTAAGATTTAGTGATTTTTCTGATAACTCCATCAACCCTCCCCCCACCCCCCCCTCAAAAAAATCTACAATTTGTAAGTTCTGGTGGCATTGCTATAGGTGGCTCCTGTGATTTATAGTTGTATATTTATTTTGATTCTACTCTTATTTTTCTGTTATCATGGAGGATAGGAGTAAACTTTAGACTTATTTGATCTATACATTGAAGTTCTTTTTCAATCAAGTTAATCAACTTTAAGCTTCTATTTTTAAGCACAGGTGAATCTGTGAATAATTTCATCTCATTAGTGCTCAGTAAGTGGGTACTATGGCTTTTTTCCTAATGCCTTAGTTACCCATATTTTTATGAAAAACAGGGCTCTAAAAAAATCTTTGATGGAAGGTCAAAACATCCATTTATGATTTCCTTGACCATGCTTCTACTGATGAAACTTTCACATCATGTGTGTGTGTACATGTGTGTGTATGTGTGTGTGTGTGTGTAAATTACACCTGTAATACATTGTTTAAAATTTTTAGCTTTAGTTTCCATGGCATGGAAAAATAGGAGAAAATGTTAAAGAAATCTTAGAACAGTAGATTTTTTACATAACTTTTACATACTTAATTCAACACCAATATTTTAAATACTTTCTTTTATTGTGTTTTTCTAAGTCATTGAACTCTTTTCACTCATAGAATCAATACATCTGTTTTCATTGTTGTACTCTTATCTCATCAGTTTTTAAAAAACACATAACTGAATTAGAATACCTACAATGAAACAATAACAAACACAAGTGATATTAAGAATTAGGAAAAGCATAATGGCTTATACATTTCATAAGGTGGAAATCTTCTAATGCAGGACTGACAAAATCTCTGTTAATGGTCAGATAATAAATAACTTAGGCTTTATGGCTGAGAAGGTCTCTGTCATAACAATTTAACTCTGCTGTTTAAATATATGAGGTATGATAAAAAAAAAACACAGTTAATGTTTAAATTAAAAAATATTTATTACAGTAAAAAACACATTGCCATTAATCCCCCTCAAAATACTCCCCCTCCCTTCGAACATACTTATCATTTCATTCTTGCCACTTTCTGAAGTATTTCTGGAAGTTCTCTGTCATGAGTGTCATTAGTTGTGCTGTTGTGACTGTCTTGAATCAGTCATTTTTGACTTTGGAGAAGAGCCAGAAGTTGCATGGTGCTGGATCTGGTGAATAAGGTGGATAAGGACACACTGTTATGTTTTTATTTGACAGAAATTGCCACACCAGAAGCGATGTGTGACCTGAATCGATTCAGGACATCAAGGCAGCCATGACAGTGCAACTGAAGACATTCACAAAAGAGGACTTCCCGAACTGCTTCAGAAAATCACACAAATTATGACATGGGTGTTTTCCAAGTGAGGGAGAGTATTTTGAGAGGGGTTAATGGCAATGTGTCTTTTACTGTAATACTTTTTTAAATTTGACCATTCACCATATTTTTTTAATCACACCTCATAAGTGTAATGATAGACAATAAACAAATGAGTAGTTGTAGATGTACTGCAATAAAACTTAATTTGTAAAAGTAGGCAGTGGGCTGGGTTTTGTTCGTGGGCCATATTTGCCAACCCTTGTTCTAGGGTTTAGTCCTCTAGTCACTACACAGGAATCTATCATTACATTTTAGAGAGGGAACACACAGCATTAATTAATCTGGAGAGTAGATTAAGTGAAGAGCAATTAAGAGTTTTCTATTGCCATTAGTATTAAGACACTAAATTTTATTCACACTACCAGGAGAAAAGAACAGCCTGGATTTTTAATCGTGTAAGTATAAATAAGATGCTGACTCATAATTTCTCTTTTTCCAATCTGAGATCTTGGATTGTTATTTTGTCTTTGGCTCATAGCCCAACATAATTAAGCCAATGCTTCACTAAGCCTCTATGTGTGTGAACTTCACTTTTTAAAATGTGAATTTTTAAGTAAAATGAAAAGTTTAACTTTCTTTTAGGCATAAGGGCTAAAGTTTAAGAAGTGACTCTTCAAATTATTTGCCAGAAGGTAGTTGGGCTGTCATGTGGCATTGATTGGATGACTCTCACTCATCCGTTCATTAGAAATGGTACTTAATCTCTGGGATGTGAGTCATCTCATACCCACAGACGCCAGAAAGAGGCCCACAGCATAGGAAGCCATTAGCTGATGAGCAAGTGACTTCAAAATGATGCATCTATACTGCTGGCAGCTGCTACAGTGGCCCCTTGGCCAACCCCTATCACATTTCCGGTGCCCTATCTGAACAACCTTTCCATGCTGACGAAGCCCTCATCTAGCCCAGATTTATGAGACACTGTGGGTGTAAAAACCCAACCTGCTGCTCAAGTTTTCTCTCTTTTCGACATACATCCAAAATCTGCTAACTTAGCTTGCCAGCCATATTCCCACAAAAATTTTATTTTAAGAAGGTCTAAATTAAAATGCTGAAATGTTCAGAGTTGGGAATGCCTTTATAAGGGCAAAACTCTAGGTTTGTGGCTAGAGCTATTCATTCAGCTAATATTTATTTATTGCCAACTATATAGCAGGGCCTTTGTAGGTATTGGGATCAGTATACACTGCCCCTATACTGCACAGATTAGGGTGTGTGTGTGTGTGTGTGTGTGTGTGTGCCTGTGTGTGTGTGTGCGTGTGTGTGTGTGTGAAATAACATGTAAATCAATTCTTGCAGTGAAATGACACTAGTACAGCATAATATTTTGTCATGAACAGGAATGATGAGTATGCATATAATTAAATCATCATTATCCTGGGGAGCAGTGCAGAGAAGTATTGGTCTGATGCCTCACAAAAGAAGGGAAATAAACTAAATTTTAAAATAAGAAGAAATTTAAAGAGAAAGAACATTACAGAAAGAGGGAGCAACATGTACAAAGTCTCAGAGGTGTGACATAGCATGATGTGACTCAGTCTGGGAACAGAAAATAATCTATGTAATTAAGCTAAGCCTGCAAGTAAGAAAGAGGTAAGAAATAAATCTGGAAAGGTAAGCAAGGCTTAGAGTTGATGGGCTAATAACTTTTAGGCTAAAAATAATGCTGAATTTTGAAGGATTGAGACAGAATGACATGGTCAGGTGACTTATGGTGATTACCAAGTGATACTCAAGTAAATGTGTTGGATGTAGAATTCACCAGAGAAAGTTCTAGATCAGAGATTCAGATATGGGAATCACCACATGTATGATTTCTTAAAACATATCTTGGACAGTGAATAAATAAACAAGCACATAGGGCAAGAAATAAAAGCTTAAGGAACACACACCTGTTGAAAAAACAAGAGAAATTGGTGAGTAGTGATCATACAACAAAAACAAAAACTAGGAAAGAACATTTCTAAGATGTGGTTATCATTAACAGATATTATGCAAAATAAGGAGTGGAATGATGACTCAACATGAAGACCATTACTTTAGCAAGAGAGATACATGAAATGAGAGGCATGGATTATAGACAGAAATCTGCTGAGAGGTGAATGGGAAGAAAGTACAGACAGTAAATTCAAACTATCCTGCTTCAACTTGCAAAAGTCAATCAATGTATTTCACTACATTAACACACATAATGAAGAAAAAACATGGAACCTCTCAATAAATACAAAAAAATCATTTTAAAAAATTCAAGATCGTCCCTGATTAAAAACAATAACAACAACAGCAACACAAATTTGCAGCAAACCCAGAACAGAAGGGAACTTCTTAACCTGATATAAGGTATCTACAAAATACTTAAGAGTTAATGTCACACTTAATGGTGAGAGTAAAAGTTTTGTATTAAGTTTAGGGACAAAAGAAGTGGTCTTCTCTCATCACCTATATTTTACATTGTCCTGGAATTTCCAGCCAATGCAATAAGACAAGAAAATAAACTGATACAAATAAAAAATAAAAACTTAAGATTGTCTCTATTCACAGACAACATGATTGTTTATACAGAAAATCTTAAAGGATTGCAGAAAAGCAACCCCTAATCTAGCTATAGACCCAAGAGAAATAAAAATTTCATACTCACTGTACATACACATTGTACTATAGTTGGTACATTTGTTTCTCACAGTGGTTTGTGTTATGAATTGGGCAACTATTTTAGTTGTATACTAGGGTTGAAAAGACTAGTAAATATGTGGTAAATAATGATTTCTCAGTGTTGAGTGAAGAAGTTAAAATTAAGAAAAGAGGAAAGACTACAATGCACTCTGTGATGCTGGATTGGGATTGGAAGTATCCATATAGTCTCAGAATTTAACATTCATATGCTGATTGATAGATTCAAAAATAAATAGAATTGTATGTGCAAGCCTGAGTTAGTACTTACAGATACATGCACATTTTAGCTTCTTCACTGTAAGGAAATAGAAACAGTGATGCTTTAATGATGAGTACATCTTGTGCCTAGATATTTACTTCTAAGTACTGTGTTCCAGAAAAAAAGATGCAGGGCTCAATGGAGAAGTGGTTGACCTAAGACTATAGTAAGAAAAATATAAGATGGTCTTGGAGTGCCATGTGTGCTGGAAATAAGAAAGTGCTAAAAAATAAAAACTAAGAAAGACATAAAAATAGAGATAGAGATGAGAGAGTGAGAGACAGAAAGAGAAACAGAAAGGGACAAAAAAATGAAGAAAGAAGAAGTAGGAAATTACCCTTAGATACCTCAGTAATAAAGGCCACAGGGAAGATCCACCAATGAATACTAAAATCACACTCAATTAGAAGATACATCAATTCTAACAAAGTGTTACAGGACAATGAAATTACTGTTGTGTTGTTGTGCAAGAGAATAAATAATTTTTAAAAATTCAGTGAAAATATATTTCAATGTCTATTTAGAAATAGCCATTGAAGACTAATGGGCAACTCAGAATTACTTGTGTATACGACCAAAAATGGGTTTAAAAGTTTGAAATTTTCATGGATTAAATGGTTGGCTAACTTTGTAACCATTTCATGTCAACTGTGGTTTGACTAGTAGTCACATAAAAATGAATTATTTTATTTCAGAATCACTGAGAAAGCCAGTCTGGTTCAGTGCATTGACAAAAAATAATGATTCAATATTATTAAGCAAGTGAAGTTGCCTTAAATTATCCTCTACTCCTATGCCCACTTTCCCTTCCCTGACCCTTTGCCTCTCTCTGCTGCTTTATTTGGTGAAATAACACTGTGCACTGAGTTGCTAATGCCAGGGATCCTGACTCATTTTCTTTCCTCATTCAGTTCATTCAGTATGTCCCCAGGTTATAAGGATTTTTATTAAACAAATCACATGTTTCTATTCCTCCGGGTATAACCTCAGTGTAAGACTTTGTTTCTTTACTGGGTTACAGAGCCCACCTCTGACTTGTCTTCCTAATTCCCACTCACTCCACTCAATGGTCAGAGTGATCTTACAAAGATGTAAATCTGAATCATCCACTGGCTTGCTTGGAACCTTCCAGTGACTCACAGCTTCATGCATGAAAGCTCCTTTACAGGTCACCCTTCCTGGTATAACTCCTGCTTATATTGCTAGCCCTAATGAATACTGTAGTTCTTGAAGGTCACGTTTTCCAAAAATGGCCTTTGTACCTGCTCCTGCTCTCCAAGGACCCCTCCTCTCCGCACTTCCCCATGCCACTGGCTGCCAATGTCCAATTTTCCTTTGAAGTTCTGCTTGGCTGTCACCTCCTCCTGGGGAACCCAACAACCAGGACTCTACTGACCCGCATTCTGTCACTCACCCCAACCACATCACTTTCACACTGATTTCTAACTGCTTGCTTATTTATCTGCTTCCCTTACAGACTGTGAAATCTAAAATTGTGCCATATTTTATTATCATGTTAATCTGTTGAGTCTAGAATTGTGCCTGTCTTAACACACATTCAACAATTAATGAAAGAATGGATTTAAAAAACACAGAGAACATTGTGCGCAATCCTACTTGTCACCAGTCCAAACCTGTTGCCTGACTTTGGATTTCAGAATGATTTGAAATGACAGCCTTATCTCACCCCTGTGATGGTTGTTATCTGTAACAATCAAGATTTTCTTACAGACCCTAAATTAAAATAGGGATTTTCTTCTTACCTGGATTAGTTTCTCACCATTGGAAGTTACTGTTGGATCATATCCCAAGTGAAGAGTCTTACCTTATCTCTACTCATTAAAGAGCTTACAAAACACCTACTTGGAATTGCATTAAACTTTATTCTTAAATGCTAAACCTCCCACTTTTCCAGTTGGATTTTGTCTTTTTAAATCTTGGAGGACTGAGGAAAGGCGTTCACATGCACCAAATCTTTGAGCTCACAGAGGGTGGACAGGGGATTTTAAGTGCCTTCTCCCACTGAGTCCCAAGGGGCATTTCGGACACCTTCAGCTCCCCTCTTTCGGACACCTTTAGCACCTTGGGCTCCCCTCTTTTGCTCCAGCTCTGAGTGGCCTCTGATTGTCTTCACACAGATGCAGTCTGACAGGACCTCACAGGCTGCCTTCCTGGCATCCTTCGGGCTCCTGCCTTCCATCTTCCCTCTCAGTGCTCCCTCAGGAGCCTGCTTGGTGCTCATGTTCCCTCATGCTTCCTCAGGCAGGTGCAGCTGGGAAGTTGAGAGATGTTAGTGCCCTGCAGTATGAACATTTAACCAGTTGGAAAAGGTGCTATTAGATCAATCCATCCTCCTGGCACCTGCCGCCCCCCACCAAAGATGGTTCTTACCTGTGAAGTAACTCACCGCCAAAAAGACATCAGTCACACGGCAGTGACCAGCTCTGTGACTCATCTTTGTGTGGCTCTCTCTCCTCCCTGCCCTGGTCCCCTCACCCTTCCTTCTGCTTCCTGGGCTAAACTTTCCTATGGGGTCCTAGCCTACAAGTGCTCTGCCTCAGGAGGTTCCTTCTGTGAGTTCACACTATGACTACTGAGCTAGGAAATGTGTTGTCACATATGTCAACTCTCTGAGTTAACATGCTCAGTCTCAGCAAAATTCCTTAACAGATCATTTCTTCTCCTGCCTGATATTCCCACATCTGAATTTACTTTACAGCCCTAATTCTGTAAAGCTTCAAAAGGTGGACCATGACTTGGCACCATTCTCGTTGGCATTTAACACTATTCTGTGTAGGTCAATTTCAAAGATCTGTGACCTCTACTTACTGTTCCTTTTGATGCGATGGTGCCTCCAGCCGCAGCTCACAGAAGCTTGGGTGTTGAGCTACAGATTGCATGGTATTCTGCACTAACATAGCATTCAATTCTATATAAAAGCAGTTCAGTTTGACATTGATGCTGCTCCTGTTGTCAATGGTGCCATCTCTGGATGCAAGACATGTTGTCAGTATGGGAATGTGGACTCATCCCTGCCCTCAGAGAGTTCAGGTGATTCCAGATCAAAGAGAGATGCTATAACAGGTGACTAGAAAGGGGGCCTGAAGGAGCAGAGAGCACACAACTCCAGAGAAATTGGAGAATTTCAAAGAGGAGGAGCTGTTAGACTAGGTCTGCCTCAAGATGGTTATAGCTAAGAAATATTTAACAGTGTGAAAGTCAGCTGCAATGTAATGTATTATAATGTAAAAGTCAGCTATGTTGCTGACATTGACAATGGGACCATGAGCCAACATAGAAAAGATAAAATGTTACTTTAAAGTCCAAGGTCATCTCTTATGCATCTCTGCCACCTCCACTAACATCTGGCCGTCCACATATAACAGGACATTAATTGTCTATATCGGATGGATTAATGCAAAGATGAGTGGTGGCGGAAACACACACCGTAGCCTCTCTCCGCCATGCAATCTGCAGCCCAACACCCACGCCTCTGGCCCCTGGCTCCTATCACCCGCCCCAGCCCCCCACCTCACTCACGTCAACCCTAATCCAGTCTTAGGCCCACGGAGTTGAATGATACCAACCATGTTTGGTGTGGAGCAAAAAAGAAAGCAAAAACTTTTCATTCCACCAGCTATGTCTCAAGAGGGACACATTAAGTAAATGTGGTATGCTTTTCCCCCCTCTGTAAAAAAAATTGGGGTTTATTTTAAGATTAGAACATTGTTGCAGCAATTTTAAAAACTAAGATCAGAAGATTATTTGGGTAATATATAACAGAACTCAATTCAAATCCTTAACATTTAAAAATATCTTTAGTTTGGAGAATTGTCAGTATTTTCCCAGTTACTTCTAGTTTGTAGGATTTTGAAGGACTTCCTATTACAGAGGGCTTTGGAAAATACAAACAAGATACCTATTTTTGCTTTCCTAACTCACAGCCTGTTCTTACATTCAGGATTACTTGGTGCCTGTTACTCAAGTTAGTCTTTCTCTCCTGTTAACTGTTATGTCCCCCAAGTATTGGCTACTTGTGAGCAATTCTGCAGACAGTCTCAGCTCTGGGACTAGATTACCCTCAGCTCACAGTAAGGAATGTGCCTTGTTTTAGAAGACCAATCTTAAAAAGAAGAGCAAGCAACAAGAAGCTTGTAGATTGTTGCAGATCATATTATCTTACACCAAATATCCCATTTTCTCCTTGGCATTGACTTTGCCTGGGCTGAGGGTTGGAGGGGAGCATTACACAAACCACGTGACTTGTCTCAGCCAATATCCTGGCAAGTGCCATTTCTGGGCAGACGTGTTAGATGGGCCATGACTCCAGGTTCACCTACGTGCCCAGGCAAGCTTCTCCCTATGTGATACCAACACTGTCTTAGGGAGACCATTTAGTGGCTTCTGAGAGCAGACTGGGGGTTAACACAGGAGTGGAGAGATAGAAGAAGACATTGAAAAGCAGGCTAGTTGTCCATGCTTCTAATGTTGGATGAAAGAGAACCAGGGCTTGGAAGAAGAAAAGGGTTTAATGAAAAAGACAAATCAGTCACTGCATTCAAGGAGAAGAAAGATACTGGTCCTATCAGTGTCACATTAGAAAATACTGGGAAATAAGATGGAAAACAGGGCCAGTAACGAGTGTGGAGTCTTCTGCAAGGAGAACCTTGACTGCCATGTTAGAGAGGCATGGCTTAGATTCTTCAGCAGGGTAGTGGCATGTTGTTGGAGAGTTACTTATTTGGCGTCAGAATGAGAGATGGGTTGTGGTGTGGGGGCAATATTCTTTGAAGCTCAGTCAAATGGTTTATTGAATAGAATAAAAATGAGTCATGGTAGGTCTGGATTTAGAAGGCGTTGGGAGAACAGCGAGAATTTAAAAAATTTTTTGACATAGTGAGAAAAGGAGAGAGAGCTGTCACAGAGAACGTCAAGGTTTTGAGTGAAAGTAATTGGAAAAATGGTAATATCCTCAGAAGAGACAAGGAAATTGAGGAGAATCTAATTTGGAGCATGGAAGGCAGATGCACCTGCAAAGATGTCTAGAGGAAGAACTTTCAATCTGGTGCAAATGTGCGAGAACCTTTTTTTTTTTTTAATAATAGAAAAATAACCTTGGGGGGAAAATCACTGACTTTCCATGCAGCCTCTCTATCCAATGTCAAGAGCATCTGATCACAGAAGGTTTGGTAACACTGGGCTGCTCCCCAGGCCCCACAACCCATCACACAGATTCTCCAAAGCGTGTGGACCAAATCCCCTGCCGATGCAGGAGTCTGGGGTGGGGGCCACAGGTGGAACCCCAGTGTTGGTGCATCTCAGATAAACAAACAGTGGCATTTATCATCCAAGTAAATATTTTTAAATAATATCTGTGTGTGTCCATATTTTCATCATGGAATACAATTCATAACTTTTTCATACCCCCTAGGGGAGCATGGCAACTTGTGGGCAGCGTTTGAGCCAGAGGCCAGGTCTATGGAGAGAAAATGGGTTCAGCAAGGCAGCCTGTGTACTTGGAATCTGAGGTCGGGGGTCTTGCGGGGCTGCCCAGAACTTGGTGAACAAGGACACTACTCAGGATGTGGTTTCTGGCTGCCTGAGGGGAAGGAGGAAAGCAACATGGCCTGCGAGGCAGAGGAATCGTAAACAGGACGAAAGGAGGGGGGTCGGCAACATTGTTTCGCAATTAAGAAGTTACACCCCCTGTTGTTGGGACATAAAATAAACCTGCTGCTCACCTGAAGGGTCTCTGTGTCTCCATCAGAGCATAGTGACCACCCTATCCCAGCTCTGCTATCTGCTCTGTGTGTGTGTGTGTGTGTGTGTGTGTGTGTGTTTCTTAATTCCCCGTTGCCTCCCCTCCTGTTCTGTTCTCCCCGCGCTGGTCATGGGGTAGTGACTAATTTTATGTATATTGATTTTATTAAGAAAAATATTATTTTAAAAGTGTGTAAAGGTCTAAGGTTTGAGACATAGATGTGGAGGCTGGAATCACACACACGTGGGCAGCTGTGGGAGTTGAAGCTATAAGCGTGAGTGAGTTCTTCTGGCCTGAGGCTAGAGGGACCAGCAGAGAGGCCCACTGCCCACAGAACGTGCTTTCATTGATGTCTTCGCAAAGTGAACCTTGTACAGGGGCAATCGGACCGGGTGTTCCCAAGCAGAATACCAAAGCTAGTGTTATGGTCTCTGGCCAGGACATAAAACAAGGCGATGGAAATGTATTGAATGAATGCTGAAGCTTTAATAAAATGACAAGATGACTTACCTGTATACAATAAGTGACCTATAGTTCTTTTTTCTTTCACCAAGAATGTTTTTTTTTTCAACTCTTTTAATTATTTGAGTAACTTTTAGAGAAACAAAGTTAGGAACCAACATATGTATCTCTATATGTGTTACTATCCTGATGTCATAAACTTTTTGAGGCAATAATAAATCTTTTTTATGATATCTTTAAAAACCTTAATTGTAAGTAATAGCAGGCCCTTCTTAAGGAGAGGGCTGTGAAGGAAAAAGGGCACATAAATTGAGACTAAGAATCCCAGAATAAGCCAGGGGACCATGGACTCACCCACGCCCTGCCTTCTTTATTCCATCCAGGTCCCTCTGCCCCAGGGGACACCTGCACTGACCTTCCTCTTATGTTACAAACTATCAGCTGTGCACCACACAGCTCTGTGTTAGGTCCATTAGCAGATCAGACATTAAAATACCCACTAGCGACCCTGCCTTTTCCAAAGAATAATCCAAAGATTCCTTTTGGAATCAAACCGTGTGTTAAAAATACCTTTGTACTGAGAATACACACATTTGCTCAGATTGTACATTCTTTTTTATGTAAAAGAGACGTGGTTTTAGCTTTTATAAACCCCATGTCCACAGCTGAGAGGACTGGCTCCTCCATTGTACTTCCTGGAGTAAGTAAAGCATGTGTCGTCAACCCCTCACATGTTTCCTTTCTCCTGAACTTGAACAGAATCTACGTTGTCACATATGATCATAACAATTCTCACTTCAGTCAGGAGAGAAGCCAAACCGTCTCTGAAAACATGGAAAAGGGAAGAGACACAAACCTTATACTGAAATAATAAAAAAGTGCAGTTAAAACCAGTAAAATGCTAAAAAGGGGGCATATTTGTTGGGTTGATTTATTAAGGAAGTGGAAGATGAGAAGAGAGAAATCACATAAGACTGATGCAAGAAAGTGGGTGGTTAAAGGGAAAGAAAGAGAAAGTGATGGGGTCAAGGGGAGCTTGGGGGGAAGAAGGTTTTGTACATATGAGGGGGGACCCCTAAAAACCGGCATTACTTTCTGGAGGGTGGGCCCCTTGTCGTACAGACCCCCCCACTAGGTGAGTGTTGTAGGGACCCGTCTGCATCCCCGTACCAGCAGGCGTGGTTGTGAGAGGCTGCGTTCAGCTTCAGTGAATTTTCTGGAGACTCTTTTAACATGTTTGTCCATTTCGTGATGGGGGGCTTACACAAACAATGTGCAGCATGACAACACACCTGCCCACACTGCACTGAGTGTTCAGCAGTTTTTGACTAAAACCCGGGAGGACCCCCATGCCCCACCCTCCCTATTCACCTGATCTCACCCCAAGCAACATTTTTTTTGGTTCCCCTGGATGAAAAGAGTCCTCAAAGGGAGATGTTTTGCTGATGTGGAAGACGTGAAACAAAAAACGGCTGAAAAACTAAAAGGCATCAAAATTGATGAGTTCAAAACCTGTTTTAAGCAGTGGAAAACACACCTCAGTAGGTGTCTTGCATCCAATGAAGAGTGCATGGGAGGTGACTGAAGTTTAAGAATAAATGCATAATTTTTTATAAACTCCAAGGTTATTTATGGGGATTGCCCATGGAGAAATAAAGGGGATCAAGGTCCCTCGTGGCCCTTGTGGGACCCCCCCCCCCTTATATGTGTAAAAAACAACAGGAGATGCAAATGGTTGGGCAAAGAGCCAGTGGCAAAGTGGAAGGCATCACAGAGAAAGAAGCAGGACAAGCCTGATGGATTTAGATCCCAAGCCATGAACAGAGTAGGCAGGGGGCTCAGCTGTAGGAAGGGAAAGGTCTCTTTCTCTTTGAGACAGGAAAGCAGAATAATTAATGGCAATGACACTGGGGAATTTTGAGATGGAAGAGGAAACACTTAAAACTTCAAATTCAATTGCTTTTTTCTCTTCTCGTAGGAGTAGGAAGAGAGGCCATCATGGAGACAAGACTAGACTTCTGAGGGGAGTGAATCCAAGTCAAGTGGCCATGGTCGTGCACGACACAAAAAATGCTGCAGAATTACTACCTATGAGGAGCAGTAGGTATAGATGTGGTAGCCTGCAGGCTACAAGGATAGAGGGGTCAGGACAGAGACGAGTATAGAGCAGAGTTCATGGAAAGAAAGAGGTGGGCTAGGCAAAGGAGGGAGTGCCCATGGAGAAATGAAGGGGATCAAGGTCCCTCGTGGCCCTGCAAAGTGACGGATCCTGAAGGAGAAAGGAGGTAAAAGTTACCTGAAGAAACTGAAGACTGTAAGGAGTCAGTTCAGACAAACTCTCTGACTGAATGGATGGAGACGCTAAGTGAATGCACATGCCACTCCAACTGCCCTGACCACCACAAGGACTCCCAGCAGGCATTCTCAGCTCCTTCTCTGGGCTAAACGTGTAGACGTTTCTCCAAGGTTTATTCATGAATAGATGAAATGCATCTACTCCCGCATCCTGGGTTATCTGGTCCCGAGTCCAGAATGATGGCCAAAGACCTATCATAGAGAGAAGCAGGAGGGGAGGACCAAAGGCATTCAAGAACTATGGAGATCGGTTTTAGAGATGGGCATAAAAGTAGATATGAAGGAGGAGTGGAAAATAAAGAATAACATGGACTTCTGTGGAGAATAGTAAAAGAATGTGGAAACCTAAGGTGGGTTAAAATGATGTTGCCTTATCCAGACATCCGGAGATGTACACAGATTCCATACACGTCTTCTCCTTATGCAGACAAAACCTTAGTGAATTATCCTACCACTTTAAGCAAGAGTTGAAGTTTGTTTCACCAGAATAAATACAACCTGGAAAACAGCCTACTAGCCAAATGATGAGTTAGTTGTAAAATAATAATTTTCTTCTCAAAAGGAGCAAGGAAATTCTGTGTCCTCTCCACAGAGATGCCACACCAGCTTTTCCAAAACCTTCATGCGATCATTTCCCTGCCCTTTTTAAAGGACCCCTGACACCTCCCCGTGGCCATGACAGTCGTCAGCCTTAGAGAGTGCAGAGTAATTCCATCCCTGGTTTGGACGGCCCCGTTGTATCAACTTGTCTTATCCCAGTTATTGACAGCCCTCTCCTTCATCTAGAAAGTATACTGGCTTAGAAAACAGATCACGTGGTCACCATGCATTTAAAGACTTGATGTCTCCTCCCAACCCACCTTTTAGCCTCATGTCTTGATATTCCTTCATGTCCTTCAAACACGTACAATGTTTCAAATTGATGGTCACACCATGTACCTCCATGCTTTTATTCCTTTTAACACACAGTGCCCCTCTTTGTACCCCTAATTCCTTTTCCCAACCTTCAACTCTATTTCTATGTATCCATCCATCAAACTCCAACTTAACCCTCAAATCTTGGGACAGGTGATACCTTTGCTAGAGGCGCCAATGATAAAATCATCACTCCTGGTGTATATATAATCCACAGCTCTTTAGTATATATCCATGGTAGCATGCAGCATTTTACTGTAAGCGTAGGTTTGTCTATATTACTCATCAGACAGAGCTCTTTGAGGATATGTTTAAACATGTTCAAAATAATGCATTTATGAGCTCAACTTCCCTCCAAGAATACCCTGGTCCCATGCCAGTATTCCCTATCTCGAAGCCCAAAAGCAAAAGCTGTAGTTGAAAAAAGCAAGAAGCCAGGAGTCATTCTTGACTCTTCCCTCTCACCCACCCTTTTCATCTCATCCCAAAACCTTGTAAATTTTATGTCCTGCATCCTCACTTCTGTCATACCCACCGAAGTCCAAGCAACAGTCCTCTTTGACCTGGTCTGAACCCACAGCACACCAGTCTGTTCAGCTGCACGTGCTGTGCCCCACTGGCCACGTTTCCATCAGTGTCCTTTTTGCACACAAAATGATAAATTCTATTGTCACCTGTGTGAGAATTCCAACAATTCTTTCTCTTTATTCTAATGATAAAGATTCCAAATTCTTAGTGTGGCCTGTCAATGCCGATTCATCTGAATACCCAGCTTGACCCACGTGATGCCTCTTCATCCTTAAAATCCCAGCCCAAGTGTCACCTTCGCAAGGAAGATTTGGCTGACTCCTCTGAGCTAATCTCCCCATTAGAGGCTCTCATAGCACACACGCTGCTTGAGCAGCTGTAGTTCATTTGTGTGTGATCCTTTCACTTACGTGTGATCCCCTAACAAGACTGTATATGTCACAAAAGCAGCGTACATTTCTCATTTCACTCACAGGGCTATACCCACCAACCCACCCACGGCAAAGGGATAGGTGTTGGATGACTGAATGATGACTGAATGAATAGTGTCCTTCTTGTCTTTATAGCCTCAGGGTTAAGGGTGATACCTACACCTTAGATATAGCAAATTAAAGGCATCTTCCTCATATTTATAATTTGTTTGGATAGTGTTTAATCATATTATTTATCTTTTTATCAAGAGAAAATTGAGTTTGTTTTATCCTGTTCTGGTTAGGAAGAGTTGAAAGAAGGGACAAAAACCTGTTTTTATTTTTGACTCTTCCCTGGACCTCTTTTTTTTTTTTAAACCCCATTGAGGTATGTAATCATTTGCTGTAAAATTCTGGTTATTAAAATCACACCTCACATAGATAAAGGGATGAGCTGTGATTGAAGCAGTTGCCCCACCCCGCTAAAAGTAGTCGTTGGGGCTTGGAATTATTTTGTGAAGGTCTGAATTGTGCAGAATAGGCAGTAATATGGTAAAACGATTTCAAGGGTCAGGCAGGGAAGCTAAAGAAATGAAGCCTGTGAGCATAATGCACTATGGCATAGCAGTGGCGTTCTAGGGAGCGAATGTCCCACCTAATGTCACTCAGCTTCAAAACTGGTTTCAACTCTAGAACTGTCTGAAAGCTACATAGTGTGTATCCCACTCACACTAGTAAATGATAGGACATCCTTCAGTGGTTTGACTTTGTTTTAAATACCCAGGCTAAGTAGTAACAGGTTATTTAGGTACAAGGTACTAAGGTATAATGAAAGAAGGATCTGTATCACTTCCCTAACACTGTACTTAAGTCAAATGTTGAAAACAAATAAACCCTAGTGTAATTGGACACTTGTTAATGGGATTGATGAAATGTTTGATTTAATTGGCTTTCTTCGTGCTGTGTTTCTGGTGTCAGGAAAAAAAATTCCTTACTGTCAATTGTTGCCTAATTTATCTCGTGTTCTATGCTCTCTGCCAATTTAGCTATTCAATTACAGCAATATCCACTTCTCTTACTTACAGGAGTTTTGCTCCAGAATGACCTGTGCATTTCAAAGAGATGATTAAATGAGAGTCAACTGTTACTTGTGGTAATGGAGAACAGGGATATTATGATAAATGAAATCCGCGGGTAATTCAGAAAAGCTCATTTTAGACAAATACACCAGCATCCTACTTGAGGGGCTTTCATTAACCCTGCCAACAAGGAGCAAATGGCCAGTGGATTTCCCCCTATTAGGAGTGCAACAGGGCAGCAGGCTGCCAGTGGAGACCAGCAAGAGGAAACAGCAAGGCAAAAGGTCTGGGTTGACGTGTATATAGCAAGTCAAGCTCCGGAGAAATCAACCACATGATTGGTTTACATGAAAACAAAGAAGTAGGATATTTTTTCTGGTCGAAGTAGAGATGGATTACTGTGAAAATACCTTATTTTCTTAGCTGTTCCCAAGCACAGTTTTATTGTTGAGACACACAACAGACATTCACCGATTTTTATAGGTAAGAAAATTGCAATCAATATCAGAAGCAAAATGACAAAAATGTATCTTCTGAAATAAAGGCCTAAGAAATAGTAAGGGGAACAAGTAAATAGCTGACTTCTAACTGGACCCCATCTTCAGAGCCTTTTCCAAATCCGAGCTATCTTGGTGTCCCCATTTTTTCCAGCTGTGAAATGAAGAATAGTATTAAGCTCCTCTCCCCAAATCACATAGTTGGGACCCGATTAAGTCAAAGTAATAGATGTGAAAAATGGAAGGCAATCATTTTGGAAAAAAAAAATTGATTTAGACATGCTGAAGCTGCATGTTTGAACTAAAACAGACGGTTACTGGCAATGGTTTCTTCTGACACTGGTATTCCTGATGCTACACCAGCTTCTTAGAAACCAACCAATAGAAATTCTAGTTGAATTTATGTAAATTATTTATGTTACATCCATTAACCATCCTTGTTTGCTTGATTGCTCATACAAAACATTCTAGGGAGGTTTGTAGGCTGTTTTAATGTCAAGCTACTTGTTATATTGTATGAATATATTTGATATTAATTAGTAATAACTATTATTAACATTAATCATCTAACATATTTGGATCTCTCAGATGCCTATTGTGTCTTTACATAATGATGATGAAGTTAGACTCATACTATTTTTAAAATTCTATTTATACAAATAAGTTTCCATTTTAGTCTTCTCTGTGCTGCACTAAAAGGAATCATCTACTCATTGGCAATCTTTAAACAAGTCACTTTGTATGAGGGGAAATGAAACAAAGAAGAGGAAAATTTTAAGAGGGAAATATGGTAACTCAGAGAGGTCAGGATAGAAGAAATCTTCAGGAGAGTGTTACTCTCTTTGCAAACAATTGATTTCTAGTAAAACGTTTGACATCACTGCATGTGCCAATGAAGGGTTTAATAATCCCACACAGACCAATGGCCTCTGAGTGTGGTCTGAAGTTGCCTGGTTTAAAAGGATGAGAGGAGTTTGTTTACTTGTTTGTTTGTTTTTCCCAGTGAATGTCCCAAATTAGCAAAGATAATTTTAAGAAAATAAGGTTCTGGAAGGTGCCTAACCAGAATTCAAGACTTATTCCAAAGCTATAGTAATTGAAGGTGTGGTTTTGCAGCGTGTTTAGAAAACGCAACGCTGGAGTGGAGAGGGGTCCAGACACATGCGTCTGTGGAAATGGGTACATGATAGAGAATTGCAGTTCAGCAGGGAAAGCAAGGGCAATGGAATAAATGATGTTTGGACAATTACCTATCTGCAGGGAAATCAGAGCCCCACTACACCCAGTAGATGACAAAATCAATTCCAAGTAGGTTGCAGATCTAATTTTTGTTTAAAATTGAAACAAGTAAGTCACAAACAAACAAACAAAAAACCCATAGCCTTTACTTTAAATACTCAGAAGTAAATATAAGAAGATATTTTTATGACTTCAAAGTAAGAAAGAATTTGTTCAGCAAGACACCAAAAGCACATACAACACTGCCACGATGTGATAATGATGATGCAGAGATAAATGTGACTATTTAAAAATGGTATAGAAAAAAGCACAATAAATAAAATGAATAAACAACCTTCACACTAAAAGAATATATTTGTGGTGCACGTATATAACCAACATTTGGTATTCTAAACATAAACATAACTCCGATATACTAATAAAGACAAAAAATAGAGAAAATGCATGAAGGTTATGAAGGCGAAATTTACAGAAAAGGAAACCCATATGGCTAATATTCAAATGAAAAGATGTTCAATGTTAAAAAAAAATCAGGGAAGAAGGTAAATAACAGATACATTTACACCCACTGAAATAGAAAAAAATATTAAAGTCTGATAATACCAAGTGTAGATAAGATTGGAAAAACTACATTTCCCATGCCTGATAGGACTGTAAGTTCTGTATAAGCTTTGGCAATAAACCTGCCTAATCTTGTAAGCTTGCAGTGTGTAGAAGAAGTGACCCCATTTCTTACCTCACGCGCTAACGTAGAGGAATTCTTGCACGTGTGTTCAAGGAGGTATTGACAAGAATGCTCATTGCAGCATTGTAAATAACCAAATTGTTCATCAAATACAGAGAAGATAGATATGTTTTAATATATTGATTCAAAGAATTGTCTCAGAAATGTACTGTTGAATGCAAAAAGTAAGTTGCATGAAGATACATAATATTTGATGCCCTTTTTATACATTTTTAAATCTGATATACATTATTCTGCAAGGAAATAATGACACTGGCTTCATGAGATTAGTTGCCTCTGGACGTGAGAGAGGAAGCAAAGAAGGGCATCCAGAGATCTCATGGAGCCTGTGTTATTGTCTTTTAAAAGCAAAGATGAGGAACAAACACAGCCTGTTACTTTGACTTGATAAGAATAGGTCTGTAAGTTCACAATATTTTACAGTAAGATAAATGAATTTGAATCAAAGCAAATCATGTGATATTTCTCACATTGGATACCTCAGAGAAAACAAAAACAAAGCAAAACAAAAAGACAACCAACGACAAGAAAGAACTACCCAGAATTCCTGGGACTCTTCTCAGTTCAGAAAATCATGCCAGCCCATCTAGTCAAATATCAGTAGCGCCAGCATTAATTTATACCCTAACTTTTGTTGACCATTTTATAGAAAGGAAACTTTCTGCAGCCCTTGTAAACTAATGTTTTAATCCCAACAACAACCCCAAGAATTACAAAGAGGTGCAAAGTGGTTAACTGACTTGTAGGAGGCCATCCCTCTACACGGTGCCAAGCCGGATGTGAATGGAAGCAGGTAGCCAGAGTGGGTCCCTGCAATGTCACACACACCACCCGACGATCGGGACAGAGAAGTAACTACTGGAAAGCCTAATCAGCCCTGCAGGACTGCTGGCATGTGGGCTGGGGTCCGATTACGGGATGTTCTCCATCGTAAAGCACTTTGATGATAATAAATATAATGCAGGGTGCACTGTGGGAGGTGCCTAACTAGAATTCAAGACTTATTCCAAAACTATTGTAACGAAGAGTGTGCTTTTGCAGCAGGTTCAGAAAAATGCGTCATTGGAATGGAATAGACTCACTGGTAGTGGTGTCCAACCATCTGGCTTCCCTGGGCCACATTGGGAGAAGGAGAATTGTCTTGGGTCACACATAAAATACACTAACGCTAATGATAGCTGATGAGCCAAAAAAAAGGTTGCAAAAAAAATCTCATAATGTTTTAAGAAAGTTTATAAATTTGTGTTGGGCCACATGCAACCCATGCTTCGGGTTGGGCCCCCTTGGAATAGAAGGACCAGATGCCCTCTGCTGAGGGCCCTTCTGTAAGATACTGGGCACTCGTGTTCCCTACTGAGCCCAGGAAAGGGGCTGAGGGAGGTGGGAGTGTGCAAGGAAAACCATGCTTCCACTGGTGTTCCTACAAAATAATGGAAACTTCACCTTAGAAAAATACAATTTAAAAAGCACAAAAGCATATTTTTATCTTCCTATCTCGTTCTCCAAGCAAATTCCTCTAAAATTTCAAAGAAGAGAGGTGCTTCTTAAGTTCCTTTCAAAACTAACAAAGCTAAATTTAATCTATGTGGGCTTGCTCTTCAGTCAAAATACACTTCAGTCTCCTACTCACTTATCCTTCCACTGCTTTGGAGCAATTAACTTTGTTATGTCAATTTTAATGTAAAATAATTGCTCTAGAATGATTTAATTTCTTGGGAATTGATTCTAAAATACGTGTGATCATCTGTATGTCTTCCATCAAGCGTATTTCAGTAATGTGAAGATTTCTAGGAGTTTTGGTGAGCAAAGTTGGCCAAAGTTAAATTTGACATTAGGACCCTAATTGCTCCCTGTGTAAACAAGTCACAAGGAAAAAAAAAATTGCAAATTCCTTGTCTCTAATTCTGGTACCATCGTCTTCCAGCAGCTATTTGGCTCTTGAAATAGCTAAGATTTCAGTATCACTTTTTTGGTTCTGTCTTCCACATCAGTAAATATTTCCTTTCATCTATATCCTCTATTGTTTATCAGTTGAATTAATCAAGTAAATCTCATTAATTGAGAATACTAGAGTCCTTCTTAGCCTGCTCACGTAATCAACTGCAGGGAATCTAGGAAATGAATAAATGAAACTATGTAAGTGTTAAGTATAGCATCTAATATATAGGGAAGAGATGTATATGAAGAAATATAACTGGTAGCAATACTATCAATACTATAAATGACCACAAATTCAGTGGAATTTATTATTGTCCATGTGTAGAAGTCAGAAGTCCAAATTCAGTTTTCCTAAGATATAGTCAAGGTGTCCCCAGGGCTATATCTCTGATGGAGGCTGGGGGTGGGAGATGTGGGGGGACAATGGCTTCCCTCACCTTTTCTAGCTTCTAGAGACCTCCTGCAGTCCCAGTCTCGTGACCTCTTCCTCTGCCTGTAGCGTCTTCTCTTCTTTCTGACCCTGCTTCCATCCTGATATCTTTGCCCTCTGACGCTGACCTTCCAGCCTCCCTCAGGGTAATATTGGACCCCCTTAAATAATCCAGGGTAATGTCTCCCAACTCAAGGTCCTTCCCTGAATTAACCTGCAGATTCCTTTTGCTGTGTATAATAAGTAATTTGTTCATGGTTTCAGGGATTCAGTTGGGCACATCTTGGAGGGGCCATTACTCTGCCCACCACAGGAGTGGAATGGGAAATCAATCAGGGGTCAGAAGAGTGGGGTTCCTCTGTCTATGTGATCAAACACTGCGGCTGGGGTGGGGCTCAAGTGTGCCCAGGTGCAGCGCCCCATGCACCCTGAGGCCCAGACAACCCATTTCACACCTGATAAATCAAGGCCCTGCCGGGGCCCTCAAATAGCACAAAGCCAAAGCCTAGAAGTAGCAGAAGGTGGACGAAACCCAGGCTGGGAGCCCTGGGCAGTGCCCCTTCTGCTCTCCACACTGGTGGTGTCCCTGCAGACCCAGTGTGCACCTGGGGGGGCTGTTGAGGGAGAAACAACATGACAAACCAGTAAAAGTCTGTGCCTGCATAAAATGATGTACTGTACGAGGCGTTTTTATTCCTTCTGTAGAGATGATGTGTCAATCTGTGCCCGATCTCTTCCTTCCTAAAGGGCAAAGACCAAGGGCTTAACAGAGGGAAACACCAAAAGTGGAAATTCAGGGCAGAAAGTAAGGGGAAAGAGACCTAAACGTCTTATGCTGCCTCATAGTTTTGCTGAAGGACAATCCCAATTCCACTTCACGCCCTGAGCAAAGTCTTAAACCCAACATCGGACTGGTTATTTGCAAAACATGTAGATGTTAAGAGGACAAAGGAGTCACATGAAACAGCAGCTGCCACTCAAGATCTTCCCTGCTGACGTGCATTCCCATCACAGAGAGGAACATTCTCAGCCTCAGACATATTTGGGGGTCTCTTCTCAGACTTAGGCCATGCCTATAATTCAGAGAGTTGTATTTCATCTATGGTTCTTCCAGGGGTAAGTGTGACCCTTTGGCACAGGGGATCATAGTGAGTAAAATAAAAAGAATCAACACCTGAATTTCATGGACTGAATTCAGCAACTCAACAATGATGGGAAAGATAATGGGGAAAGACCGCCCTTTGGGTTCGGCAGGGGCTTATGAGCATGCCCTGCAAATCCTGCCATCACTTTGGAAGAGGAAGCCCTTTAGGAGAGAGCGAACATGTTGAATTTGGGGAAAAGACAAGTGGGCTTCACTCAACACCTTCACCTCCAAAGACTGAAGTGCTTTAGGGAAAATGGATTCTCAAAGAAGTTTAGTGCTGGGTGTGTGGGAGGTGGGCCAGTTTTCCTAGAGTCTGAGTTTGGTTAAAAAAAACAAACAAACCAAAAATACAATTCCCAAGATTCTGTGCGCTATTTGTTAAGAGGGAACGCCATTGCTATGGCCCCTCCTGGAAGCCTGAACCTGGAGACTCACCCATTGGCCACTTCTGCAGGCTTCATACCTGTGGCTGAATCAGGTGATTCGGGGACCCGGGGCTAGAGCTCGGTGTTCAAGTTTACACGATGGGCAAGGTCCTCCATACTGCAAAACCCACCTCTTACATTTTCTCCACTTCACCAGAGTTGGTAACCACCGAACTTAGCAGCTTTAGCAAATTGTGCTTTAACAACTAAAAGGCATTAACTTAACACAGAGACAGTTGTGGATCCTGTTTTCCAAGCTCAGAGGTTTAGAAAGCCAGTGACACTTCTGTCTCAGTGTTCCCTACATAGAAAACAAATGTAGGAGCATTTCGTGGGTGAGCCTGGCTAGCGATCTGCCAATTTTGTTTGTCTTTTCAAACGGCCAGCTCTGAGCTTCGTTGATCTTTCTATTGTCTTTTTAGTATCTGCTTTGTGGATTTCCGCTCTGATCTTTGCGACTTCCTTCCTTCTACTGACTTTGGGCTTCACCTGTTCTTCCTTTTCTAGTTCCTTGAGGTATAAAGGCTGTTTGTGTGTTTGAGATGATTCTTGTTTTATAATGTAGGCATTTATTGATATGAACTTCCTTCTTAGAACTGCTTTTAATGCATCCCATAAGTATGCTGTATTTCCATTTTCATTTGTCTGATGCTATTTTTTTCTCTTTCGATTTTTTTCTTTGATCCATAGTTTGTTCAGTAACACAGTGTTTAATCTCCATATATTTGTGAATTGTCCACTTTTCTTCTTAATGTTGATTGCTGTCTATTTCTCTCCTTAGATCTGTTACTATTTGCTTTTTATATTTAGATATTCCTCTGTTGGGTCCAAAAATGTTTTATACTTCTTATTGGATCGATTCCTTTATCGTTATATAATGACCATCTTTGTCTCTCATTACAGGCTTTGTCTTTAAGCTTAGTCTGATGAGTAGAGCTACTCCAGCTTTCTTTTTTTCCATTTACGTGAAATCTTCTTCCACCACTTTCAGTAGATGTGAGTCCTTATGTCTGAAGTGAATCTCTTGCAGACATCATACAGACGGGTCTTTTTTTTTTAACTACACTCAGCCACTCTGTGTCTTTTGATTGAAGAATTTAGTCCATCTACGTTTAAAGTAATTATTGATGGGTACGTAGTTATTGCCATTTTGTTCATTGTTTTCTGTAATTTGTTTGATCCTTTCTTCTTCTCTGGCTCTCCTCCTCAGTGAATTGATGATTTTCTGCAGTAGAATGCTTAGATTCCTTTTTCTTTCTCTTCTGTATATCAACTATAATTTTTCTTTGTGGTTATCAGGAGATTATCAAAACTTTTTTTTATCACCCCCAACATATATAAACTCTGTATTCATTAAACAGTAACTCTTCTTTCTCCCTTCCTCACAGCCACTGCTAATCTTATTCAGCTTTCTGTCTTTAAATTTTTCTATTCTATGGACCTTGTGTAAGTGGAGTTGTATATTTATTATTCTGTCTGTCTTATCTCACTTAGTATAATGATTTCCAGGTCCATCATACTTTATTATACATCAAAATTTTATTCCTTTCCATAACTGAGTAGGATTCTATGTATGTATACACTACATTTTGTTTATTCATTTTTCTTATTTTGATGGGTTGTTTCCGCCCTTTTGCTGTTGTGAATAATGCTACAACAAACATGGGTGTACAGATATCTTTTAACATATCTGCTTTCAGTTCTTTTTGAATATTTACCTGGGAATCATTGCTGGGTCGATATAGTAGTTCTATGTTTAACTTTTTGAGAAACTGTCAAACTGTTTTCCACATTGGCTGCACCATTTACAAATGAAAACAAAAATGCATTTTCTAATTGATATAAGCATTTTAAACTCAAAGCATTTGCTTTATTGTACTGATTTACAACATTCTTAAAGTTGGGAAAATATTAATATATCATTTGATTTAACCTCCTTTCTCAAATAGGATGGGTAGTAAATGTGTTTATTCAAAATGTTTTATAGTTTGTGAATACTGATATAATATGGAGGAATATATAGAAATTATAAAGTAGGTATAAAAACTAGATAAAATACAGATTTAGTAAACCATACAATATGAATAGTAAATATATAAAACAGCATAAACATACGTAATGACTCTAAACAAATAAACATTAACAAAACAATGTGAATAGTGGATGTGCATCTTGAAAAAGATGTTATCGTAAGCCACAAAATTTCATCTAACTTTTATTACACATCTGTTAACTAATTTCAATAAACTTAGAAATGTCAAGTGTTAAACATTCTGCAATTCTTTCTCTTTAAATTAAATCAATTTACACATTTTTTTGTAAAACTCAAAAGTCATTTAGTTCTATCTGATATAATTTAGGACACAGAAAGACAGGACTCAAATTCATTAGTGTCTCATTGTTGGTCTAATTAATTTTAGTTGTATTGGCCATCCTTTGTTAAATAAGGAAACCGAATATTTTAATTAAATGATAATATCATTTTTTTCACCTTCTGACTTAAAAGTATTCTAATACAGAATATAATTTTAAAATTAAAACATTGGTGTCTTGACCCTCCAAGGATAAATGAGTGAAATGCTAGAAATGTAATGTCAAGGTCAGCAATTCCATGCCATTGTCATTGAGACATATTAACAAAACGATCTTTTATTTTATCTTCAGAGGTCAATGGAAGAACATTATTCAACTATGCTTAAGAAATTGTTATATTTTGAACTGAAAAGGTCGTAGAACTAATTTACTGTAAAGCCTCCTGCTTCCACGAGTAGACAGTTCTGTGTAGAAAGTCCTCTTCTAGCTGCTTAAATGTTTCTAGAGAATGTTGATGGTTGTGCATCTCAACCACCTACAGCTACTGTAGCTGGTCCTGAGCCAAAGCCAATCCTGACCAAGACAACCTTAGGGCCACTAACCAGAGAGTCTCAGTTTATCTGCCAATCAACCTGGAATTTGAATCGCTTAAGATGAGTCCTAGACTTCTTTGCACAGTTTAAGGGTTTCCTTACTCCTTGCCAGAAAGCCCTGGAAATGAATTGAATTTCCTCAAAAGCACTTCATTGTGTTCCACAATGACTCGCCATTTTGCCCAGCTTCCTAGATTAAGCCTTGCTTGCTTTGTGCTTGAAAGACAATGGGTGATTGGAAAGGTGGATAAACTGTCATAACTTGTAGTCATTTCATGCAGGTCTAGTTCTTCTCAACTGACTCTTTTGTTGACTTTTTAAACTTCAAAATGAAAATAATAACTTCATATAAGTCCAAGGAAAAAGGCCTCTATTGACTATTTTGTCCTGACCAGGTAAGCTTACTTTTTAAGAAAAATATCAAAGAAGGGGCTGAATTATTTACACTTTGCTCTCTTCTGCCCAGTGTCATCTACAGGGCTTGCTGTCCTCACCCTGCCCCTCATCTCTTGATCCTCTAAATTTCTCCTTTCATTCTGTTCATTGACTTCATTGCCCCAGCTACCTTGCCATTGAACTTCTCATTAAATTCAGCCCATGGGATGCACCAGTGAGAGACTCAATGGTGGTGGGAGACAGAGTTCTGGGTATTTCTTCCTGAACTCTTGCTATTCTGGGATCCTGGTTACACAGGTGGCTGCATCCGCACAGCTGACAAGGGCAGCTGTTTCTCCACATTCCTAGCTTTCACCTCCTAAGGAGCCAGGGGAGGAAATGGGTTTCCAGTATCCATAGCCATTCACTCCCTATGGATTTCCTAACTCACGTAGATGCCTTTCTCAATGGTCTCATTATTAAAATGTCTTCAGAATCTCATTTCCATGGCTCCTGCGCCTCCTGCCAGAACTCTGACTGATAAATCTCCCAAAAGGTCTTCCCTGGCGGGTAGAACTTAGACTTAGAAAATCGAGTTCTATCTCGAAGGTCTTATATCCACACCCAGCATTTAGGATTGAAAACAAGAGAGGTTGGTGGGAAGGTTTCAAATGTGATATCCAGAGCAGATTCACTGTGAGGATATCAGACCATGACAGAGAACACATGGCATGCTTATATTCACCTTGTGCAAAGCCCGACCGACCAGCATGGAGAAAAAAGATAGCACATTCCTTGACGACCTTGCATCTTTCAGTCCCAACATGTCACACTCTGGATGTGGTAGCTCTGACAGACCTCAAGCTTTCCTCTTCGCCAATATCACTTGTCAACATTTCTGAACTACCCGTAATGCTAACCCTCTTAAAGCCCTTTTAAGAAGACACTCATAGCTCTTCTCTGTGCTAAAACTCTGTAGTTTATCCTGGCTAAAGCAGACCCTGCATTGTAAGCAATATTAGATGTTACCCCCCGTGACTTGATCATTTGCAGCGGTTGACAGATGGTTAATGAGGCTTTGCTTCCCACTCCCTGCCGTGTGCTTCTTAATGATATGCAGTTATCTTCTTCACCAGGTGTCAGAGGAAGTAATAAAGAGGAATACAAATGACTTTTCATTATGTTAGTAATTTGAATCATAATTCTGTTTCCCTCCCATTTACAGAAGCAGCATGGTGAAACAAAATCAATGTGCTCTAGACAAAAATCATTACAATGGGAATTAAAATATACTCTCCATTTTGCGGGGTTAATAAATTGCTTCATGGTGACCATGGCCTGATTCTTTTGAAGGAATTATCCAGTGATGGGAGCTTACTCTCAGTCCCTTGGTGATGCCATCAATACCTTGCCTGTCACTGATAGAAAAGTGAATAAACATTGTGCACACACTCAATAAGGACCAACAAGGACAAGGGCATTTAAAAATGAGCATCCCCCCTTGTAAGGAAGGGGTGGGCATATGTCAACATCTTCTCTGAACACCTAGCCCTCTGCCGTGGAGAATGGCACCACCATTTCACACAAAGTCTGGCTGGATCCTTGTGACATCCATCCATGTAGTCAGTCCAGAGAGCACAAACATTTATTTTTTTAATAAAAAAATAAATAAAATTTTCCATGTGGGATTGGACAGGAGACCTAAACGGAAAGAAGTAAAAACTGCTCATGTGCCAGAGAGAGTCTTCCAAGTCGAAGTCACCCCAGAAAAGCTAGGCTGGGGACCCTGTCCCCCAGCCGCCCACCAGCCCTGCCTTTCACAAACCAGAGTTACAGGAATTTCTAAGGCGGTGGAGGGTGCTGTTTTTAACCATTTGTTCTTGGCGTCCAGTGTTTTCCCCAGGCCCTGCCCCTGGAAGCAACACTCTGGCTGTGAAAATAAACATCACACTGGAAACCTTCCAGGCATTACCCCGTGAGAACTCACGTAACTTTTTTGTCTTTATGGCACAGTGCCTGGTGCATCAAAGGTACCCAAGGAGGCAGTCAGACTTTTTATCAACTTGAATGTCACCACAACAAATTGACATACTCCTGTTTCAAATCCAAAGGAGCGGTCATTTAACTTTGCTGTCCATTCTGAATGCAACTGAAGAAATAATGTCTACCAAGTTTTTGATTCACTGGAAATATCTAAAATCATGAGGATCCTTCAGTGACAATTATCACAGATCAGAATTATACCAACCACCCCTTTTCTTAGCAGCTACGGCTTCTGGGTATCCTGGATAATTTAGAGCAAGAACAGGATGTGTTTGATCAAAATATACTTGAAAATGTGATTAGTCACTTGCAATTCACAGTGCCACAAGAAGCAGCCCGACAGCTTCTGTGAGTCTCCCCTAAGCCCATTGCTTACTAACATCGCACATGGAGAACCCAGGGTGATTTGTGCTCTGAGCCTCCTGCCCTTAGAATTTTCCACAGTGAACCCACAATCATGGTGATTGTCAATTCACCTAAATTCCATGCATCCATATTACATGGTTCTGATTAAGGATAAAGGAAACAGCAGACACCATTTAAGTACATGAACTGGGGCATTAGAAAGAGCAAAAATAAATAACCGGAGAGTCAACTGCCATGCCGTTCAGTCATTCTGATTTTAGAAGCAAGAGTAAGCATGTCCTTGTCCTGCCTTCACTGATCTTTCCCTGACTTTGTTTAAATATTGAGTCTCTATATGATTATTGATAGTTTTTAATAAATAACATTCAAGTGACACTTCTGTGCCCATAAGCTCCTTGTCTTGCCCTTTCTCAGGGTTGACCCCTCATTACCTTTGGGCTTACCCATGCCTTCCTACCAGAAGTAGGGGACAGTGTCTTTCATTTCTAGTGTCTTCAGAGAGCAAAATGGCAGACAAGATGGGATCTCAAGAAGTAACTCTTGTACTAGTGACACATACTTAAGCAAAGTATAATAATATATTTTTATTCCAAATGAGAGCCTGGGCTGTGTCCTCCTGTCTTTTATTAAAATCTGGAGTCCAGTTAAGATACTGGGTGTTTTGGAACAACTACTCTCTCTAGATTGCTCCCCCAAATTAGAAAGGTGCAAAACGTGAATATTGCGAAGAAACTTGAAAAAAATCCTCAAATCCAACCCTTTCATTGAACAAGTGAGAAAATGGGCACAGTGATGTGAAGTGATTACCCCAGGGCAATACTGGCCCTTCTCTCTGAATGGGGCAGAAACAGGGATTAGGTGTTTCATAGTCTGTGACATCACCAATGGCCGTTGGTGGCACCCAGCGTTTCTGTTCAGCCTCACCCGTTGAAGTGTTCTTTGTAGTTCTGTTTTGTTTGGTCTGCTTTGTTTTGCCATGGAGCATGGCACTCTGACTTCTCAAGGGCATAATTATTAGCAGCAAATTTATAAGCAAATTTGGGTGAAGTCAGCAGTTCTCAAATTCAAGCCTGCATTGGACTCAACTAGGCAGCTTGTTAAAACACAAGTTGTTGGGCCCCAGCCCCAGAGGTTCTGACTTGACAGATCTGGGGTGGGGTCCAGGAATGTGCATGTCTAACCAAGTCCCAGGAAACATTGCTGCCTCTCATGTGGGGACCACACTGGGGGACTCACTTGTTTAAACCTACCAGGGTAAGTCTTTTTCCTCTGGTTCATTCAGACATGGACACGTGGAGTGATTCTGATGGATTCACTCAATGAATACGTACTCTGCACAAGTCGTGTGCGAGATACCATCCTCTGTGCTTGGCTACATCAGTCAACAAAGAAAAACCTCACCCTTGTGGCACTCATATTATGACAGTAGAAACAGACAATGAATAATAAACATAATAAATAAATGATTAAGATGATGAAAAGAAGTAGAACCAGGTAAGGAAATCAAGGCTGGTGGAGAAACCAGTGGTGCAGTTTGTGGAATTGAATATGGTGGTCAGCCTGTGTCACATTGACAGGTTGAGATATAGTGTGAAGGCAAAGAGGACTTCATTGTAGCACATCTAGGGAGGAGCGTACCAGGCAGAGGGAAAGGCCTAAATATGTGTGTCCCACAAAATCCGTATGTTGAAGCCTTAGCTCTAAATGTGATGGTATTTGATGGTAGGTCTTTGGCAGCTAATTAGGTTTGGACAGGGTCATGAAAATAGAGCCCTCATGATGGGATCAGCATTCTCATAAGAAGGTGAAGAGACTAAAGCTCTCTCTCTCTCTCCACCACATGAGGACACAGCAAGAAGGTGACCATCTGCAAATCAGGAAGGGAGCCCTCACCAGAGCTTAGCCATGCTGGTACGCAGATCCCCGCTATCCGGCCTCTGAACTGTGACAAAAAATGTTTGTTGTTTAAGCCACTCAGTCTACGGTATCTTGTTAAATCAGCTTGAACTAAGTCAGAGACTTAGGCTAGCGTTTCGGTTCCCAAGCAGTGGTATGTGCACCTCTGGGGGTACGTGCAGAGCCATTCAGAAGTATGCAAAAAATAATCAGTAATAACCAAAAAAGAAAACGTTAGTTATGAAACAATAAATGTTAAGTTTGAATTACCGTTAATGGAGACACTTCAAAATTAGATCACATCAGTGAATGATGATGGGTGATGAACCCCTCCCCCAAACCGCTCTTCTACCAATCATTATGCACAGTTTCGGAACAATCCATTTGTGATATTTCTAGAACTTCCCAAACATATAAATACATCCGTAGCCAGACTGTTCCATCAATTTAGTTATTGACTGAGTAAAAGTAAGTGTGTTATCTTTAATCTTGATTATTTTCAAGTTGTTTTTTTATTTAATGTTTAAATACTTGATCATCATTATGAATATTTAATTTTGTTACACATATTGTAAACACATATTAAATTTGTGGTTTGTCCTTTTAGTGTAGTCATTTTTCTTTCCTAACTTATTACCTCATTTCCACTATTTTACATTAAGATAGGCACTGAATGAAAGTGTCAGTATTTAAAAATAGCTGTTTTAACAACAAGGGGTACAATTTATACAAATGGGTTTAAAAGGGGTGCACACGTGGGAAAAGGTTGGGAACCCCTGAGCTAGAGTATGCCTTGTGTGTCAGAAAAACAACGAAGAGGTGGCTGTGGTGGCATTGAGGTATGGAACATACAATGTCCCGGCCCCTCGTCTCTCAATGCTCCTGTAGCCCTGACAGCAAAGTGAGTATAAGTGCAGGTCACTGTGTGCTGACTTTCCAGACATACAGCTACACTTAAGAGCCTATGAACCCATAACAAGATTTCTACACACAGCTGCAGAGGAGCACTGGACTGGGAGTCAGAGACCAGGGTACTTATGATTCTCCCATTAATTACTCAGATGATATTAAGGTAATCACACAGGCTCTCTGGGGCCCAGTTAGCTCCGGTACAAAAAGAAACAGCTGGGTTTCACCCTCTCGCGAGGCCCCTTCCAGCCACAACATTGCCCCACCCCCAGCAACTCCGTTAGGGATACAGTGTAGCCATTGGCAGCAGCAAAGTGGGGAGCATGCAGTTACAGGTGCACAGAAATAACTTCACATGCTCTGGCCTGATTGCATAAGGCTGGGAAACACCAGAGGCTGATGCATCATCACTCTGAGAAATACACTTGCCATGTCAAGAAGATTTCAGGTCCAATTTTAAAGACAAATCAGCAATAAGGAAAGGCATTCCAGAGCACAGTGCACATGCTAACAAAAGCATATGAGGTGCTGGAATGTGAAAATGACTATTGACCCTGAATTACACATCCAAGTCACAATTGCACCTACGGGTCTTAGCCAACACCACCATATTTTAAAGAGATTATACCAGGAATTCCCCAGCTGTTCTCTCTCACACATGCCATATGTGTGTGTACCCATATTACCAGCCTTTTTCTGAACCCTGTAAGCTAGTCCTGATGTCTTTTTTCTCTCACAATATAACCTCCCAAATCAGGAAATCATCACTGCTATGAATTAGCTTCCAATCCATACCAGCCATTCAAATTTCACCAACAACTCCAGTGAATTATTTTTCCCTTCTGCTTCAGAATTCCATTCCAGAGGACACACTGCCTTTAGTTGGCATGCCTCTTCAGTTTTCTCCTAACTAGGGGACTCCCTCCATCTTTTTATGTTCTTGAGTCTCACAGTTTTAAAGAATGGAGATCTAAATATTGACAGATGACCCTGAGGTATCCTCATTGCTGGACGAGAACACATTTTCTTAGCAGACAGAAACCAAGAAATCCTGCACTTTTCTCTGGGCTTCAAGGTGGGGGTCCACAATGTTGATACCCAAGGTGGGGAGTTAACCTTTAACAATGGGTCATGTTCTTTTAGCTCGGTTTCTCCACATGGTCGTCTTTCTCCCCCACCTTGTGTAAATTTCAGAGTCAATTGACAGGAAGCCAGTCAGGAATTACGTCAATAGCCTCTTCCCCTTCAAACCACCACCATCAGCTCAGCCTCTCCTGACAACTCACGCCTGACTCTATCACCACAGTGAGAGTGGGCCTGTGATGTCTTTCTGCTCCATCAGGTTTTCTACATTTATTATGAACATTCTACTCTAAAGAAGGGCTTTTCCTTTCCCCCAATTATTTACTGATTTATTCATTCTATTATATCAGTGCAGACTTCACGGAGTCTAACTTTTATTCAGTGAGTTATATTCCATCACTACTGTTATCTATGTTGAGGCTGCAATTGTCATAAATTTGGCAATGGGAGTCTCTAAAGTGGCACTGTGGCATGTTTCTCTCATTCTTTGAGCATTTTCTTACTTTATGGCCCAAGAGAATTTGGACTTTGCCCAGGAATCAAGTTTCTTTAAAGAGCCTTGGTTTCTTCAATGTAAGGTTTGTATTTAGAAACCAAGAGCTGGTTGCTGTGGTGCCCACTGCTTCTAGACTTACTCAGTGTCAGGAGAGGACATATGTACACGTGCGAGCACACAAATGCATATGAGGGCTGTCCGGAAAATATCCAGCCATGTAATATGAAAAATAGAAGCATTTATGGCTAGACTTCTTCTGGACAGTCCTCATATTCTGATATTGTCTGGGTGACCTCGAAAATGTACTTTCCCATCTATTTATTATATGATAATAAGACTGGCTACCCTACAATGTTATTTTCCTATAACTCCTCTTAGGCAATTATCCATTTTGGAGAAGGATTTGATCATTATAGCAGAAATCTCCTAAAGAATAGAGTCAGAGAAAAATCTTTAAATAATATTCTTTTTGTGTTTAAGAATAGAGCACAATGATAAATGATAATTGCATCTATTTCTGGAATGTGCATTTTACAACAATGCTGGTATATCCTGCATGCTCATAAAGATTAGGGAACTTTATCTAGGGTCACTAGTTCAATGAGCAGAATTATCTGCTCATTGCAATATGTATAGTGAGAGTGAATAATTATAGTAATTCAATGCCTTTGATATAGTTGACAATTGGGGAGAGGACAGCCTTAAATGTTTGTTCAGATGTCCTAAATTTCTAGGTTCACAACATGGTAAAAATGTGAAAAGCTAAATTAGCAACTGCCTACATGTGTTGTTATATGAGCGCCATCCAGAAAAAATTGCAGCCATAAATGCCTTTATTTTTCACATTACATGGCTGGATACTTTCTGGACAGCCTGTGTATATCAGTGTCCTCCAAAGTTAGTATAGAGGAAGCACTTTGTAAAGTGCCTAGAACACATTATCTGAGCCTGTGGATGAAAATATCTATAACCATCTGAAAAGAGATTTAGATCAAAACACCTGCATCAAGACAAACACATGCAGTGATAAGATACACACCACTGATTTGCTATCTTAACTGTTGTTCCATATTTATGTGAATGACGTGAATTTGGCTCTTCCACTCATTTTGCCTTCCATTCATTTTCCTTGAGCCTTCTTTCTCAACTCCTCCACCCTAAACTCAAATTAGTACGGGTGTCACAATCACAGAAACAGCTGAAAATAAGCAATTTCTTTTTTTCTGTTATAATTTCCATCCAAGAACTTAACAAGAGACGGACCCCTAAACATTGCCTTCAAGTAACATGCGTCATCGCTGAAAACAATTTTAACAGAAAGCAGAAATCCAATCAGTACTGCTCGCCAGCATTTTTTTAAAATCTTTTTTCTTCCCCAACCCAAAAATGTTTAGGTAGTTTGAAACGATCAGGTCTCAAATTTAAGGAAATATCATGGATAGCTCATTGCACTTCTGATGCACAACCAAGATGCAAACAGCAGCAAGCATGTGTGGATTCAGTGAAATCATACTGGAATGTTAAAATTTAGACTAGAAGTCACATACTGATGACATAAGGTCCTGATTTTTTAAGATAATGTTTAAAACATATACAAATTCCAAGTATGTGTACTCACAGACCTATTTGAATTATAGGTGGATTTCAGCTCATCATTTTTGAGAAGCACTTCAAGAATTTTCAACTAGACTCAGTTCTGCAAGCCAAAGATACTGTCAAAGGACCTGTCAAGTGAAGCCTGATGCTTACTCAGCACGAACTGTGAGAGGAGACAGACGGAATGATTGGGACACTCACAAACAGGAAGTCCTCCATCTTTACACAAAAACATTGTTTGCTGGCCAGTTTTGGGAATCAAACATCAGTGAGCAAAGGACTCAGAACGTTTATTTGAGTGAAAATATTGGAGAAAAAGAGACAAATATCAGTGTAAAGAGTAAAGTACATTTGTTTTTTTTTAAAAAGATACCGAAGAGTCCAACTATATAGCATTCTGAAAAAGGCAAAGTATTGGAGACAATAAAAAGATGAATTTTAGGGCAGTGAAAATCCTCTGTGTAATATTATAATGATGGATACAGGTCATTATACATTTGTCTAAAACCACAGAATGCACAACACCAAGAATCAACCCTCACGTAAGCTGGGTGATTTGGGGAGATGATGACATGTCAATGTAGGTTCATCCTTGGTAATAAATATACCATCTGGTGAGTGATGTTGGGGGAGGCTACCATGTGTGGGGACACGGGGGTCTATGGAAACTTTCTGAACCTCCCTTTCAAGTCTGTTGTAAACCTAAAACTGCTTTAAAAAAATAGTCATATTTTTTTAAAATATCTGATAAGTTAATCATCAAAGAAGCAAGCATTTAATTATGATGGAATCCTATTATGAAACATGTGTTGGACGTTGGATGTAAATGTTAACTGTAGAAATGTGGGGAAAAGGAATAACACTTAAATGAGCTCACCACGGACTAATAAGCCACTTATTTTAACACACCACAAGAACACAGCATTAGGATAAGGTTAGAGTCGCTGCTCAGGATATGCTCCTCTACAACTTCCCTCCCCAAAAGGGTAACTCGTCCACAGTCGATGGTAGTTGTTGGCAGAGCTGAGATGATATTAATAATTCAGTTTTCAGTCTGCCACTGAAATGCGACTGGAAAAAGAACTAGGAAGGAACAGGACCCCAGTGAGGTCCCTGCAACCCAAGAAGAACCGCGAGGACACAGGAGCTGCAGGGCACATGGTCAAGTTCACAGTCATATTTTTCTCAGCTCACAAGCTAATCCAGGTCATCTCACTTTTGGTCGCTACAGCATCACACCCACCCCTTCCTACTCACCCATATTTATGCCTTATTTTTAACTGAACTCCTATTACTCATGTTCTGGCCTCAGCAGAATCCCAGCTTAGACTCATTTCCTCGCATGAGCACTGAACTTCCTTTAGCAAGAGACATGCTCTCACTTCATCTTAAGGAAACCATTTGCTGCATCTACTTATTCTCTGGTTTCCCAACTTCAGAGCAGTTGGTTGGATGAGAATAAATAAATGCAGCCCTAAAATATTGAAGATGCATAATTTAATAAAGCTGGATGCAACCCTGAAGCATTTGTACAATGTATGGATTTTTGCCATTTCTCTGAGTCTGTGATCTAATCCATTATGTTACTATCCTTTGTTTACTCAGACTCTCCCCATGCACAAAAAGAGCATTTTGACTGAACATCAATATGTTTCAATACAAACCTACAGATTAGCACCAGCAGGACTTTTGCAAGTTCTTGAAATCAGTTGGTCCCTTCCAGGAAATAATTGGATATCGATATCAACACAGTTCCAGTTCATGAAAACACATGGTTCATCTCAATTATACATCACTAACAAAGTAAGTAACTTCCTTTTAAAAATATTTTTAATTTGGTGAAATACGTATAACATAACATTTGTAATTTTACCCATTTTGAAATATGCAGTTCAGGGATGTTAGTACATTCACAATGTCTTGCAAACATCACCACGATTTCTAAAACTTTTTCATATGGAGACTCTGTAACCATTTATGAATATCTCCTCATTTTGCCCTCCCCTCAGCCTTTGACAACTTCTATTCTATTTCGTATGTGTGGAATCACACAGTATTTGCCCCTTGGTGTGTGTTTTTTCTCCCTAGTATAATGTTTTCAAAATTCATCCATGTTGTAGTATGTATCAGAACTTCATTCTTGTTTACAACCAAATAATATTCTATTGTAGATATAATATAATCTTCTATTCACACTTTGCTTATCCATCGTTTGCTGAGGACCCAAAGGTTGTTTCCACCTTTTAGCTATTGTGAACAACATAGCATAAAAATTGAGTACAACAATCTCTTTGAATCTCTGTTTTTTATTCTTGTGGGATTATACCTACGAGTGCAATTGCTGCATCTTACAATAATTCTATGTTTAGAATTACAATAATTCTAGCTTTTTGAGGAACCATCAAACTATTTTCCACAGCAACTGCACTATTTTACAATCCCACTAGCAATGCATAACATTTCCATTTCTCCATATTCTTTCTAATATTTGTTACTGTCTTAAAAAACACACAAAAACACGCACACGCACACACACACATCCATGAAGGTAGATGCAAGATGATATCCATGGTTTTAATTGGCATTTCCCTAATGACTAATGATGTTGAGCATCTTTTCATATGCTTATTGGCCACTTATGTATCTCCTTTGGAGAAATTTCTACCAAGTCTGTAGGGTGTCTTTTCACTTTCTTGATAATATACTTATATTCACAGAAATTTGTAATTCCCTGAAGTCTAATTCATCTATTTTTTTCTTTTGTTTCCCATGTTTTTGATGCTATATCTAAGCATCCTTTCCAAATTCAAGGTCATGAAGATTTATCACTATGTTTTATTCTAAAATTATGGTTTCAATTCTCATATATGGATGCCATTGACCCATTTTGAGTTATTTTTTGTTTATATATAGAGTTTGGTAGGATTATTAATTTCCTTTCACTCTAAAGTGTCTCTTATCAATGTAAGTTTGTGTGTCTCAGATCCTTTAAGATGGTAAAGTGGGACGGGTATTTAGTTACTTCTTCCTTTTAAGACCCTGGGAAGGACCTTAGCAGTGCATGCTCATATTTTTGTAAAATTTGCAAACATAAGAGATCATTGCTGCTACTGTCTCTTTCCACTTGGATGTTCCTGCTACTCTACCCTCGTATCAAGTGACTTTCAAATAACCACAAGAATTTTTAAAATCCAGCTCAAGGGACACCGAAAATATGCCATTTTAACTGTATTTTAGAAAGAAATGTGGGACTTCAATTTTTTTAAAGTGTAAAACATTTAAGACTCCTGGCTTGAAGTACTTTCTTTTGTCATCCTTAACTTTATTTATTATACAAGAAAGACAAAGTTACCATGAAAAAATGGACTATGAAATCAAGGTTATAAAAATGAGGGGAGAAATTAAAATAAATGGTTTGATATCAAGAATCAAATTATAACAGCATTTTCTCTTCCAAGTCATACCAAAAGCAGCAACTTGTTTGAAATAAGAGATAGAGTAAACAAAAGTGATGAACAGGCTTTTAGCTTGTTCCATGAGCCCAATTAATGGAGCAGAAGACATCATAGAAACACAATGAAAAAGATTCATTTTTCAATACTGACTGATGAAAATAACGTAAAATGCACACCATATCTCTATCATGAGCACACATACGGCACACTGGTTCATGGATGGAGGTAATTCCAAGACTATTTAAGATCATCCTCTATACAAAACTTGAAATGCCCAGAAACCTCTTACTGTTGATATAAAGGCAACTTGGCACGTACTTCCCCAGACTTACTACAACACTGAACCAATAGTCAGCTGGGAAGGTGAAGTTTTCTAAATCCTCACCCATTAAAAAAGTCATTGATAAGTCATGCTGAAGACTGTATGATCATTTTATGATCTCTGCCAAAATGATATACACAGTCACAGTCACATGAAGACCAATAAAACACATGCACTCCAGAAATGTAGAAGAAAGGTATATGGACCTGAGTGAGGTATTTAATGAAAATATTGCCATTTTCTAGATTTTGTCCATATTTGTAGAATTTGACAGTTGTTTTTTTTTAATTTGTTGTAGTTTTTATTTTAGATAAATATATACTTTTTCTTTACTTAATTTTGTATTTTATTTTAATTCTGTTACATAGAGGCCCCTCAAATTTTGTGATGGCAAATGCCCTAGCATTCTCAGGTCAATTTTTAAATATATCCTTCATGTATTATTTTATGTAATGTAGTGCCTGTGTTTATATGTGTTTGTTTTGAAAATCTTGGATCTGTATTTTAATATTTCAGGGAACTCTGGGGAAGAAGGTTATATCAACTCAAGAATATTACATGATTTTAATTATTGGAGTCATTCATGTCAAAGTGTATTACAAATGTATATCGGGACAAAAACACTTTTTGTATATACACAATGTGTTACATAAGACTGTTTTTAAAATATAGATTTCATTATTTTTTCAGGTCTGATGAGGCCAACAGACTAAGAGACAACTAGCACTGCAAAGGCAGGGTGTGACTCGCAGGTCCCAGGAGGAGGGTCCACGTCACACTATGGAGGCCACATGAGAAGCATCAGACTGGCCGGGAGGCAGAGGGAACAGGAGGAACATGTGGTGAGAACATGTGGTGAGAGCCTTTACTGTAGTTTTGTGGGAAGGAAGAGGCAAGCCAGTAAAAGTAGGTTTAGGATCAGCTAGTTTGAATAATTTCAGGGCATCCTCAGGTATAAGGGTGGCCTGAGTTGTCTGGTATCTGCTCTGGGATACCAGGCAGGGTGTGGAATGTAAGAGTCCTGTGAGACTTCAATAGAAGAGGGTGTTGGAGATACAGGCTTTGGTTTGGTTGGTTTGGAGAGAAAGGTACCCTCCAGGGCAGCCGTTTGCTCTCTCTAGGAATTAGTTAACCCTGGACCAGGCAGTCCCTCTAGGTGGTCAGGGCCCCAATGTCAACAAATAATGAAATACAGAAAATAAAACACGTGGTTACTACAAAGATACCTTGTGTTATTTGTATCATGGTGTTATACCCTCAATTAGAATGCAATAGTGATACATAGGTTAGGTACCATTATTAACCCTACCAGACCGCTGTACCGATTTTTCGGTACCTTACCTAGTACGTGACAAAAATGACTCCAAGTTCCATCTTATTCTAACCACTTGTTTGCATGTAACTAACATTTTTCTGTATCATGTTGGTTTTTTCTCTTTAGTGCTCAAGAGCCCAGGTATAGGGGACAGTTAGGTTCAGGGTCTAAGGTCTGGTAGGGTTAAGATGATTGAATGTGTAATTTCACCCCAATATTATCTAATATATAGCCTGTTCTACCCACAAATGAAGAAAACAAACAAACAAACAGCCAAGTCTCTTGGCATTTTAGTTGATTAATTTGGCAAGTCCTCTCACTGTCTGCTCTGTTTTTCATTCTTAGTGTGTTGTGTTAACCATGATGCCACAGGATTAAGCAGAATGTTTCTCAGACACTGTGATTTTTCAGTCCCATAGCAAAAGGAATCCCCCCAGAAGATAATTGTTTTAAGATTTTTAGTGATCATTTTTTAATGAATTTCTGAATGACTTGAGTACTTGTGATAGTTAATTTTATGTGTCAGTTTGACTCAGTCCTGGGTACCCAGATATTTAGTCAAACACTATCCTATGTGTACCTGTGAGGGTGTGTTTAGATGAGTTTAACATTGAAAAGGATAAATTGAGTAAAGCAGATTGCACTCCCTCCCGTGGGTGGGCCTCATCTAATCAGTGGAAGACCTGGAGAGGACAAAAAGGCTGACCTTCCCCCAAGCAAGAGAGAATCTGTCCTACCTGATGGCCTATGAACCAAAACCTGGGTGCCTGGGTCTCTGCCTGCCAACTAACCCTGCAAATCTTGGAACCTGCCAGACTCCATTATCACATGAATCAATTCCTTATAATAAATCTAATTTATTATACTTATTATCATTATATATGAAAACATAAATATGTATGTACATATAAATATTTACATGTATATTAAAATATTTAAATGTTTGTTTATAAATATTAATACATACACACACATTCTATTGGTCTGTTTCCTTGGAGAACCCTGACTCATGCATGAGGGCTAATGATTTATTCCTAATAGATCTAATAATGTCATAATGAGCTGATTTCCTGGATTTTGTCATTTGTGGACTTGCATTTTTGTTTAGATGCCTTTCAAGTCTGGGATTTGATGGCCATTAATTCTATAACTGCCAAATAAAAAATGGCTTTTTTTTGGTCTGTTAAATATTCCTTTAAGGAAGCAATATAAATATTAATAAGTAAGTGAAATTACCATATTCCCACATTTTGGAACAACAACTTGTTAACTCACACCTACAAATTCCCTGAAGGAAACACTAGTCAGTCATCTTTCTTAGTGATAATCATAGACTAGTTTGGATTTTTAATAGGTAAAAATATCTGTTAAACTTAACAATGGTAGATATATTGAGTAAGTACAGGGAGTCGCTGAAAAATGCATACATACTTTAATAGCTGATAACTCACATAATTTCCTCTCCTATTTAGATTTAACCAATTTGAAATAATGGGTGAAGCCAGACTAAGCTTTGAAGCCAGACGAAACCAGACTCAGATGATTTTCATTTTATGGAGATATGTCATAAAATGTAAAAGAGTGTCCCAAAAAATGTAAACACACTTTGAATGACTATAACGTCAGTGTTTATTAACATACAATATATTTTCAAAATTTAGAAGAATCTACAGAAGTGAATAATTTGTAAACCTATTTACAAACTGATGACTCTTCTGGTCCAGGCACTGCTGGCAACACGAAGCAAAGGAATCGCAAACATCAAGAATCATTTCGTTTGGTATTTGTGCGCATGCTCGTTCAATGGCTGCCTTCAATTCATCGACTTGCTGGTTTTGTACCATAAACTTGATGTTTTATGTATCCCCATTAAAAAAACATCTAAGCCTGGCTTCATCCGTCTTCAAAGCTTAGTCTGGCTTCATCCATTATTTCAACTCAGTTAAATGTGGAAAGGAGAGAAAATGATGTGAGTTAGCTGTTAAAGTGTAGTACATTTTGGGGACACCCTGTGTATCTTACTCAGTGAGTAAGTCATACTGCAAAGTCTGCACTCACTTTCACAAGATCCTCTCGTAATTGCAAAAACAAAAGAGAATAATTATCACAGACACAAAAGCCACATTAGAAGGTACACAAAAGAGCATTGTCCCTGCTGGAAGCACACAGGGACATGCAGAGAAGGAATGAGAAGTGAGAAGCATAATACAGAAGTGAACAAACTTTCTAAGTGTTAGAATGAAAATTAGAGCCTTGGAAGAGAGAAGTGGAGAGCTGATACACACACAACTAAAGGTGCAAAAAAGCGAGAAAAAAACAGAAAATATGCGAAGAAGCATTACACTAATCTATACAGGTGTTTTATTAACCTCGCACTTAACGAAGACTCTGTTTTGGGTTTGAGTTTCATCTAAGGTACAAACTCCTGCATGGCAAACCCAGCCTTGCAACCACGACACCTCTGCCTCAGGTCATACACATGAGAGACACCGCACACATCCTAGATTAATAGTGTGCACAGCCTGACATTCAACCGATAAGGTTTAGGTGTTATTTACTGAAGTCAGAAGTGGGTAATAAGCACACCCAATACTTTTCTAAATTGATATGTTAACAGGAAAGCTGGCATGGAGCATTACACGATTTTCACAATCTGAAATCTACTGCGGTCCAGAGCATAGCTTTATTTTATTGCCGAGAGTTTTGACTGCACAGCATACCCACTTCCCAGTTTAATAATGGAAAGCAAGCTAATGCCCCATCTGTCACACAAGGTTCTGCCTCAACGTGAGACCTGGGTGAGTTATGAAAGAATTAGTTGTTGGATTGGAAGCAGATACTTTTTTTTTGACATGTAAGATGCTACTTATGGACATGCATTTGTGGATTTTTGCTCATATTCCATCCCTATCTGTATATTCCTCCTGTATTAAAACTATTAAATGACATCTGAGGTGACATGGAAAAGGGTCATATTTCTTTTATGGTTAGGGTTGCTAGCTTTAGCAAATAAAATATAGGAGGCACAGTTAAATTTAATTTCAAATAAACGATAAATAGTTTTAGTATAAGTATGCCCTATGCATTATTTCATGTATATTCATACCAAACAGTGTTATTTATCTGAAATTCACATTTACCTGGGCAGCCTGTATTTTATCTGGCAATTCCACTTATAGTGGAATAAATCTTCTTTCTTATGCGTATTGCGATACAATTTCCTGCTTTCTTGAATACAGCACAAATCCTGTAGACCCCTTCTGTCTTGTCAAGGACAAACAGGGAAGGATGACTTGAAGTGGTGAATGCAGACGGAAGAAAATAAGGTGTCCAGCTGCTGGCACAGGTCCCTGCTGCAGCCACTGGAGGACACCCGGCCAGATGGGCAGGAAGTGGTGTCCAAGACTGTCAGGCAATGGGCAAGGAACGGTAGGAAAGGTAAATTGGAATTAAAGATCAGAGCTGTGACAGTGGGAAGTCAGGGCACTCCAGGCTGTGTCTAACGCACGTGACTTCATCCAAAACAAGACCCAGTGGGGCAGCAACCCAGACTCCGGGATCGGAACTCCCAGGTACACGCTTGTGTCATTTTGAGCCTGTCTTTAACATCTCTGACCCTCAATATCTTGGTATATAGCAAAGGGATACTATGACCTGGGCTGCCAATGTCTGGGAGGGCCAGATAAAATACAAACAGAAATCCATGTAGCCCACTGTACAACATAATTGGTCATGCTTCTTCCATTGCTAATTGATATAACTCAAGTATTACGGTATTATTGGGACTAAATCCTAAGCATACAAGACAGTCAAGGTAAAAGAGATTTATAATGTGACACTTTTTCATCAGTAAATACAGTTATATAATCAGGTCCTAACTCTTTTATATGGTTCATGTGGAAATTATGAGGGAAAATGATTCTTTTGATTCTGTGTTAATTGATTTTGTGAGGCAAATTCTTATTTCATAGTCTTATTTCTTTCAGATAGAATAAAATACCTCATCATTTGCTCGTCTACTTCCCAATCCAAATATTTTACTTCTATCAAAGTTATATTCTTACATTTCAGAAATTGAGTTTTCTTCTGCCAATAAACAAAAGATGAAATATTTCAAAAATCAAAGATTTCTTATCCATTATCCCACAGAATCTCAAAAACAAAAAAGAGAAAGAAAAGAGTGTAGATATAATCAAACTGCCTCTATTGACATTAATTGGTTTTGAACCTGAACATTATTCATGAAGTTCATTTGCATTCAATAAAGAGTGACACATTCTCTTAAAAAGACCTGCTACAATACAAATAACTACAATAAGCTTATTTCATGTAGACAGCTAAGGTCCCACTTTTCATCAGTACTCATCTGCTGAATAAGGTCAGGAAGATATTGGAAGTGATTTCACATATACTTGTTGCAGTAAAATGGTGAAATAAACTATGATGTGGACTGATAAAGATAGTAGACTAGATAAATTAGGTAAAATGAGACTGTCAAATCTTACCTGTGTTTCCTAGCTTCAGAATATAAAACAGCTGTGGGGGGTTTTTTCTTGACATTTAGCTCAGTAATTAAACAGGTTTCTGATATTTCAAAATGCAAACTTCCAATGTTTGAGAAGATCTCTTTTCTGAGATAATTATGCATTCCATTGTCACTCAAGAGTTTCCCCCTTGGAGGAACTCACTTGCATTATTCAGAGCTGCCAATTGTAAATGTTGGGGAAGGATGACCTGTGAGTTAAAGTGAAATGCAAGAGGACTGCTCTTTGGGTCCAGCCTCACTCAACACGGGAGCTTCTCTCTGGGATGCAATGGCAGCCCATACGCCTCAGTGTCGGTCCACTCCTTTCACGGCACACTCAAGCAGGGTTCACAACAATATAAGTGTAAAAAGGCAATGCAGTGGGCTCACTTCACAAATCCGAGTGAGACTTTCTTACAGAACAAGCACTGTGTGGATCCGATAGATGGGACCTGCATTCTCATCTCACACTGGGGGGCGGGGGGGAGGGAGGGCCAGAGGGAGGAATCATAAACTAAGCCTTCAGATTTAGAGAAAAAAGACCAAGTGGTTTGAACTTTAATAAAGAACTGAAATACAGAAGAAGAAGAATAAAAGGGAATTATTCTTAGAGGGGTAATTAGGAACTAACTCTCTGGAAAAAAAAAAAAGAACTTTTAAACTGAAAACTGAAGTTTGAAATGAGCTAGCCATTCCCACTGTTTGGACACTAGTTCACATTTCCTATGACTTCTTGTATATCAGCATGTGAAATTGAGCCTGATCGTGTTTGTTAAGATAGTAAGAATTTCGAATCTGGGCTGACACTGAACTTGTCATAGAGTTTAACTTCATCCATAAAAGGCAGTGAGCTTAGACAATGAATACAATAAACAAGATAAAAGACAACAAATACATTGCTTTGGGGCACCATTATGTAAATGCAGATAAGAACTAAACAAACCAATTGGAAGCCAGCTTTGAATGTTTTCTATGCAAAATTTTAGTTTGTTGTCCTGAGACACCACGAAGGTCAATTCTTCATCATATCTTCTGCAGGGACCCCTGGTGGCCTTCCCCCTGAAACCCCCACAAGAACCCAGATTTCTGCATGGGATTTCATGATGTAAAGAAGAAAATATCTCCTGATATAAGGCTAAATAGAATATTCCGCTCCCCTTCACTAAATACATGCATACAAACATACATTTAGGGTTGGTCTTGTGAACTGAACTGACCCAGGGAGTGAATTTTGAGGGTTTTCCTGGGAATTTGGGGACCAACTCTCCCTTTGAATGGTGTGACATGTAGTAGTGAATCCTGGAACTACTGGAACCATTTTTGTCACAGGTGGCAAAAGATGGCACATGGTCACGATGAGAGCCCAGTGCACCAGGGATGTCAGCGGGAACTTGAGTCATGTCACACCTGAAACTGGTTCCAATTCTGTCCTTTTTGGTCACTGACCTCTGACCTGAGCCAATAATTTCTATGTCTTTTTTAAATCCAGCCAAATTAGGTTTCTAATTCAAATTTCTACTGTCTCTCTATGGCCAGCTCCTTGTTTGTATTTTCATGGAAGTGTAAACTATGTATCCCGCAGTTGACTGGTCTTCTGGGTAGATATTAGAGTTCTCTTCTACTTACACCTTCTTTCCACCTGCCTCACCTCAGACACTAAGGGACCGTCCTGCCATAAGAAACTGCCCGGGTCTGCAGTGAACCCACAGACAAGACCAGCGATCCTGGATCACTAGGGCCTCAGGTTGCGTATTCCCTGTCACTGTTGGCTTTGAGGCACATAGTAAAAATTTGCCCCTAGAATATGAGGGCTGTCCTGAAAAGAATCAAGCCATAAATACCTCTATTTCTCACATTACATGGCCTGATACTTTCCGGACAGCCCTCATATAACAGGATTAGAATCTGAATAAAATATCCTTAGCTTATTGGCATATATTCTGAATGTAATATGATCTTCTAGACACAAGTTGTATTTTAGAAAAGAATTAGTTTTACTCCTATGTTCCAAGATTTTAGTTATTAAGACTGGGGAAGACCTGCATAAACACAAATCTGGAGCCAGATTAAGTCATGTGTCTCCATGTAGACGAGATTTTCTTATGGCATCTGCCTGGACGGTCACCCCCCACCCCCAATCCCGGATAAACTCAATACTGTTTGGAACTATCGGTGAAACACATAGTTTTCAGTGTTCTGCTTTGTATCAGACAGTCCTCGAGGTCCTGTGAAGTCCATATGATGACTAATAAACACCCATCTCTACTCTCCAGGAACTCATATTATTAGAGGCACAAACAAGAAACATCTAATAATATCACAGTATGATAAAAACTTCACCATCATGGAGGCACCAGTCATATAAATAAGCCAAAGATGGCACTTGTCTATTGGCCTTTAGTTCTTTATTTCTTTACAGCAATCTGAGACCTATTAGCTCAAAAGCCCACCAGTGGCAAACTCAAAAGTTTACGCAGCTCATGGTTAAACATCACCACTCAATTGAGCAGAATTTTAGTCATTTAGAGTCTCCCTGTTTGCATGCCCTGCAAAAGTACCCCAGTCCCTGCTAGCCATGGATTAGAAAAAACCAGGGGCCATTGAAAACCCCAAGCATGACTCCCCTTAGAGCTGTTTGACCAGGAGTCACCCTGCCAGGCTGCTGAGCCCCATCATCTGGGTGCCCGAGCCCACTCTGAATCCCTACCCCTTGCGGTCCTGTCCTCCTTCCCTCCAGGATGGTGGTCACCACAACTGAAGCCTCAGGACATCTCCTGCTGTTGTTAGAGATTTCCCACGAACACACGGGGCTCACAGTATCCACAATAAAGCTTGTGAGTGCTGCTGCCCCCTCGTGGTCATAGCCTTTTCCTTGTCCTACAGCATGTAAATCAGATTCAGTGAGAAGGCACCGTCAAAGGGGACACAGGCAATCCTAGGAATTGGGACACATGTGCAAAGTTCAGGACACGCCCTTTGAGGAATTCAGTGATGGGTGTGTCAAGGGCCTCGTGGAGAGAGATGGGACGACACCAGCAAAGCAGGAAAGTGTCACAAATAACTGGTAAATGAACAAGGATGACTGATGCCCGTAAAAGTCCACTTATAGAGGCTGAAATTTGCATTTTTATAGTTCTTATACTTCAAAATGCTGAAGTCTTGATTTGGTGTTTTTGCAATAATTTAAAAATGCAGAACCGTTCTCGGGTTGGTGGACTGTACAATAAGAGGCGGCAGGCTGGATGCAGTTTGCCAGCTCCTGGCCCCGATGTTACTCAACAGGATCCTTTCACCCTCCTTGGATTAGACCTCAAAATAGATGATTAGGGATAAAATTCTCTAAAATAATTCTAAAATGACATTTTGTCACTTCGAACAGAAAGCAAAGTATCCCAAAACATCAGAGATGTTTTCTATCTTGAAAAAACACTTTTTAATAACATGGAAGACGTTAGTTACGTCTTCTGATGGAATTTTTGGACACAGGCACCCAGGTATCTTACATGCCTTGTCTTCTTTAAAATCATTTTGAAGAAATTCTCAGTCACCCTCATTTCAATTTGCACATCTGATTTAATGCCTGGTTGATTCTGCAATATTGATTGAGAATGATTTAACTTTTTAAAAAATGCTTAATTTTATAGATGGCCTTATCTCCTTAAAATTATAAATATTTATGGAAGTTTGAAAGTAAAAATCATATGGCCTGAAGCTTTGCCATTCACCTTTCAATATATAAAATAGACATACAATAACTTAACTTTTTACCTCTTCAATTTATATGCAAATAGTCTGTGTGCTAGTTCATATTCAAAAATCAAATGATCTTCTTTGCAATGAGCTAATTTGAATGACTCCCACCTAAAAATGTGTATTTAACTAACATGAGAAGTACATATGCATATTTTTACATTTTAAACCCTTCTCTCCCATCAAGTATGTTTTTGTACATCTACACCCTGACGTGCCACTGGGTCCATGGTTAGGCCTACACAAGCACCAACAAGCCGAATGCACCCAAACTACCCAACAACCTCAGGGAAGGGAGAATTAAATTATTTGGTAGTGGACATCCTATATGTCCCATCTCTGGTTGTCAACATTCCAGTGTCTTCATGGACAAACCAGAAAACTATGCAGCTCTTGCACTTCATTAAGCAGATCTCACTCCCCCCACTCATGAAGGGTAATACTCCCACTTATACTTAGCCCTATTGCTCTCTGCCTTCTCAAGGGTCTTACCCAATAGTTCATCTCTTCAGTCTTCTGTACTTTCAAGTTCATGGTCTCCTCCATGAGCTCCTTCTAAATGGAGATTGTGGATTTTCTTGTTGTTTTGAACCTTAATTAGGGCCAAATTAGATTATAATCCTGCTTCATGGTACAGTCTCACCATTAATCCAGTCACGTACCTATTTTAACTAATTAACTATCTACCAAGCTATTTTAAATAATATAACAAATGTCCTAAACCTTCCCATCAAAACAAAATGTCAGGATCTGGGCCTACATCTAAATATTTGTTCTCCCGATTTGATGCAATGTCGTTGGGAATTTTATGCTTATCATTGCATTGTTCTCCTGGATACACGGCAGTTGTATCATGTCTATGCATATTGCTAAGAGTATGTTTTTCATAGTTTTAACTTCATAAAAAGGGTATTTATCTCTAGTCAACACTTTGGCACTTCTCCCTGACTATGATGGTACTAAGATTTATTATACCAGATGATATGTTTCATTGTAGATTAGTCATGTTGACAACTTGTATAATATAATATCCCATTGTGGGAATATAGCAGTTTATTCTCCCATTTTCCCACTTAGAAGAATTGAGTTTTTTTGCCATTATGCAAATGTTGCTATGAATATTCTTACACACATCTCCCATGAACATATGCAAGAGTTTCTCTTAGATACGTACCTAGATGTTGAGTGACTAAATCATAGCATATGTGAGTCCTTGACTTCAGGAGGCAATGTCAAAATGTTTTCATAGGGAGACATACTGCTTTCCGACTTCTATTACTTTCCCACTAGCAGAGCATAGCAGATGCTATGGACACACATCTTCCCTACACTGGTACAAACAGAATTTCTCATTTTGCCAGTAGAATAGTTATAAAGTGATATTAAATTGTGGTCTTGAATTGCGTTTCCCTGATGACCAACAATCCTGATCTTTCTTCCACTTACTTATTTTCTTGCCAATTTTTTTTGTTGGATTATTTGTGCTTATATAGAGCCCAGCAGAAGTGATACTCGGACTGGAGTTAAGATTTTACTACAAAATCATAACCACACATGCTTATGGTTACATAAATAGTGCCCCTTTTCTATGAGCTGGTAATCTATACTGAATCTTCTATTACAAAATCATAAGCATGTATGATTTGTAATAAAATCATAACTTAAGTCTGAGCATTACTTCTGCCTGGACACTGTATATTCTTAATACTAATCTAGTTGTGTGTGATGTAATCTTTTTCTAGTGTGTAACTTAGCTGTGAAATTTCTCTAGTTTCAAATTTAATCTTGGATGAACAAGTGATACATCTTAGTATTTTTAGTAATCTTTTCCTTTATAGAAAATTTTTTTCATGCCTTATTTAAGACATTGCCCATATCCTGAGCTCTAGAAATGTTCACTTAGGGTTTTTTCAGTTGCTCAAAATGTTACGTCTTTTTAAATTCAGTTTTAAATTCAATTGGAGGTGATCTTTTTGAATTCTGTGAGGAAGGAATCCAATTTCAACATTTTTCATACAAATTATTTTTCAGTTCAATTTATTGAAACAGTCTTTTGCTCATTCTCCACTCACCTGACATACGACCTTTGCCCTACGTCTAATACCTATAGCTACATGCAATCAGTGTCTGAAATGTATTCTATTGGGAAATTTGCCTCTTGTGAGCAAAAAGCACACTGTTGTAATTACCACCACATCATAAAAGTCACAGTAACTGCTCAGCTTCTATAACAGACACACACACACACACACACACACACACACTAACTCAAACTCTTGGACATTTTGGAATTCTCTCTTAAATTCCCTAACAAACCCTGTTCCAGACTGCCTTGAGACTAAACATGAATTTGAAAAGGAATGACATTTTTATAATATAATATTGTCTTCTTATATATAAACACAGTTTACCTGTCCATTTATTTATTTATTCTTCTTTAATCTCTCTCAATAAAAACTTCCCCAGGAAAGATAGTAAACATATTGTGTTAGATTTGTTCCTGATTTATTATATTATCTGGTAGTCTCATAAATGGTATACTCTCTCAAATTGCATTTTGTAGTTATTTACTGCTGATATATTAAAAGGCATTATTGTTTATACATATCCAGCCAATATTGCAATTTATCATTCTAAATAACTTATCTGGGTTTTCTACATAATCTAAATATAGACACAGTTTATTAATTTTGAGGCTGTTTTCTTTACGTTATAAAGTATTTAGACCTATAACTTTCTATCTTCAAACCACTTTACAGCCTCCTCCAATTTTGACACATACATCTCCCATAATCATTGAGTTATGAATACTTTTAAAATTTTTATTTAGATTTCTTCATAAATCTATGCATAGTTAGGAGATTTTCTTTGTGTCTCCAAATATTCAGGGTGGTTTTTTTCAGTTTACTTTTTATTATTTAAGTCTATGTTAACTATTTTGTGGTCAAAGATCTATATAAAAATCTGTTTTTAATATCCTAATATCTAATACCTAATCAATTTCTAAGTGTTCCATGTGTCCTTGAAATAAAATGTGCATTTTTTTCATTGTTGATGCATAAATCTCTTATGTTATTTTAATTCTATTTTAAATGCATGGTCCATCTGTTCTAATATTTCTGCGTCTATTCCTGTAATCTGTAATCCTTCAGGCTTTTGTTTTTTAATGATGTGCTTCCCCAGTGTCTTCTCATTTTATCAAGGAGGAGAAGTGTGTTTGTTGGATAGACCGTAATTTACTGTGCTTTTTCTGTGACCTGAATCTCTGCAGCAAAGGGATCAACAATTTTAAATTATCTTAAACATCTGAAAAGAGATGAGTGGATTTTAAGCAATAAAATAGAACAGAACCTAGCTATCCTCTTAAGCATTTATGTGGGAGAAGGTCTGCTCATGCTCAGTGGGCAGAGAACAGGTGAACCCAAGGTGCACACAGATGAGCCCTATCAACCAGAGAAATGCAGTCAATTACTCACCATCTCTAAAACAGGCTGACCAGACATCCTACTTCAAATGGGACAGAAAACAACAATACTGTCTCATTTCAAATAGTACATCTGGTCAGCCCAGTCTCACTGGACTAAATTCAAGGTGTCAGTAGGTTGACCATAGGTACCATTTGAAACAGGATAGTACCGTTGTTTTCTGTCCCCTTTCAAATGGGATGTCTGGTCAGCCTACTCTAAAAACAACTCTTAGTTCTGATTTCACCCTTCTCCTTGGGCACCACAACAAAACACTCATTCTACTTCAGGAGGCCCGGGTGGGGCCTGCAATGCTGCATTTCCAACAATCTCCCAAATGATGTTTATGCTGCTGGGCCTACAACACATCAAGTAGCAAGGCTAAGTTAAAATTCTCTTGTTTGAAGAAAATCAGAAAGCCACTGTCCAAAGGCTGTTATCACCTACCGGTTTCCTGTTTTTTTCTCAGTAAGAAAATGAGACTTCTGTACTGGCTGACTTTGCTTACTCCCCAAAACACCTGGACCAGAGGTCTAGCTCAGGGCAACTGCAGAGGCAGCATCATGTAATCATGTATCCCCAGGAGAAATAAATGCTTCCAGAGAGAGAGAGAGAGAGAGAAACACCCAGAGAGTTCAGGCATCTTTTTCTTTGTTTTCTTTTTAGTTTCTTAGGGCAAATCTCGTGGGGAGGAGACAGTAAGCGCATGAATTCAGAACCTTGGTCAGGGCTCTTCGGCTAAACAGGCTTAGCAACCCAACATGTTAAAGACATATAGCACTCACTCCTGCATCCCTCCAGCTATGACTCATCCCCCTCCACCCTTTCCAGCCTTCACAAGACTCATCTATATTACTTGTCTATGTTATTTCACCCCCTACTCACTTCTTAACCCATCTAAATTGGCTCTTCAAATCCACCACCTCACTAGAACAGCTCTAGCAAAGATCACCAGTGACCACATGTCACAAAGAACAACAGACACTTTTTTACTTATCTGTTCAGAATCAACCCTTTTCCATTCTGGAACCATTAATCATTGTGCCTCCCCTCCCCTCCACAGGGGGAGGGCCTTAACCAAATATCCGAAGAAATAGTTGTTCCATTTCAAGCATTTTAAAAATTATTAATTATTATTATTATTATTATTATTATTATTATTATTATAAATGCCCCTAAGTAAATCTGAGGACTATGATTGCATTATCAAATCTAGAGTAATATGGGCTTGATAGAATTTGCAACTTAGAAATATCTATTGTGTATCTACTGAATGATGTGACTATGGGCTGCATCTCCCTCTATATGTCTTATCCAGTCTCATTATTTTAAAGTATGGAGGTTTTCCCTGCTGGTTCCCAGATCTCAAGCTGATGGCAAAATAGGAGCTGTTTTTTTTTTCTTTTTTCTGAGTTACATAACTGTGATCACCTGACATCAGGATACTAGGTCTGGTTATTAGAAAATACAACATCAGATCATTTCTCGGCCTTTTGGCTAAGAAAATACAATGTCTGAAAGGTACTTGATGTTTTTTTTTTTTAAGCAGTTTTTGTTCAGTAGGTGCTCTCAAGTTTTTGGGGGCTTGCTGTTGCATTTTACCTGAATTATTCAACACAAAGTAAGAAAAAGGTGAAGGGGATAAGCAAACTTTCCCTGTTGAGATTCCCTTTTATTTTACACAGAATACACTTTGGCTAATGATGGATGTGCATAAACGAACAGAAAGAGAGTATTTTCCACAGTTAATCACTGGTGTTTAAGTTGGGCTAACAAAGAAAAGTTGCCATTTTTTGCATTTGACACTGCATTCCTTTGTCATTGCATGGGATTTTGATGAATCTGAAGAATTTTCTCTCAAGCTATATAAAGACCAGAAGTTCAATGCAACCACTTCATCTGGATATTTATATTTAAAGACATTCCATGTAATAAATTCTAGGTAGCTAAGCAAACACAAAAAGAGCTGACTGTAAGTTAGGAATCAGGCTGTAACCAAAAGCAATACAGTTTATGACTTCTGGAACTATAAAATTAGGTAGGTAATGACATACTTTTCGACTGATGAATTTTTTTTTCTAGCTGGGACATCTGCTGTCATTTGAAAACCATCCAGTATGAATACATGAAGCAGATGGGAGCAGCGTGGAAGACGTCAGATGGGCTTGTAAGTAATGTTTGCTTCTTTGGGATGAGCCTGTCTACAGAAAAGCATCACGAGTTACTCTCCGTTTTAGCCTTGGGCCACGGGGGCAGTCACAGGTGAAAGTAACCATGGCATCCCGGGCCCTGTATTCCATGAGGCACAGTCTCCAGGGTGCTCTGCGTCACATTGATGCCTCCACGCTGTGTGATTAAACACTTGGTGAGATCCTGGGGTCCGCCAGCTGGACACGATTCGACATGCGTATTAATCTCGAAAAATGTTCCCACTTTCATCCAATTAGAAAGTTTTGGGAAAGCCCCGTGCCATGTGTCCGTGTCGCTTCCAGCAGATGCTGCCAGCTGGCAGTTCTCCTTTCTCTAACTGGCCTGAGTGTTTCAGGATAACTCCTCTTAGTTGTGACTTTGTGGGTAAGGGCTGTTAGTGGAAAGTGGATGGTGCCTGCCCACCACAGGCACTAAGAAAGTGTTGGAAATCTTCAAAGATGTCCAAATGCCTGAGAACCACATGTATTTCTCCTTCTGAGACTGGTTTCTTTTTTTCTGAAGCCTGGCCATGAATATCTAGCTTGCTAATAGAAATATGTGACTTTGTCAATATCACAGCCATCAGCTGCACTCTACAGTAGGAAATCAATAATAACATGGAGTCCTTGAGCCTAAAAACTCAGAAAGTTTGTATGAAGTACTTACTCATATGGTGGCCTGGACCTTTTTCTCAGTGCCCCTATATATGACTAAAAGAGAGTGCCTGCCCTTCAAGATCTCACAGTCCAGTGAGGCATCAGCCATACAAAATGTCATGCAACGAGTTGTGTAACAGAAATTTGCATGAATAATTATGAAAGAAAATAGGGGAGAATCTGGGGAAATAGGCTTTGGGTCAAGTCTTTAACGATCAAAATAATTCATTAAGCTACAAAAGTGAGGGAATATTATTCCAGGCAGGAACACATGTATGCAGGTATAAAAATGCACATATGGGCATTCGACATGCCTCAAGTGAAGGGGTACCTTACTGAGTTGTTTGTATAGTGCTGTCAACGTAAGCGCATGGTGGCAAGTTTGGAAACTTAACTGTTATGTTTTGGGGACGATGACAGTTCTGATGGCCAGAAAAAAAGTTTCAAAATTGCTTTTAAGGATGAACTAGGCACTAGGGTTGGTGCATAGCTTCCCAAGGGGAGTACTTTGAAGGTGACCATAGTGATACTCAGCAATGAGGTACGTAGCATTTTTTTCTAGGATGAGTTCCTGAAATTAATTGCCTGGCCTCGTATGCAAAATTATGAAGTAAATAGAAGAAAACAGAGGAAAAAAATATAATTCATTGAACAACCACTATGCATTAGGAACTAATGAGTGTTAGTCAGGGCTCATTTGGTTAAAAATAAAAAAAAAAAAAAGAAAGCAATTAGGCAAGTAAAAATCAAACTCCAACAAATTAGCTAAGACAAAAAGGGACTGTATTGGTTTGCACAAACTAATTGACTTCAGGGCACGGAGAGTCTCATGAATCATTGAAAAAGGAGAAAGACCTATCACCAGGCCACTTACCCCACCTCATGCTGGCCTTGTGGGGTAGGCTTTCTTCTCTGAATAACTTTCCCTATGAAGTTGGGGACTTTATTGCTGGTGACTACTGGCTTGCCTTTCTCATTTGGTCATCAGATATGAAGACGTTCTCTTCCATGATTAGTTCTCATATGAAAAATTCCAGGCCAAGACCGTGTCATCTTGGGTAATAAGTCGTCTCTGTGGCCATGATGGGGCGAGATGAGTTGAGTTGGGAATGGTTTCTGTGATGGGTGAAGCCCCCTGGAATCATATGGTTGAACTAGGGAGAATAATGATCCTAGAAGAGAAACATGGGAGCTGTTGTTTTTGGGAGAAAGGCAATGTTCTTCTAAATAAATATCTATTATGTAGGCAAATGGATAGAGAAAGCGATATTTTATAAATATATATATATAATCTCAAAATACATTGTTAATTAGCCAAATTGAGAGTCAACCTAATTGAAAACATAAGGACCCTAATTGTCAGAGAGTTTAGATAACTTTCCCAGCATCACAAAACCATTCATTTGGGAGCTGCTTCTGGAGACCTGGTTCTAAAGCGTCTAAGTTCAAGTGTGTCCTGCGGCGTCTCGGTGAGAACTGAAGGCTATGGTGATTCAGTCAACCCCTCCATAGAGCTAGAACATAGGACTCTTCTCAATAGATTTATTTACTTACTACTGCTTCCTTAGCCTAATATCAGTGTTTTCACATTTACTTTTTACAAAATAATTTATTTATTATTTGACAGTGGAAAATGATGAATTCATCTGAAATGCATTGTTGGATATGTGGTACGAACTTTCTGTGATCATGTATCCACAAAGAGTTGCAATAGCATCACACTGGGCCATTTTAACGACTAACATTTGCTGAGGACTTCCGGTGTGGCGAACTCCATTAACTACTTTATCTTCCTTTCAATAGCCCTGTGAGCCAGATAACTGTTACCATCATTACCCCACTTTCAGAGGTGGATACAGTGACTCTCTGAGAAGTTCAGTACACCTCGCCACCACCACATCACACACCTGTGCACAGCGAGTCAGGATGGGCTAGGTGATGCTGAGCTAACAAACCCAAAGGCTTGCTGACAGTTTTATTTCTTGTTTCTACTTCAGTTTATTGCATGTGAGAAGTGGTGACGTGGCCCCTCCCAACCCCAATAGGTACAGGAAAAATAAAACTATTATGTGCCTGCGAGAAGAGCCAAGAATGTCTGACAAATGTAACAAACATCAGAAGTACCTCTTCCGATTGGCCTGAAATGACAGGGCCTGGAATCTCAGTGTTGATTTCTTCCGGAAGGCATCATTGGTCCCCAAGTACATATTTCCATGAGGGAAAAGTACACTCGTGTATTAGCTAATAAACAAGTGGGTTTAAGTGAGTTGATAAGCCATAATACACTTTAAGTATGTGTGAGGATTACATCCAGGACCTGAACTGGAGCTAGTGGCAGGTCTGGCACGCAGTGTCCCATGAGCCACCTGCCTGCATAGACCCGGGAGGTGGGTAACGGGAAGTAGGAATGAGGATGCAAACAGGGTAACCCTGATGATGGATGCTGACTTGGCAATTTTCCCTCACTACAAAACTCACAGGTGTTCTTCGAGCAATCCTCCCCAGTTCTCCCTCACGGAAGACTCAAGGCCAAGTCTGTGCAGCTGTGGTGGTCTCCAGTACCCACCTGGCTTGCACCCACTGCCGCCCTGAAAAGTTGCTTCCCCTGAGGACTAGTTGCAGTTAGTTATTCTGCCTTTAGGTCCTTCTGACTGCCCTCCTTGCTAATCATCCAAAAGAAACAAAACCATGAAGCTGGGGAAGAGGTAAAGCTCAGTAAGTCTTAGTGAATTCTTGAAAGCCATTACTTTTAAACTTCAGTTTATGACACTTTTACTGAGATACATGTGCTTCAACAATACCAACCCCAGTCCACCCTGGAGATTCCTTTAGAGTGAAATTATGTATTTTAGGCATAGCTTTTGGCAAATAGTAGGGATTCCATTAAGCTGTTATACTCATGATTGCAGATTATTACTGCTAAAGAGAACTGATGTCAGCCAAGGGAAGAGGGACATCGGGTACAATCAAGGAAGATTGTCAATGTGGAGTTTCCAGTTGTACTCTCAGAGTGGAGTCATGGACAGCATGACTTTTCTGGCATCATGTGTGACAACAAGCATTGCGTTATGTCACCTAGGGAAGCTCACCTAAGCCTTAGTGTCCAGAGACGTTTTGGCAGCTCCATCACTTAGGCATAGTTAACTGTCTTCATGTTTCATCTCAGTCTCCAGCCCTTTTAAATGCTAAGCTGATACTGTGTGACACAAAGGTCCTACCCCCAGTCATGCTGTTGGACTCCGTGGTGTGGCCAGCCGCTACCCCATATCATATTGTTCCATTCATATCAGGAATGACATCCCAAGGGGTTAGAGATTACCTCCCAAAGGCCAAGGCCAAAGGTTAAATTCTTTACCACACACACACACACACACACACACACACACACAGTTATACCCAAATCTTTCACACTTAAAGCTGTCATAACTCATATATTTTCCACTGGGATGGGGGAGAGTGGGACAAAGGGAAATACAACTGTTCTGGCCACTGACAACTTCTGTAAGTACTCTGTCCCTTACTGGAAGATGTTCCAAAAAAAACAGCAGCTGTTCTAACTTTCAGTGATACATCACACAATCAATCCTACAAAGTAAAAACTAGCATACCGGTACCTTAGCCTAAGTGGGATTAACCTTGAGCTTTTCACTGCTTTCAAAGAGCTGGAAACTGAGCTTATCTTTGCATCGACCTAGTAAGTCCATCTCTAGGGACCTCTACACTGAGGGTCAGGGCACGTCACTGCTGGTGCATAAATAATTGGCATAGAGGAATCAAAGTCAAAATACACATGAAATCAGTATCCCAACGTTCACTGTTTTCAGGAAAAAGTAACTAAGTTTGTTAGTAAATTTGTTGGGTGAACCAACTCTGACAGAAATTTTGGGTTTCCTTTTATATACTTTTAGTCTAATATTGTCATTAACCCTGTGATAAGTCAACAGCATACTATCTGGGCCCTTAAATAATTGTCACTATACACCATCTCAGTATTTATGATCTGTAGGAGATACAAGCTTGAGAGAAGGAGTCTTAGCTGTGAAATTGAATTGATTACCCTTTAAATTGATGTCATTTATGTTTACCTTGTGGAGACTGGATAAACAGGGGCTGTTACATTTCACTGCAGCTCTCTTCGGGGAACTGGAAGCACAGGCCGCTCCTATAGAGCAGACATGTCCAACCTGTGGCCCAGGACGGCTTTCATTGCGGCCCAACACAAATTCTTAAAACAGTAGGAGATGTTTTTTGCGACTTTTTCTTCTTAGCTCATCGGCTATCGTTAGTGTCAGTGGATTGTATGTGTGGCCCAAGACAATTCTTCCAATGTGGCCCAAGGAAGCCAAAAGTTTGGTCATTCCTGATCTAAAGGGATTCAAGTAACAGTGATGGACAGAGTCAGCATCATAAGGAAGAACCCACTCAAAAATGATCAACTCTTGTACACCATTTTTACTGTCCTTAGCTCTTGGCTACTGTTCATCATCATCATCATCATCATAATCATCATCTCCCTCAGAGCGTGCCATACCAGGAAGACTACTTGGAAAAAAATAACATAGACTTGAAGAAAGGTGTTTCCTGTGACAACAAAAGATGTTAAGTGTAAATACTACTAGAACCAGTTCAGAGAGCATTATTTTTCCAACTGAAGGGTGATTGTATGGACTGTTGCATGGTGATTCCCTTTGCACATTCTGCTAGGCACAGATGTACCTTCTGACTGCCTGACCTCTGGGAACTTTTACTGCTGGGCCAAGAGGAAGTATGGTGATTCATAATCACAAACACCCATTTGAAGTCGGAAAGGCTAAGGCATCATTCTACTCATTGATCAGTAACATTTCTCAAAGTAAACCATGGAATAAATGGATTTCTTTAAGCATGATACCAACTGTCTGCATAAAATAGAATTCTCACTATGCTGGGATCCCCGATGAGCCATCATCTGAACTAAGTGGTTGCTGCATTGGATCTCATTGCAGAAATTCTTAATTGATTCTTGGTGTTTCACAGAAATACAGTTTTAATATTTATAAATTGTATTTCTAACAAGTTTCTATTCTAAAATCCTATGACCCTAATTGCATATACCAGACACTGTTTAAAATGATTTATGAATTTCCATCTTAATAAAGAATCATGTTAAGTACATGATGATTTTCATCTATATGTCTCAGAATCTAATATTTTTAAGTTACATACAGCTGTTGTCAAGTTATATTTTAGTTTTGGACTTTGACTCTCTTTTTTTAATATAAATATATTTTTTATTGTTAGACTTGTGGGGTGATATCAGTTAGCAAGCATTGGATAGGTTCCAGGTGTACAAGTCTACAGTGCATCATCTATTTGTTGAATTATATGTTCACCACCCAGTGTGAGTTTTCTTTAGGACTTTGAATATCTTAAGACTTATTGAAGTCTCAGAAAATGTATCATGGCATTTATTTGTTTAATCTTCCAGAAGATTTTTTTTCATATATTAAACAAGCAGAAAACTAGAAGAAAAACCAATATCAGGAACAATCTCTTTTCAAAAATTATTTTAAATTGCATTACATGAAAATGGAATTAGTTTTGAAGAAGAGCAGATGAAAAAAAACAATTAAAGCTAGAAATCTGAGACAGAAATGAAGAAAAACACAAGTTTTCTTTTATGGCTTTAAAGATGATTAGAGGGGAAACAGCTGTTAAGAAGCACAACATGCTAATTATAATGTTTAGTTAGGAAGAATGATTATCAACAAAAGTAAAAAAAAGGGTAGCAATGTAAATTAAATCACACGATGTTGGCATTCAACGGAATCCGTTCTGTGCCGGTTCAGAGCAATCACAGAGGTAAACAGAAACAATGCTCTTCAAGAGCTTGCAAACATGCACTTAGAAAACAAAACAGTCTGGGCTCTGCTCTGTGAACACAGGTAGAGGCAGAGACATGAGGGAAACTTGGGCTCTGCTGTCTGTGGATGTTCTTTTAGGTCTTGACAGGTGTAAACCACAACTTTGGAAATTTTTATTAAAAATCCATGGGAAGAAGTCCATTAAACACATTCACCAGGTAATAGTGACTGGATGGCAACAGAGTTAATAACTGGAGATACCATTTCACTTGGCACTTTAGACCCAAGGCAAGCATGAATTTCCTTGAAACTTGCAGTAATAGCTACAGCCTGGTGAAAGCCAAGGTCACATCCCAGGTCCCTAAACTCCATTAATCTACAGGAAGAGGGAGTGCCTCCACCCGCAGCACATTGATCCACAGTGGGCCCTAACTCCCTGAATCCGAAAACGGGCCCCGCCACAACCCTCCTCCCAGTTCTGAAGTCCCGAGGGTTTTTCAGCCAACGTACTTTAATAAAGAGAAGAACAGCAAACATCTCTGTGTTCTCATTCTTCCACCTAAATCTAGTATTTTTTTTTCTTCAACTTCTCAAGTGAGCGACCACTCTTGGCATAGTTTTAAAAGCAAAAATCGATCAGCAACGCTGAGTTGCATCAATTGTCCCGCCTGAGTGGCACCTTAGCTTGCGTCTTCATGCTCTGTCTGCAGACGTTACCAAGTGGCTACCCTGCGCATCCCTGTCCCCGGTCACATAGAAACTCAAGGCACATATAGCCTTAGATGGTGTGGAGGTTCCTCTACACCTGAGCATCCAGACACACTGGAATCTTCTATTTCTAAAAGCCTCAAAATCATCTACGCTCCTCTATGTCAAATACACCCAAGACTGAGCAAAACTTAGCCCCCCAAAATCATATATATTGCATTTTAGTTCAACTAACACATACTGAATTCCCATCAAGTATCAAGCATTGCACTAGTCACTTTATGGTATAAAAATATGAGCAATGCAGGACCCTTAGCCCCAAGGATCTCATCATACATGGAAAGCATGGAAATAATGGTAATTGCCATCCATTCAACACCGACCTGAGCCTGGCTCCAACTGTCTGAGGACCCTGCAGTGCCTGTATCATTATCTCTAAATTAAAGGTGAGGTCGCTGAGGAACAGAACATTTAAATAGCTTTTGCAACTTCATACAATTAGCAAGTAGCTGAAGAGCGTTTCAGGCCTAAGTCTCTCTACCATGCCACACTTTGAACAACAGGGTCCATCTGCCATTTGCTAGGTACTAAGTCACTGCTCAGCCTTCTATCTTGAAGTTGAAGAATCTGAGGTCTTTGATCATTCCTCTGTGATTGTTATGATGTCAGCAGCATTCATTCAACAATGAATTTTTTTTTTCTTTTTGGTATGTGGGTAGCTCCCTGACTGGGAATCGAACCCAGGCCGCAGCGCTGACAGCGCCAACGCTGAAGCCTTAAGCCACTACACCACCAGGGAACTCCCTCAACAATGAATTCTTATGCATTCATTCAACATGCCTGTATGAGTGAGTAACAATACTGAGCAGTATCGAAATGCCTAAGAACTGTCCATCATTGTTTCGCATCCCGCACTTGACAGCAAAACAGAAAAGCATCCCGAGTCCTGGTCAATGAAACACCCTTCTGAATGAACCTGGCACATACTGGGCAGCCTTCTGCAGCCGAAGTCTTCTGCAAGAGTATTCAGTGAGAAGGGACTGGGGACCCGAGGAACTGAGAATGTGAAACATTGCAATTACTGCTAGAAAATAGAACATTTTATTCAGAGGACTGCTGCTGCTTGTGACATTTTCAGAGGCAGCCTCAGGCACTGACAATGACAAATGGTCTATATTGTTAGTTCAGGCTATAAAGTCAACAGGAAAACTCTGACCATTAGTCAAAACTTTGACTTAACTGAAGCACTTTAATACCCTCACCAGGCATGGTCTGACATATACCACAGCATTAATTACCCTCTGGCTTTGCCGAGAATTTTATTTTTCTATCCACTCTTAAGATTCTTTTGACAGAGGGGTCACCATATTTAGGAAAATATTAGTCTTGACACTCTCGAGCAAACACATCCGTTAGCGTTTCACATCATTCCTTGAGTATCCATGGAGAATGGGGGAGAGACCATGTGGGGTGGGCAGTGTATGATGAAATCTACAAACATAATAGCTTCCTTTCACTGATCCAAACAAGAAATTGTTTTGAAGGATGGTTTCAAAGTATATGGAGCTCAAAAATATTTATCTGTTTATCTCCACACTTACCACTATGCCTGACACTCAGTCAGCTTTTGTTAAACCAATGAACCTCTCAAACAACTAATTTTTATTGCTCTTTAGGAGGACATTTTTATTTTATTTTACCTTTTTAACTTATTTACACTGAAACGTAACACAAATTTAGAAATTGTTTTCATCGTGTGATAATGACCCTTAAAGTCCTGCAATGTTTATGATTCTTTTAAGAGATATATTTTATTCAAAATAGCTTCAGTGTTATTTTGAATAAAGTATAAGTGCATTTTATCATATTCTAATGCCCTGAAATCCATAAACCAAGCTTGGTCCCTCTCACTCAGCCAGAAGGATGCACATTTTAGTAATGGTAACCAAAGGTAATAACTTATGACAATAATTATAATAGCTTTTAATGTCATCCCACAAATGCACATTACATATGTACACACTTAATGTGATTTTTTCCCACAGCAATATTTAGCTGAACATGAGTTTTAGGGCACTGATTCACCATGGAGCCCACTGAAAAAAGACACAGGAGACGTGTAAATGGAGACCACCATGTCAGGTTCGTTCCTGATCAGCTGGTTAGAGAATATGGTTTTAGATCTACAATAAAAATGACTTACTTTTCCCAGAAAAAAAAAAGATTTATCTTGTCATATACATGCTGAGCAAGGATGCGTCTCCTCTATCGAAGAAGAACCTGCCCCCCTAAGTTTACCCCATAGGAAAATCAGATGCACCTGCTTTCCGCTATCTCGTTAATGATACGTAACAAACAACCACACGATCAGCATGGCCTGTGCTTACAAGTCTAGGAATTGGCCCAAAGGCTCTGGCCAGGCTCCCTCATGTGGACAAGGCCACTCAACAGGTCAGCAGAGTGGAGGCTGGCTGAGTTAGGGTGTCCCAAGTAGGACAACTTCTTCATGTTGCAAGTGTATCTCTCCCTCCAGCAGGCCTGGCCAGGCTTGTTCTTACGGCATAGGGTCCAAAAAGGGCCAGGGTAACAGCAACCTACAGTCACTTCTGCATTCTGCTAACCTCAGCAGGTCACAAAACCAGTCTACACCCAGCAGGTGGGGAAATGAACTCCACCTCTTGATGACAGGACAACAACATGACCTCGCAAGGGCCTGGATACAGGAACAAGTGGACAATGGGCCACTTGGTAATCAATTTGCTTCTTTACAGGCAGACAGAGGCAGTGAAACAGAGGGAAGTCCGGAGCTCATCCTGCCTGTTCTGTCCCGGATGAGGAGGGAGTGAGGAACACAAAGAGAGGAAGGGGTGTTGCCCCACAAAAGCCATTCTCCCTGATGCGACCTCACTAAGGTGAGGGGCTCCTTGACATCTCCCAATCTAGCCAATGCAACCTGAAATGAAATGGAAGAGTAAGGTATTTTGTGCAGTAAAAAAAATAAATAAATAACACTGCTGACTGCCTAAATCTTTCACGCTCTAATAAATTGTTTTGCTGCCTTTTTATCAAGTCAACACAGTTGGGTTTGCTTTTCTATTTCCTTTCTCTTTTCTCAGAAAGGTACCACTCACTTGGCTTTTCCAACCAACACAAACAACTGCGCTTGAAAGATTTCATTTTGTGTTGTAATTACTTTAGGTCACAAAACGAGCTATTTGCACATCTAGAAAACCAGCACGGCCTCTTCTTCTCAATTCTTTCAGGCTGTGGTTATTGAACTGGAATGCCAAGCTGGGGATATACGCAAACCACTACATCTTACAGGTGACACAGTGCCCTGTAACGTGATGGCATCGTTTGGGAGAATCAATTTTTCATGCATTTGCTTGAAGAAAGCTCTTCTCCAATTAGCTGTTGTTATTATTACTGTCACCACTCACAAGGTAATAGCATGTAATAGAATACTATCGTAGGGAAAACTGGTCAGGGCCTTAAGACAGAGAAGTGAATTATTTTGTTTTTTTAATAAAAGTGTTTTATCATGGTTAATATCTTAAAAATATAATCTGTATTTTTATAATAACAGATGGCTTGCCATATTATAAAGTTTATTATTGTTATTAAGACATTAAGTCCCTTAGAAGCATCATCTCTAAATTGTTTTGATTACACAGCGCTAATGCAAGAAAATAATTCAATCTCTCCTTACATGTAAGTATTCATATTACATATGCATATGTAATATATCTAATAAATTATGAAAAAATGAAAATAAAAAAATGTGGTCTAAAAATAAACACGAGTAGACCTTTCCACACTTTTATTCCACTCGCAGTGACAATTCTGCTCACACCAAGTCAACACAGCTTGTAGGGCAACAGAAAGAATACTGGGGTCGTGGGGAGCAATTACTCAGAAGTCAGGGGTATTTAAAATTCTGAAGCCCATCCTCTGTGCTCATTTTCCAAAAAGGGTTCAGATTTTCAACTCTAATGGAAAAGTCGTTCCATTGAATCTCTCCCTTTATCCCTCTGATTTTTTTTGTCTCATGGGAAGTCAGTCCCAGCAGTTGTTGTTAGGATCTATGCAGACTCTCGCCTCACACTCATAAGAGATCCGGACCTCGGAACTCAGGGGTGGCACTTGGGCTTCTCTCTCCTGGGACTGAACACAGAGGCACCGGAAGTCATTGCAACTTCCCACGCGACAGCAGCTCCTTTGAGTGCCCTGAGCTCCTTCCCCGGGCTGAGCTCTGAGGGCCGTGCTCACGAAGTTGGGCTGCTCACGCTCTTTCCTGCTTCCCAGCTGATCGGAGAATCAGCCCCTCTTGCTGCTCCAGCTACTCAGAGGCAGCTATCGGTGCTTCAGCCAAGAAATGTAATGGATGGGTGCACCCTCACCTGGGTTTTAGGAGCTCCAAGTGTCATTCAGTCATTCAGTCCATTAATTTGTCAGCCAGTCTTTGTTTTAACAAATAGTATTGAGTGCCTCTTAACGTGTTGGGTGCCAGGCCATAGAGTGACAAGATCTGAGGAAGGCATGGCTGCTGTTCTTCAACAGAACAACTTTGTAGCTGAGGAGACGGGTCATCAGCTGCACAAGAGCTCTGATTCTGAAAAGTACAAGATGCCAAGGGGCCGAGAAGAGGCACAAACCCTGGCATAAAACACACAGGGGCTGCTTTTGGAAGAAGTCAATGCAAATGCTGAGCCTAAAACCAGTCATCTTTAAAACTGTGAAGACTGCTTGGGACATTCTGAGCAGAGGAGAAGCACAGGGCCACATGCCCAGAGGACAATCAACGTGACAGATTGGAACTACCATAGATTGGTGTTGAATGTAAGTTCTGGCACCAGGAATGAAGCTAGATACTAAGTGCTTTGGGCATTGTCTCATATATCCTTTTTTTAAAAGACCTCATTATCAAATTTGAAAGCTTAGCTCCTCTGCAATAAACCTGTTAAATGTTCTGCAAATTCTTGCATTATGCCTGCAATTTAATCATAATTGAATGAGTCACTTATGGAGAGTAACAAGCCACAAAGAGCGAAGCCAAAATCATTATTAGTTGCTAATCTTCTTAAACAAAATCAGAAATGAACACCAGTCCCATGATCAAGGACCTTTCGATCTATATTTAATCAACACAGGGACGCATCAAATAGCAGGAAATAGGCTGTTGGTGGAAGTGTGCCTAGTAAGATTACGTCGTCATAAAATTAAGCTCACAATAGACAAGGTCTTGCTAATGACATAACTTCTTCTTGAATATTGGTGTCCTAGGGTGTCTAACATATAGCAACATATCCCGAATATGACTTTCTGGATCTTTTTCTTTCCTTATTTTCCTTATTGACCAATCCAGACTTAAACACGTGCCGTAAATTGATTGTCTCCAAAGTCGCCCACCTCTGGTGCTGGCCTGGTGAGCTTTCTCACAAGCGAGCATTCTGATGGAGGCAATTAGAATACAGGAGTCCCATCTGCCAAGTGGCGGCTGATGCTTAGCTCTTGAATACTCTAGTACAGTAGCCAATGTTTTGCTTTGACAAAGCAGTTGTCATTTCAACATTGAGAGTCCTTGGAAAAAGGGAGAGAGAGAACCACAAAAAAATCAAATTGTGGATTTCCACCTCTCATAACCTTTCATCTTGGGCCCGAAAATGGTTCCATCAAATGGTTTTGCAAGTGCCCTTCTGGGATGAGATGACGGGCGCCAGCCTCCAGGTAATTATTTTTCCTGCACCTGCCTTCTCTCAGTCTGATTCTGACACCTGCACACATTTTTAGAAAAGGAAAATTAATTCAGAGAAAAGCACATTTAAAGGTCCTGGTTCCTAATAAAGGACTTTTAACTGAGAGATAGAAGCCATTTGATTTCCTTTCAAGATACCTGATTCCTGGTCTTCCAAAAGGGATATATAGTCCCTCAATGGAGCTCCATACTCTACAGAGAATACTGGAGATTTGAAAATACTCGTGATTATGCTGGGTCAGCTTCTCTGTTTTGATTGCTGCTGTTTCATTCTTTAATCTCTTGACCCGTCCAAATGTTTCCTCTTCTTTTGAGAGATACACCAAAAACTATTTGACTCTTGTCATTTCACAACCTTTCATGAGGACTATCAGCCTGATTCTCCTTCAGCAGCTTGGAAAAGCATTAGAAGCTTCTCCGAAGGTTAGAGGACACAATGTCTGGATAATGACTCCCTGAGAGCCTTCTACATGCATACTAACTGGGCTAAGAACATCACCCCAAGTCTGCTACTGACTCTGATGCTATAGCTATCCCCAAACTCTGCATAAGTTGGGGATAATGGTCATAGAACTGGTGAAGAAATCATTCAACTTCTCCAAGTATCTTACCATTGGCCTTGAGACACCTCTGGACTGAGTGGCACAACGAGATGGGGCTGGACACTGGGAGTAATTACATGCCTGGTAGTTTCTAATGAACAGAGTGTTGCCTGTTCATAAGGAAAAACTAAACTGAGTCACAAACCCTAGTGAACAGACAGACCATCATTAATGTGAGTCCCATTTTGAATTTCCAGTAACTGGCATCCTATAGGTGATTATTGTGAATGAAAATTGCTGTAGGGGTTCAGGAGACACCCCAAGATATGCCTTTGTGATATGAGAATTATTTTGAAATAAAAGCAACCAAGAGCCTGCTGACTCAAGAGAAACTTCTCCTGTGATCCCCGCCCCAACTATCTAGAGGAATTTGAATAAGGGGTCTTGCCTGTAATAAGAGATTGTCAGCGATAACCTTTGTTGATCTACCTACTATTTGGCAGGGTAAACTACTAATTACTGAACTTGTGTTGTTCCTGCAGTGACCTTGTGAAGCCTCAAGGCACCTCGTGTCATCACTATCTCAGAATGCCTTGTGCACCCATTTTCCCTTTTGGTCTCTGACTGGTGAGCATGTGGGGTTCCTGTGCACACAAAATTAAATTTGATATCCTCTTGTCAGTCTGCCTCATGTTGATTCGATTATTCAACCAGCCAAAAGAACGGGAAGGGAGTATTTCCCTTTCCCCACCTGGTAATCAATCTTCCTACGACAAAGCAGGCAAGGTGGCGATGTCCAACCACTGCCATACGATGTGAGCTGGTTCCAGGACAGGTCTCTTCAGTACTTCTTGGGCTAAAAGATGTTGGAAAAGCAAAGGCCACAGTGGCTCCTCTCCATAACCTTGGTTTTCAGTTTAATTTTTTTCCACTGCTAGTATTCTCAATCTAGTAGTGTATACCAAAATCTCCTCTGTTTCCAAAAAGGAATCTATTGGATTCACATTGAAGGGTAAAGAGAGAAGATACACCGTCCGTGGGTGCAAGGAGCTTAGAGTCTAAGGGGGGAGCAGGTTGGCACGGGAGACGTGGAGGACTGAGGGGCCCAGCTTACTTGCCAAATGAAGCTTTTTTTTTTTTATCACGAGTCTATGTTTCAATGTACAACTAACCGCACCCTTCTTAAGACCAAAATAGCAGCCATCCTTTCTTTGTGTTGTCCTTCCATCTAGAAGAAAACCTGCCCTTCTCATTCTTCCTTCACCCATAGCCACACTCTTAAGTGTATTCCACTTGAAAGTAATTATAGTTTACCCTTGATGAATTTGAGATTGGGGTACCAACCCCCCAACACACACACACACACACACACGAGAGAGAGAGAGAGAGAGAGAGAGAGAGAGAGTAAAAAACCTGTGTATAACTTAGGATGTTGACAACATTCGCAGACTCCCAGCCCAGGATCCAAAATCCTGTTTCTGATCTTGGGGTTATCGAATCCTCAGATGTGGAACCCCGCATATGGTCGATGACTGGATAGTTATTGAAAAACATCTGCATGGAAGTGGATCCGTGCAACTCAAACACGTGTTGTTCAAGGGTTAATGGTATCCTTTTCATCTGGAACAACATAACTTTAGAGAGAAAATCTTAATTAAAGTCCATTGCAGGCCAGAGGTACACTTTGGCACTCGTGAAACATTATAAAAAAGCCTGGGTTTCTTCCAGTGGGGCTGGGGGGCATGTGGTGAGCAAAGCTCAGAGCCATTCCTGGAGCCCCATGCCCACACTCAACTCATTTATTGTGGTCCCTCCATTTTGTTTCACTTTCTAAATTTACCTATAATTGATCAACAAACAAAAATGGGCCTTTGCGTACTAACTGTAGATGTGGCATTACATTTTAATTCTACTAAATGGTGTTCATTTTTTGACAAAAGTAATGATTAAGTGTTTGAGACATGTGGTTCAGATTGTGAAGGAACCCCATATGATTGTAAGCTGAGAGGCATCTAAAATGCCAGTTTCAATACCATCTCTCCTCTGCAGTATAGACCCTGAGACATATTTTTTCAGGGTCTCGAAAATGCTTTACCAACATTAACTTTACTTAGCCTGACATCACCTCTGTTAATATCAGCACACCCCTGCTTGAAAGGTGTAGAAAGTAACAGGAAGTTCAAGGTCACAGCTGTTGTGCCTGGTACACAAAACCTTTAAGAGTCAGGCATTTGCAATGTTGTCTGTCTCTCAATTGACAAGAACTAGTCATGCAAGTGACAGCTTGGGAACATATCATTTGCAAGTGTCCTTTCCCTCCCCTTCCCACGTCATTGGCACAGCCATTTAAATAGAGGCCCATGAATTATACATCAGTAGAATCTTCTTGTATTCTTCACGCACTTACACTTTAAATAGTTGTGCATTCCTGAGTTGATCGTTTTGATTGTGTCCTTCTGCACTCTCCTTAACTTCTAGTAAATACGATTCCTGCTGTAAGCCCACTGTTCTTACCACAGCCCTAAGACATTAGAGGAAGAGAAAGTCTTGCCTTTTTCTTGTTCATCATCCAAATTAAAGCACGCTCTTCCCACTTCTGTTAGCACTGAGTAAGGTGGCCTGCAAATTCTCTCCACAAAGAACAGCAGTAAAGCTGAAAAAAACATAAACATTTGAATGCGATGGAAATGGACCAGAAATGTACAGCAGCAGCCTAGAAAGAGATTATGCTTGAGGAATTGCTGGGCTTCTGGTGAGGACAGCGGGGGTCTGTGGCATAGAGGTCCTGCCTGAGCAGGCCACGAGGACCCGCAGCCTTGTGGTGGTGGTCAAGAGCGACTCACTTACTTAGAGTGGCAGAGGCTGGTTGTGCCCAGTGTTACTGTCAGTGAAAGTGACAATCATGACAGTAGGTAAGAAAAAGGGCCAGTGACTCTATTGCCTTGATGTTTGAGTCACAGCTGGGCCCCGCTATCCCAGGATAAAGCTGCCTACGGAGTGGAGACTACTGAGGCCCCAGGCTGCCCACACGTTTCTGGCTCATCCTAAGGCCACACACATGCACAGAGAAGACAGGAAAGAGCCCCGGGGAGGTGAAGGCTGAGCACGCTTGACAAGAGGTCCCCTGGCAGAGGGCAGAAGCACAACCTCTGTGCAGTCATTGGCTGGCAACCAGATACACAGACATGGGGCAACCCCTAGGGTGTCAGGATCAAAAATAAATAGAACAACTTGGCAGAAAATCCACAAAGATATAGATGACTTAAACAGCATGATGGACATATACAGAACAACTTAACCTGAAGACTACAAAATAAAAATTCTTTTTTACATGCACATGAGCATAGTCTCCTAAATCCCATTCAGTACTTTCTCTAATGTACCTTACTTCCCAGTGTTCTGTCATTTACCTTTTGATCATATGAAACAGGGAGAGCAAAGTTATAGAGAGGGACAAATTCAAGATCATACAACATGACAGAAGACACTTAAAGCAAAGCAATTTAATTTTAAATATTTCTATCCAGGAAGTAAGTCCACCACCTGGAGATTTTTCATTTGAATGCAAATTATACTTTGTATTAAAAAGTATGTTTTTGAAACATCTTTCGTTTCGAAAACCAAAATATCGAGCAAGCATTCATTATTTCTTATTGTGAGCTGAATTGTCTCCGTAGCTAAAATAATTCACAGGTTGAAGTCCTAACCCCTAGAACTTCAGAATGTGACAGGATTTGTAGAGTCTATGAGAGGTGATTAAGGTATGACGAGGTCATGAGGGTGGGGCCCAAGTCCAACGTGACTAGTGTCTTTATGGGACGAGATCAAGACAGACAGACACACATGGAGAAGAAAGACCATGTAAGACCACAGCGATTAGGCAGCCATCTGTCAGCCGAGGAGAGAGGCTGCAGGGGAAAAAATAATTAATCCTCCTAACACCTTGATCTCAGAATTTTAGGCTCCAAAATTGTGGGAAAATAAATTGTTGTTTAAGCCATCTGGTTGGTGGTACTTTGTTCTGGAGCCTGGACTAACACGTTATTGTTATTATTATAATCTTCAATCTAGCTAGTCACAGTGGGCTTTTCTTTATAATATCAGATTCTATTTGTTAGTCTGCTATTTAGGTCTTCCACATACATACAGGAATGCCTTACTTAATGTTGTCCATGGATTCTTGGAAACTGCCACTTTAGGAGAAACAACTTATAATCAGTTTGACCACAGGATAATTGATAGAAACCAGAGTTGAGTTCCTATGGCATATTTCTGGTCACAGAAACATCACCAAATTTCTAAATGAAAACTCAAAAATAATCCTACAATTAAACACTGAGATAAATGTGAGATCTGCATACATTTAAGACAGATTAATACAAACAAAACAAATAAGATCATTCTTTTCCACCCTGCTTATTCAAGTTCAGGGTCATGGGGTGGGAGCCTATTCCAGCAGCTCAGGGTACAAGGTGGAACCCACCCACCTGGAAAAGACACCTTTCCGTCTCAGAGCCACTGACCCCACACCTACATTCCTCAGATAGGGACAATGTAGACATATTAGCCAATTAACCCACCATGCACATCTGTGGGATGTGGGAAAATAGAGTCCCCAGAGGAAATGCAGACAGGCATTGAGAGAACTTGCAAACTCCACACAAATAGTGGCCCCAGCAATCAAGGTTTTTTCCTCATCAACGTTATAATGAAACGATGTTGAACTAACAATGTTATTCAAGTACCTGCTATAGTCATTACATTTTAATAGTGTTTTTTGAGTGACAGTTTCATCAGATTTTAAAATTAGAATTATATTAGCTTCATAAAAAAGGATCAGAAAGATTTATTTCTCTAACCTCTGAAATAGTTTATATAGCATGAAAATTATCTGGGAAATTTCAAAGAGAAATTCCAATAAAGTCGTTGGGTGCCACGGTTTTTTTTTTTTAATCAATTTAATTTTTTCCCATAGCGATTTTATTGCTGTTAAGCAATTCTTGAATCTCAAAATTTCTTCTTACAATACTAGTGAATACTACTTGATTTTCTTCTGCTATCTAATGTTAAACAGAAAAATCTAGAAGACAACTTGATGTTTACCATGGTAGGTAACTTGTCTATCTTCGTATACATTTATCTTTCTATTTGTTTTTCTTATAAAGAAAAACTGTTGCTTCAATGTATCTAATTATGGCATTCTTTTATTGATTTTTTTTTTTTTTTGGTGTACAACATAATGATGAAAATAAATTAAGAATGTACTACAAAGACTTCAGCTCTCTGCTTGTCCTTTTGTTGTTTAGAGAAACGTATGCATTTCTGGGAATCACACTTTTGGGGCCACAGGAAAGGTGTCCTGCTCCTGACTGGTGTTAAAGACAAGACAACGAGCTCTAAATAGGAGTCATTAAGTCCCACATCACTAAATTGGGACTTAATCAGAGTTTCAGCTCCCCCAGAAATGGATCCTAAATCCACTTAAAGAATAATTGCCGTTATCAATACTAGTGAGGTATCTGCCCAATAGGCCCCCGCTGTCCCCTAAAGGAAAGTGGCCTCACCATAGCCGATCTGATTGTTGTCTAGTATCCTGTGCTTGTTACCTCTCCTGTCTGCCTATAACAGGTGTTCAGTCCCTCAGAGCTCCTTTCTGTCAGCTAGGTTGGATGCCAGCTGGTGCATGAATCGGTCAATACAGCCAATAAGACCATTAAACTTTACACAGTTGAATTTTGTTTCTTCATAGTGGGCAATAGCTGCAAAGGAAGAAGGTGTTGGAGACCCCATTTATTTTTTCTCCTGGGACAAAAGTAACTGGCCACGGAGAGATCTGATGCCCAAACGTTTTACCTCATTGAAGGAGAGTGCTGTCTCCACAACACAAGTGTGTGCTTGGCTCAGGGGATGGGTGTCAGGCAGGAGGTGAACAGTGGAGACATCTACATCAGGGGTGGGAGCAGTGGTGACCCACGTCACGTACTGTGGGACATTTAATGAAGTATCATCCATGGCAACTTGGGAGGGAGGTCACGTGCCATCTTTTCCTACTGCACTCATGAATAAGGTTGCCTAAGTATTATGAGCAAAAGGCAAGTTCAGGCAAGAACGAGACGATTTACACACAGACAGAAATAACAGATCGTCAAAGTGCAGAATTTAAAGGGCTGGAAAACCCAACTGTTTCTGGAGTTCAGAAAAAGGAAGAGAGGGATTTGCAAAGATTTTTGGAGGCAACGACCCAGTAAAGCATATCTGTTGAATTAAATGACTCGAATGAAGGTTAGATTAAAGGAGTGGACCTCCTGTTCAGGCCTAACAGCCTTAAGGCAGTTTCAGAAAAAGATGGATGAAGGCAAGGAAACAGGCAACAAAGGGCGAGAAGGGGGAGGGAGAGGTGCAGAAAGAGGAAGGCAGAGAGAGGGAGGAAGGAAAGGAGGGAGGGAGGGAGAGAGGGAAGCAAGGAGGGGGAAGGCAAGGGAAGTAGATATGCGACCTTTTGACCCTCATCAAGGAGCCACACCCGTCTCTAACCGAGACACCTCTGCAACAGGTCAGCTTTGATCTGGATGGGAGTCCAGCTTGTGTCTCTTAAAGAGATGTTGATCATGTTGAATAGGTGGGGAGAAGGCTGAGAGAGATATTTGATGATTAGAAGGGCAGGTGACAGCAGCACCTGGGTAAAAGTTGACCAAACATAGTTGCTCTACTGCTTCAGTGACTGTTACACGATGACACTAAATTTTCAACTTTATTTGCCAGTCGGATGGCCATGGGCCTAGATTCCAGCTAGTGGCACTGTGAGTGGGAGAGATGTGCGCATGCCCAGGTCGGGCCCAGTAAAACTCTCCGTTGTCCTCATCTGCAGCAAAATTTGGAGGCTCTGCGACAAAGACAGAGGCTCACCAGATGGCAGACACCCCTCCCATTTACACTAGACTAAAACTTGAGGAAACGAAATGTTATTATTTTTCATTGTCAGACCTCTGAGATGAACCACCTGCACTAATACAGAAATTAGTCAGAAATTAGTCAGTGCTCAGAATCCCACGCGGAAAGCAAGGATTTTATGTTCCCTTTGTACCAATAAATATACTTACTTTTCTGTAAAAACTACAAACAGATTTGGTGTGAATTACCTAACAAAAATAGGCAACAATAACAATTTGCTAACGGCATATGTTTTCTGCCCCCCAAAAAAGAGTATTAGGGTCATAAACAGGAACTGAAGTAAGGTTATCCCAGGACACTGCGTGATGACCAAATTAGACAACGACTGAAGGACCATACCCGTGTTCTGTTCTCAGAAGATTAGATTTGTGGGACAGAGCCACCTCACTACGGCTCACACAGCCTCCTTGGGCTAATGGTTCATTAATGATCTGATTATAACTGGCATGACCCGATACGCCATTTCATCAATAGGACATCCATTATTCTGTGTTAAGTTTCCTTCTTCAGACCTACTGGGTGGCGTTCTCCTTGTTTTTATAAATAACCTAATTACTTCTCTTTCATAGAAGATACACTGTTATGTAAAAATAATACTTTTATATTGCCTATCTTGCTGTTTATTTTTACAATAATATACTTTCAAAGAGTCAGAAAAAGAATTTTCCTGAAAGTTTCATTTTTGAGAAACTTTTCACAGTAAAGATAAGTGAAAAGAATAAATCTTATTCCCCTGGAAACGATCTGATTTTTTGGATGGAAAGAGAAAATGAGAATAAGCCAATGTTACAGATAACATCTGTTGCTCACATATAAAATAAATATAATGCAAACTCAGGTAACAAAAAACTGTTTAAAGATAAATAATACCAAGATGAAATTTAAGCATCAGTCATGATCTAATAGTTTCTTAATAGCTTGTTTGGTGTTGCCACGTAGACAAAATAATTGGAAGAAGGCTGAATTTCCACGTGGATGTTCTGATTCTAGCATAGCATACCTCTGGTTGTGTCATCTTTCCCCTGTTTAAACATAAGCAGTATTCTGACAGAAGAGCATTTTCTTAATTTGGAATGAGTAATATTTATAGCCATAATCAATCAATAATTCATTCATGGTAAGATTAGGAATTGATTATGTCTATAAATATTACTCCCCAGAAAACTCAGGTATTTAAAAAGCATTTCAAATCCAGGCATATTTTTTACAAGATGCAGCATTTTTTAATCCCAGCAATCTACACAAATTATTTTTTCAAGGGCAAATACATTTTTCAGAAAGTTTCACATCAACATGAACAACTGAGGCTGATTTCATATTTAAATTTATACCTTGCACCTGGCCTCATTCTGTTTCCTGATCACTAGAGGATAACAATATCTTTTCAAGATATTGACAATGCTGTGATATTTCAGGAATGATATTTTAGGGAGGATTCAGTGAATATAATTATTCTTCACTGATAATGAATTGATAGCTTAGCATCTTAAACTGACATGCTAGCATATAATTCTGTAAGTATAATTACTTCAATAGCTCCACAATCAAAACTTTTAATTCCTTATCTTTTTAACTCCTTTTTCATATTTTACATCTTATACTTTTTCAATTAAAGTTGAAATAAGGATTCAAACTCCATCCTTAGACCTTCATTCCACAAAACTGACCTGATTATCTAAGGGTAAAGATTGGTACATTACTTCCTGAGGTAATTATACATGATAATTGGGAGCAGATATCAGCTCTTGATGTGAATGGAATTTATGCAGGCTCACGGTGCATATAATCTCTTCATTTGCAAGCCTCTCATTAGTGCACAGAAGTAAAAAGACTGGGAAGCTCTGTTTTTCAACTTAAATATGATTGGTGGAATGTTCTATATAAAGCTATAGTTTTTAAATTTGGTTATTATGTGGTTTCTCTTTTCTCCACCATCTAAGCCTTTACTCACCCTAGTTCACTATTATTACTCTAATATTATAGTTATTTATAGTACTTTAATTCACATCTGATTGTTCTGGGTCATATAAAAGAAGTCCACATACATAAATTATAAAAAAGAAGGGAGAACTGGCACATTTTTGCTAAATTAAAGTGTTTGATTAATTTCTTGGTTGACATTTAAAACGTCTTGTATCTAAATCCTTTTGGGATTCCGCTGAGACCTGGGCATTCTATTTACAGCAAGCAAATGTTGTACCTGTTGGCAAAGCAGTACTAAATCATGTGCTATTTTAACACTGTTTCAGTTTTGAAACAATTCCTGACATTGTTGAGGGGGAATAACGTATGATGAAGACCTGAGGATGTATAGAGACAGTAGACTTAGGAACTGATGCTAGGACTCCCGAATTCAAAGACCTCTAGCTTCTTTTATTGACTCGCCCCTGATTTTGCAACTGTGAAGTGTTAATGCCCTGTGATCTCATCGGCAGTCTAAGATCCATAGCTGCTGGAATTCATGTGCCAGTGCCAGGTGAGCTCCCTTCCCAAGGTACATCTCTCTGATGTCACAAGCAGAACAGAGGCCCTGCGGGCCTGGGCAGGGCACTCAAAAGCCAGGTGAGTCTCCCCAGAACTAAGTGATGGGCTGACTGTCCTCAGCCACGGCATTTACTAGATGGCGCTAAGCCGAGCACATTTAGTATGTATGGGAAGCACCCCCATTACACAACCCAGAATCATGTCTTACTTTCGTGAGGAACGCACAGTGGGTCACACGACCTCAGCATAAGTGAGTGAAGACAGCAAACAGCACGCACTTTCTTCTCCCATTTCACTAAAATTGATGCTGTAAACAGATCACTCAAATATTCAAAACTGTCAGATCCTATAAATGTAAGCAATCCCCCTGATAAATGTGGGTTTGCTTTAGTTTACTTTTTTTTTTCTTTTTCCTTCAACACCAGCACGGGTTGCCTTTGTTTCAGTGCTAATCTGTTCAAGAAGCAGGAATAGTTTCTCAGTTTGGGCAACAATTGTAAGTACTTTCTAGTCTTTTCTATTATATTTCCTCCTTTGTCACTGCACAGCTACCTGCTCTGTGATGGCCCCATGAGGGGTGGTGAGAGACGCCCCTGGGAGCATATGTTCAGTTCTTAAAAAATCAACTCAATTTCAGTTTGAATGAGGAAAGGAAGTACACAGGAAGTCTAAGCCAGGCTTCACTAAACATACTTCCTTCCAGACCGAAAATTACTTTACGTCTATACACATTGGAATAGTCTGAAATAGCAAAGCACCACCCATTGGTGTCCAGGGTATTAACTAATGAAATAAATGGGGCTTTTTCTTAAAGGAAAACATCTGTGCCTATTTAGGTTTATGTGCCTTTAGTCACTTCTATGAGCTTTTATCAGCCCTGTTCTGTCCCAGACGAGCAGTATCTGGGTATTTGAACAGTGTCACTCCTGGTCACACCACAGGCCGAGTACTGACAGATCTGGACTCACAACTGGCTGGTGACTTGTGGCCGAACACTTACCATTTGCGAAGCAGTTGGCTCACCTGCGCTGTGGGGCATGCAAATGGGTCTTTAATGGAATGGGTAGGGGTAAAGTGAGCTAGTGGGTGTGAGACACTTTGAACAGAATAAATCACACTCTTACACAAATGAAATGGTTAATGCTATTTGTTTTTCCCTGCTTTAAGAATGATTTCATTTAGAACATTAACTGTTTAAACATTCCCTAGAAATGCACCTATTAAACACAAGATTATCTATCTATCTATCTATCTATCTATCTATCTATCTATCTACCATCTATCCATCCACCGATGCATCTATCTCCACACGTTTAGAGGACTACCTTGGTTTTGTGCATCTCACCTACACAATACAATACATGTCTAGGTGACACCAAATCCCTAAATTTTGTTCAGGTGTACACATCTACCTCTGACCATCATTGAACATTTAATCAAGGCATTTCTATACTTTGGAACTGATATAGGAAGAATGTGACTAGGACCCAAAGTACCACATTCACTTTATCCATGGATGCAAGAAAACATACAAACCAGTAAAGCTAAGGTCATTTTTAATCGGGTTGTTAAAATAAATGATCACATTGCATAATCATTAATAGGAGACAATGAGTATGTAATCAGGTTTAGGAACTGAAATGACCAAAATTCTACATTTGCAAAAAATGAAGGTAGGAGTTTAAGATCAACATTGTAAACCCTTATAATACTGTGTAAGTTTAAGATGTATCAGGTATTGATTTGATACAATCATATATTGCAAAATAATTACCACCTCAGCATTAGCTAACACCTCCAACAAGTTGCATAATTACAATTTATTTTTGGTGGTGAGAAATTTAAGATCTACTCTCTTAACAACTTCCAAGTATATCACACAGTTTTTGTTAACTATAGATCCCCAGAACTTATTCATCTACTTAGAAGTTTGGACCCTTTGACCCAATATCTCCGCTCTTAGGAACACTACCTGTTGTATCAAGTCCAGGAAAGCTAGCTGGCTCTCTGTGGCCCCCGGTGGCATACGTGTTGAGGTTCAGCTGTATGTGGAACAGACACTAGAAAGAGAATTAGAAAACCAAGTCTTGAAATAGTGGTGGAAGCTGAGTCCATGGAGACCCTCCACATGGAGGAGTGAAACACTTCTGTCCCAGCAACATCCCAGGGCATCATGGGCAATAACCAGCTCCATGTCTCAGAGGGTCACCTTAGCTAGTGAAGGTCTTAACACCTCACTGCATTATCAGAGTCAAATCCTGGCCAGAAATTGGTATTTCTTTTCCTGAAATACATTAACTTCAAATAGTTGGCTTTAAGGAATTATCAACTCCAATATTCTTCCTACTAAGAACAGACCAACAGTGTGGCCTGATGGTTAAAGGAGGGCAAGTTGGTACTGTTGATGAATTTTCTCCCAGGACCCCAATCTGTCATCATGTGTCACCAGTGTATGAAGTGAACTTTAAAATCAAAGTATAGATTTACTCACTGACTTTCACATCCATCTTCATGGATTTTTTCCCCCAAAAGCTACCTGAGACATTCTGAGTAAGCCTTCTCGCTCAAAAATATCTCCCTCAATTCTGTTCTTGCCCATCATGAAACTTCTTCTTCTTCTTCTTTTTTAATAAAAACAACGTTGGTCCGTCTTTTCTGCTGCCAAAGGGTACTCACAAAATATGGGTTCTGTTCATACTGTGACAGAATTTTACAGAGTGACAGGGAAAAGTGCAGCTCACAAAGTCCCAGAAATAACACCACTCAATGATTTTGCCTTGGTTTTGAAAAAAGAGTCTTGCCAAAATGCAATTTTTCCAGGTGGGTAAACCATTTCTACTAATTCTACTTATTAACTCATCTAGGATTGTTGTCAGCTAGGAAAGAATGAGATGTGTAGAATGGGAGCCCAGGAAAACATCTTGAGAAGTCAGGAGGCCTAAAGGTTGTTCAGAGAAAATAATATGGCAGACTAAAAGGCAGGGAGAGACAGAAGAGGCAGACCACGCAGGGTAGCAGGTGACAATCAGGGCACCTACATATGAGGCTGGCCTTGGGCAGCTCAAGATGAGTCGATCTCCCTACCTGCCTGTCAGCATCTTTAAGAGTTTATCTAGAGGCCTTAACTGGGCTCAGTCAAGATGGTCCCAGCAACACCTTACTCTCTCAAGGCTTGTCCTTGGGACATCTCCCACTGTGGGAACTGTGGGTAGAACATACATTCCAAGGACAAGGGAGGGGCTGAGGAGCCTCCAATTTCCCTGGGTCCAGCTCATGGGTCAGCTAGCTAGCTAGTAGTCATATCCTCTTGGTGACCTCCTCCAACAAAAGCAAATCTTAATGTTGACCTGCAGCATCAATTGGAATGGTGATTTGGTACCTACTGGAGTGCCAAAAAAACATGTACACAATTTAACAGATGCTATCTATGTATTACTTTTCAAAGTTGAATTGAATTACAGTAGCAACTTGCAGTATGACATTTCTTCAAAAGATGGCATTAATCAAATTAATTCTAGGGCCACCATGTGACAGAACAGTCACAGAAAATGGCAGAAGCACCATTGTCATTTGAGGAACGCAAGACCCTTTGCCAGGACAATGGATAAGATGAAGAGGTGTGGTTGAGATTCTCCCATGTTCTTCTGACCTAACACCCTTTGACTTCGACCTGTGGGGGACCTTACAGGATGTGGTGTACTGTAAAAAACTGGCTACACTGGTGGTACTTCAGAAGAAATTGAAATGACATGCTCAGCTTTACAAGGGGACAATTTGGTCAATGTTACTCAAGCAGTAGTTTGCCGTACTACGAAGTGTCTGGATACTGATGGTGACCACTCTGAGCACCTCTTGTAATTGCAGAAGTCCAAGGTGACTGGTATTCATCTTTTGTTATCGGTATATAGTGAGTATTACAATTAGAACGCAATTTTTTTCTTTTCTTAATATGTGTATACATTTTCTGGCACTTTCTGTATTTAGCACATAATGTTCAACAATAAAGAGAGCAGGCAAGTAGTCATAGATTTAAGAATATTATCTCCCAATATTTTAATGTCATTGATGAATAATGAAATGAATGACATTAAAACAGTAGATGACAACTGCTAACACCCGATCTTTAGGAGAAAAAAACGTAAAATTAAATAAAGTGATCTGAAGAATAATTTAATTCTGAAATGCTTAATGGCATTATTTCTGTTATTTTCCACCTGAGCCATTATACGTGCCTGTATCTTTGTAGAATGGGCACCCAAATGAGAGGTGGTTAAGCATAAATTAGACTATTTCCTGAGTGGAACAGAGTAGTCTAACCCAAAATAGGCCACTTCGGCATATTGATTATTTTGAATTGAAGTGACTTAAGAAATTGCCAGTTCAAAGGGACACTTTGATCCTTCTTTGTCTCCTGAAAGCAGAAAATAGATTTCCCTTGTGAAAGGTACCCTCCCTGTATCAGGAAGAAGGCATCCTTGTCAGCAGAGATGGTGAATTTAGGGCCAAGATGGCTGGATAAAGAAACCTTGTTACTGTCTCACTAATTTACTAGCCAAGCCCAAACCCCTTTGTCTTGTCAGTTTTTCAAAATATATTGCTTCTTTGGCTAAAAGGTAGAAGTGCTTCCTGTTCTGGTCAGTTCTTTGTGTCTCCTATTTTTATGAGACTCCTGTCCATACAAAATTAAATTTGGTTTTGTTCATCTGTTTTATGTGAATTTTATTTTTAGACCAGGCAAAGAACCCAAAAGGGAAGAAGAAAAATTGTTTTCACCCTTATGTCCCATTTAATTTTCAAAATCTTAAGACAGGCTCTTTAACTGGCTTGGAAAGTTTGATTTTTAAATGTGAAAAGGCATTACTTAAAGTCTTTAATAGTCAATTGAGTTTTACTTTATTTTGCAATGTTTCTGATAAAATTTTAAGAGAGTAATAAAGCTGATAAGGTATAGTTTGGTCATAGAGTAAAAGGTAGGGTCACATGATTTTTGTTCCTTTCACGTTTTTTGCTCATTTGCATTCAGAACTCAGAAATTCCTCTGTGTCTCCATTTTTTTCCCCATTTTTCCCCCCTGATCCTTATCCTCACACTTACCAGACATATGGCCCTAAACAGGAAAATAAATTTGACAATTTGGTGCCCCTGCTCACTTGAGGTCTCAAAGCAACCGAGTCTTACGGTAAAACGATAAAATAGCTTTATCATTTATTGAGTGTGAAAATGCTTCTATTGGTTTGAAAAAGCCACATTTCTCTCTGAGTTGTCTGAGACATCTTAATGTAGTTACTGAGAAGAACTGCCTTTCCCCTCATTCCTTCAATGACAGCTTATTGACTTCCTGTTGTGTGCTAGGAAAATAAGGCGGTGAAACATCTGATATGGTCCCTCTTGCCATCCTGGAGTCAAATACATCATCTTCTCAAAGTTCAGCTTCTGAATCATCTTCTTCTCTTCCTTTCTCCCCTCCAGGATTCCCATGACTCAGGCTTTACTGAAACAAACTCCAGGGCTCAGATGATTTCTAAGTTGGAACAACTTTCTTAGGTGATTTCTTGACTCCTTATTCTAGATTTTTCTGAATTTCAAAGACTTACATATATGAATTTAATGAATACGCTCATGAGTCTCCACTTTCTCGGTATGACTGGAGATGTTATTATTTCTCTAGTGTCCGGAGGGCCGTGTACCATCATCTTTGATGCCATTTGTCACTCACTTTGTTGCAGAAGGAAATCTCCTTTCACAGTTCCCTTAAGAGGCTTCCAATTTTTGTTTCATGAGAAATTATTATGAAGTATCTTTCAGGGTTTTTCAAGATGAGCTTCAGTTTTCAGATTAATAATTACCCTCAGAACACTGTGGCTTTGTTAAAACTGTAGATTGGTTACTTTAAAATAGACCTGCTCCTGTCAAAACGCTGTGGTGAGAGGCGCAGGATAGCATTGAAGTGGGAAAGAGCGTGTTTTATAGTGACAGCTCCTTGGTTCTTCACTGTGTCTACTGAAATAATTGAATTGAGGCTCAAGCCTACTCTAATCTAGGCATATTTTTATATAACTCACTCACCAAATTACTGCCATCCCAAAGGCCCTATTCCAGGGAAGTGAGTGCCTCCAGAGGAATGGGAAAACAGAACTCCACACTGCACTGCTGATAAATGAAAGATTTTTTTTTTATCTCTCCTACATCAAGGTAAAAATATTAAGAAATGAGTCTTACGATATAAGTATATTAGAAAGTTTACATGATGTGGTGGAAATAAAACTAGGCCAAGAGTCAGAGTCACGGATGTTAATGCAGATTTGCCACTGAGTTTTCAACCTTGGATAATTTGCTTAACTTCTCTGAGCAGAGTTCTTAATTAGACTGACCAGACATCCTATTTAAAACAGGACAGAAAACAACATACTGTCCCATTTTAAATGGTACATAGGGTCAGCCTAGTTTCACTGGGCTAAATTCAAGGTATCCGTAGGCTGATACCATTTGAAACAGGACAGTACTGTTGTGTCTGTCCTGTTTCAAATGGTACATTTGGTCAGCCTATTCCTAATCTATAAAAATAGGTTAGTAATGCCTCCCTTGTGAAATTGTTGAAAGGGTAAACATGAGAGAAAATCCATAAGAATGTAAGAGAATGCCTGACAAGGGATCAGCCCTCAGTAGCTGTTTCTTCCCTCTTCTACCCTCCCTTCCTAGCTGGAGAACTGAGAGCATACGTCCATTGATCACACCAAGAGGCCGCAGTCTGTATGTAAAACAGAGCAATTGCTGTAGGGTGTAGGAGAGCAAGTGGCTTTTTGGGGTGACTTGATGGCTGTAGGACAGTGGACACATCACACAAGTGTTATTATGCTGCAGTAACTGTGTGATATTCTGCTGTGGTTGTCACAGTGTTAGGTGTCATAACTGAAAGCTGTCAACTTAGTGTGAGAATTAACCATTGTTCTCTCAGAGCTTAATGTCTTTATTTCCTCTTCTTCAACTCTCAGAAGCTTCCCCTCTGGCCGTGTCTCTTTCATGCTAAGTGTAGGACCTCCTTCTCTTATTGACTTCTAAATATTGGTATGACCCAGTGGGCTCTTCTTTCTGTATCAAAATGCAGGATGTCTCCTTCTCCTGGACTTGAGCTTCCAACTACATTCCAGGGACTGGCACAGATATTCCCTTCCTGCACTTCTCTAAAAGCTCCCAAGAGTAGATTCAGCAGCGGACTGCTTAGATGTGCAGGGGAGAAAAGTAATTTCCCCCCTACCCCCCCACCCCGGGTTCTTGGCTGAGAACCTTTTAATAAAAGATAAATCAATAAGTGAAAAACAAACAGAAGTTTGTTCACATGTATACCTCATGTATGCATGGGAGGTACCCGGGGAAAATGAGTAATTCTGGAGGTGGCTTAGAATTTCAGCTCATGTATCATCTTCAAAAAATTCAATTGACTAAATTTGAAGATCTAAATGACTTTGTTGACAAGGTTAGCTTCCTTTAGGGGAAGGTTGGTACCTTATCAGGCAGATTGCCATCAGAGGATGGGGAGGGCCCATATGACAGATTACCTCCTTGTACTGACCAGAAAATTCCAGACTGACAGATTGACCTTCCATTCATGGATAAGTTAGAAGTGCAGTGAGGTCAGGTATTTATTAGGCCTAGGTTCAGTGTCATGGGCATTAACATAACTGACTCCATCTTGTGACTTTTCTCTTTAACACCACCAACCAGTTCTGGCAATTCTCACTTCAAAATATATCCTGAATGTCAAACCTCCCGCACCTAGCCCGAGCCACGCTCATCTCTGCAACAGCCTCCTAAAGGGTCTCCGTGCTGCCACTGATCTGCCTGCAGTCAGCCCCACACCACAGGAAGCGAAGTGTGTTCTGCCACGTAAGTCAACTCAGGTTACTCTCCAACTCACAGTTGTCCACTGCACTGTCATTAAACTCCTACTCAAGCTGATGAGGCCCCACATTACCTGGCCCCCTGCCTCCCTCTCTAAGGTTAGGTGCTGCCATTATGTTCCAGCTACACCAGTGATGCAGTGATGTGGCAGTGCAGTGACACAGTGACAGTGGCATGGTGCAAGGATGCAGTGGAGGAAGGGATACTGAGTCTCTAAAACACCTGTCTCCTTCCACTGCATCCTGCAAAAGCACATGCACTCATTAAAAACAATAACAGCTATCACTCCAAACTCGTACAACTTTTAGTGTCACTGCAGGAGAATCTCACCCTAAATCCCACTCCAGTCAATCAGGTCTCAGATTTGTTGTCCCTCTGGGATGGGAACTGGAAGAATAGGCTACTCAGCTCTTGGCTTCCCTCCCAGCCCTGCATGTTGCCTCGGGTTCTGATGTCACCCTAATGTCACCCCTCAGGTGCAGCATGTGCCATGGAACCCTGACACTTTCGGCCTGATGTCCCTGTGCCTTGTTTCTGCTGCTGCTACTGTGTGCTGCTGCCTTGGCAATCACAGACTCGCTGAGGGGTGAAGCATGAGGCTGGGAGACAAAAAGTCATTTTGCTCTATTGTCGTTAAACTCCTACTCAAGCTGATGAGGCCCTAGATCACCTGGCTCCTGCCTCCCTCTCTAACATCAGGTACCACCAATTCTCAGTCACTCATTTTTTTCCAGCCACACCAGTGATGCAGTGATGCGGTGTGGTGAGGCAGTGTGGTGAGGCAGTGTGGTGAGGCAGTGATGCGGCGATGCAATGAGGCAGTGTGGTGAGGCAGTGTGGTGAGGCAGTGTGGTGAGGCAGTGTGGTGAGGCAGTGTGGTGAGGCAGTGATGCGGTGATGCAATGATGCAGTGTGGTGAGGCAGTGTGGTGAGGCAGTGTGGTGAGGCAGTGATGCAGCGATGCAGGGCATTTCTATGAATCACTGCAGGCAGCTCTAAACAACTGTGGTCCTGCTGTATTGTCTTTTATTTCCAATTGAGGCTTTTCTGTTCTAATGATTGAATAGAATGAGAAAGAGGGGCATTCCCAGAAAAATTCTAATTCACCTAGTAGTTACTCCATGTTAGTCACTGTTCAAACCCCCTTATGCCCATTTACTCCTTCACCCTCACCCTGAATCTGTGGGTTAGAGAATTAGAGACCTGCTCCCCACCTCATGGCCAGGTGGTGGTGGACCTCGGGTGGAACCCCATCTCTTGACTCTATTCATTTTGGCTGCTTCTTCGTGTTGCCAAGCATCATCTTCTCGGCACAAATAGTTTGTTGTGTTTTTTTTTTTCAGAATCTATATCCCATGTCCCAACTGGGAAATGGACATTGTTTGAAAACACAAAGCCGAGTTACTTCAGCTGGAGTTTGGGCTGTCTAGTCTGCAATTCTGTGCAGGCTCCCAAATACGAATGCTGTTTTTATTTTTATTGAAGGGTCCAGGAGGAAATAGAAAATATTTTCACTACGTACTCAGCATGGGTGACCCAGGGGGCCAGCTCTTGGGACCCAGAGCTGTTGGGAAATGAAACAGATGTGGTCTGGGCAACACCAGTGCTTTTGCTGGGTGTTGAGGGGGCAGGGGTGCTGCTGCAGTCAGCAGGGACACTGTATCTCAGGGTTCAGCCCAAGTCAATAGGCCTTGACTCCCAGAGTATCATAGCCCAAAGACACAGCAGTCTTTTGGAGACAGCCTCAGACTCTCAACTGCTTGCCTGAAGCTCTCGTTCCTGATTAGAAAGCAACTTGTGCACAAAAGCAGAAGGAGCTAGGTCAGTGAGTTTCAACTGTGGCCCCTTCAGCTAAATGTCATGATGAATTTTTGACCCCTGATAATAAATGTGTTCATGAATAATCAGAAATAAGACCATATAGGCCCCATCAATATATTGTGTGTAATACATTTAGTAAAATGATGTTGCAATCTGGACTTTATTTGAAAATCTTCATTACAGAATTTCACATCTGATTATAGACTATCTTCTTCTTTGAGTATAAACTGTATTTATTACTTTCTTTGTCCAAGCTTCTCCTCATAATGATTGGCAATAGTAGCTCTAAATAAATTAAGTAGAACTCAGCCTCAAGGTCCTGATCTTCAGTTCCTTACAGACCCCAAATAAAGACCTTCTGACCATAGGCATTTGTTTCTTTCTAACTCTTAGCTCAGTAGGCTACAAAGTAACTACATGGGGTGTATGAACACTGAGGCTCTATGAGCCCGGAACTTGCAAGCAAAGGTTGTATACCTGCACTGGTGTGCAGATTTTTGCAGGTCCTCAGCTGTTTTCATTTCTCAGAAGGTTTTGGATGCAAGATTATGAACTCCGTGAGCCTGAGGACATCCTGTAGAGTTTCTTCATCAGTGAGTTTTCACACTGTTTCTTTTTCCCCCTCATCTGTGAACTCCTCCTACATGATAGCACTTTTATAACCCATGGTCCTGTCTCCACATGTGTGCTGGATGACGGAGTGGTGCAGCAGCAAACACTGCTCAACGTCAGCAAAGAATCCTCATCCTAAAATCTTGTTACTTCATTTACGAACAACTGGTTGCCGTTTTGGAAGAAGTCGACTTTCTAAAGCTGACCCGCATAGAAATGGTACCAGTCATCTCTCTAAGAACTTAGGGATTGCTTTCAAGAACTCTACCCTTTCCCAACATTAGCAGCTGCCATGGTAATGTAGTGGAGAAATGGGACAAAACCTTAACCAAATTCTCAGAATTAACATCTCCAGTAAGGGCCACATGAAAACAAAGAACCTGCAGATAATAAGACCCTGAGTAGGGCACAATGTCACTCATGCAGTATTCCTGCCGAACACAGAGAACCCATCTAGCTATGAAAGTATTTTGCACAATCCCAAATGGATAGATGCTATTGTATTGAGGTCTTCACAATTATCTACAACAAAGAATAACTGATGAATTGTTCTAGATTAAATGGTACTAAACAGAAATGACACCTAAAGGCAATACATGAGCTAGAAAAAAGGGGTCATAAAGAAAGTAATTGGGACAACTGATGAAACTGAAATATGGAAAAAATGAAATGTGGACTACAGATTATAGTACCCATGTTAAATTTTCTGAGTTTAATAACTGAACTATGAATCTGTAAAAAATATTCTTGTTCTTAGGAAATACAGGTTGAAATTATGGGATGAAGCAACATGATCCATGCAACCCACTCTCAAATGGTTAAGAAAAAATATGTATTTACAGAGGGAGAATGATAAAACAAGAGTGGTGAGATGTTAAAAATTAGTGAAACGAGGTAAAGAGTGTACAGGGTACTTTGTACTGGGCTTGCAATTTTTCTGGAAGTTTTAAATTATTCCCAATTATCTCTTAAATAGGCGTGTAAGATCAAAGAATGGAGGAGTGGGCAAGATTCCAAAAGCAAATGGCTGATGGACTAGCTAGGCAAGCACAAGTTAGGTAATTTGGACGATTTCTGTGACTTCTCTTGAAAATACACTCAGGAGTGGCTGAGAAGAGGAAGGGACAGAAGTCTTAGACAAGGCGATGGTCACCTCAGCTGACACCTAATTGGGGTTGGATGACACCACCCCTCTCCCCCAGAATATAAGTCACTTAAAACTTAAGACTCCACTTAGAACCAAATCTACTGAGATTAAAGTTAGTCATATTGGCCAAACAAGGGCCGTAAAATAAAGGCCAGGTTGAATATTAAAATAGAAGCATCTGAAAGAATTCCTAACTTTTTAGACTTGATAGAGTGTATTGTTTAGCAAATAGCATCTGCCTCTCAACTTGACTCTCTAAAAACCTATATTTTAATGGCCTGAGTGATTTTACCTAGATATAAGCAGGATTAAAGAATTTCTCCCTTCCAAGGGGCATTGTGTATGCTGAAATTAGGTCTACGTTCAGAATGAAGCCTTAAAAAAACATCAGTATATACAAAATGCATCTATCTTGACAATCACTAAAAAGTAATTAGGTTCCTATTTGACTCCAGCTCATTTACTGCATGAAAGAATGGCAAGAAAAATTGAGTGGCCAGCAGAGTGCTGTTGGCTGGACTTCCATTCCCACATTCCAGGGGTGCCTATTTTCTCTGCCTCTTAAAATTACCTGGAAGCCTCGAGAGTTCCTGGGAGATGGTGTATGCATGGGGCTGATGGACCTTGCCCACTACGCCCAGCGTCTCTGCCTGCTTTGCTTCTGTGTGGAAAGAGGAACACTTGACAGGTGCAAAGCAGGTATATTCCCTGCTCTTCACTCTCCAGTGATGCCTGTGGGGTGCCCTGAGGGGACACCCTGGAAGTGACTTAATGTCCTTGGCAGGACAAGGGCTTCTCCAACAGACACAGTGAAACTGCTCTCACTCCTAAGGTTACAGACTTGCTAATTGTCCAATCTCCATAAAAGTTGATGCTTCCAAACTAGAACCATCCTGATTATAGAAACTTTTTTAGCATTTTATAGCTTAATAAATCACTAATACAACATCTCTTTTCAAGCTCACACTTTAGTGTCTTCATTAGAAAAGAAATTGTCTAAACTCCATGGCTCGTAACTGGGAGAGAGAACCACAGTCTCGAACTTCTTTGTGTTCTGTCTTGTTTTTGTCCACTTCAACCTACATTTAAACACATGTGTAATAGTGAATTTTATGTGTCAACTTGACTATTTGGTCAAAAGTTATGCTAGGTGTATCTGTGAGGATGTTTTTGGATGAGATTAACATTTAAACAGATTGAGTAAAATGGACTGACCCCCCCTACTGTGGGTGAGCCCGATCCAATCAGTTGAATGTCTGAATTGAATAGAAAGGCTTACCTCCCCCACCCACATAAAGGGAAATTTCTCCAACCTGATTGTCTTCAAGCTTGGTCATTGGGTTTTTTTCTGCTTTGGATTCAACTATGAAATATCAGCTCCTCTTTAGTCTCTTTGCTGGCCTTTGGCCTTGACCTGCATCAGTGGCTCCTGGTCTTCAAGGCCTCAGACTTGGACAGAAAGATACATCATTGGCTCTCTGGGGTCTCCAGCCTGCCATCTTACCCTGCAGACCTAGGTACTTGTCAACTTTCATAATCACATGAGCCAATTCCTTATAATAAATCTATCTCTCCATCTATCTGTCTATCGATGATTTATCTGCCTGCTTACGTACCTACTTACCTACCTACCTACCATCTGTCCTTTCTCTGGAGAACCTTAAAATACTTGAGAGCTCAGTTTTAACCAACTTAACAAATTGAAGCATAACCTCTCATCCATGATCTTCCCTACTCGGTGACGTGAAGACTTGCTAACCTGCCATCTCTAGCCAATAGAGGGAGGTCACTGTCATGTTCTGGAAGCTGGACTCCACCTAGAATCAACTACTTAGTTACCTTAGAGAAGGAAAATCTCCAATATCCTCTGGTTTTACCTCTAATTTCTTGGGTTATGCATTTGTAGTAACCCAACAGGACTCACTTCTGTTGGAGAGATCTTCGCAAGGAAGTGACCTTGGTTGACCCAAAAGCAATGGAGGCTCTTCACTCCCTCCTCTGTCCTTGGGAAGTTTCTGCCTACTATTCCCAGAGCTGGAGCTGGTTCAAGCATGCAGCCTTGAAAGGGTAAGGTGTTGTTGAGACCATCTGGATGATATATGGGGCTCACCCTGTTAAGGCCTGTACATAAACTTTTAAGATTCTGGTGGGCAGGTGTGGAGATGGGCTTATCTCATAGAGCCCACACAAGCCTACTGGGTAATTTTCTTCGCTTATTATACCCAGCACCTCCCAATCCGAAGTGGTCGGCCTTTTTGGTCCATCTCTCCCTGTCCTCCAAATATGGGGGCAAGTTTGTAAGCTAAAGTCACCTTGCAAATTTACTTGGTTTTACACATTCCCCTCAGAATGAGACACAGTGAGCACCACATAGTGATGGAAAGATCTGCAAGGCCTGAGAAACACGGTTTTAATGCCAACCACCTCCTCTCACCAGCTTCTCAAACCTGAAAAACTTCTCTGACCTTCACTTTTCTCATGTGTGTGACAGTGACTAGTGTCCCCTTCACAGATTCGTTGCAAAAATGAAGTGGATAGGTGTAAGCCCTGACCCCAATATCAGCTATTCTCAAGTTGAAAGGCGAGAAAGCCCCACCTATTCGACCATAGACCCTACTTCCAAAATCATATCAGTAAGCAGCTTTGGTCCTTTTCGGAAGGATCGTGCAGAAAAGGAAGGGGGAGGAGCTTACACCCAGAGATACAAAAACTCCCCAACAATGGAAGTGGAGGGGAGCAGTGGGGGGTGGGTGCTGCTTCCGCTCTTTGGGTTGCCTACTCTGCATCTCAGAGTGCACTTCCTTTCACCAATAAACTCTTAACTTTTCTGTATTTTCACACACACACACACACACACACATAAGGAGCCTGGCCAAGTTTCAGGTAACTTCTTGCCATTACAGACATTTAATAGTTTAAATTATTATTATTTTTTTAATTCATTTTTATTGTTAGACTTATTGGGGTGACATCTGTTAGCAAGGATTACATAGGTTTCAGGCATATAATTCTACAGTGCATTGTCAGCTTGTTGTATAATAAGTTCACCACCTAATGTGACTTCTCTTTCCATCACCTTATATTTAGCTTATTATTTTTGAATTAACTTTTAACAGCATCTCAACTTTGGAAATTTTGAAAAAAGGAAAGTTGAGTAATCGATTATTTTTCCCCTTGTCTTTTCCTGTCACAGTGCTCTTCCGTAGTGGATGTACATTAGAAAGAACAACTTAGTTTTTATTTTCCACTTGTTGCTAAGAGATTTTATGTTTATTATTCCAGGTGATGCAGATTTCAGACATGAACCAAGTTCATAAGGATTGTTTTAGTTTCCTTAGTATATAAAACAATGCACTGTCTTTATGGCGTTAATATTGAAATCAATTACTTGTGCCCTTCTGGTCTTTACCTCCTCTTAGACCTAGGCTGTAATTGGTAATTTTTTTTTTTTTATGAAGAGAGTGCACATAATGAGGGAAAGGTATACACAGAGTCCATTAAATAAAACATCTTTGGGAGATGAATTTAGTGCTGAAAGGAAATTAGGAAGACATGTATATCCAACAGCCACACATATTAAGGAATTGTTTTCTTTCTCTTTTAATGAAATATAACTATATTCCTCAAAAAATTTAAGTGATTTTTTTTCCTTTTTAATCACTACTATTTGACCAATGCACATCGTTATTCCCTTTCCCATTCTTTTTCTAATAAAATGTTTGTGTGGATGTGTGCTCTCAGTCGGTGCTGCATCATTTCTGAAGACTGGCCAGCTAGAAGGAAATGACTAATGTTATTTCAAAATTTCCAACATGTGCTCCCAGGAATATGAGGGCAAAGACGGGATGTTTCAGGGTTGGGTGTAGACTGTGTCTGGGAAGGCCCAATGGCAGAGCCATCCTGGTCACTGAGTCAAGGGTTTAATGACTGTCCATGAGAGAATCCCAACCACTAGTGAATTCATCCACATGCAAATGCTCTGACTTGAAGAATTCTGATTAACAATGCAAAATTAGGTAAGCTACCCAATAAAGGCTTGGATGGGTTTCTGCAGACAAATGTATCTGTATGAAGGTGCTTTTCAGTCTGTTTCCATTCATGAGGACCAGACAGAGAAGGGGAGGAAACGAGGGGGCTGCTCAGAGCAGAAACAGATCCCAGCAACTTGGTGCTGGAGAAGGTGCAAGAAGCATGGTTATTAGACTTTAGGGGTGTCTGATGTCCAATAGAGAGGTTCTTTTGGTAATTATGTAATTAATTTTCTGACGCTCTTCCTTCATTTTGTTCAGTCTGCCTTGTCCTGGCCCTGCTGTGGAATAGAAGAAAAGGACTCTGTTTTCCTTTATAAAGTAGAGACCCTGGAAAAGTGACTCAATAAATAGGGGCTCACAAGTAATGAGGAAGATGGTAGGCAGTACAGGTTCTTGGGGCAGCTCCACTGTGCCATTTGGGGCCGAGGCTGCCTTTATCTTTCTGTCCTGCCATCCCTAGTCCTTGGCTTTGACTCAGATTTGCCTCAGAATCACAGAATGGCTCTGACATTGCAGGTACCATCTTTCCAAAGTTTGGAGAGGAAAACCTCCCAGGTAAGTCAGTTGCCTTTGTATTTGTAATACTTTGCCACAAGCTCCAGTTAAAGACTTTTTTGCTTACATCTAATTGACCACCCCTAAGTGGGAGGTGGGGTTGGAGGAGCTAAGTAATGTGGAGTTTTCACTGGATACATTATTTTCCCAAGTAAATCAGTCTTCCATAAAAAGCAGGAAGGGGGAATGGATAGTGAGGGGGTAACAGTCTTGCTGGGCTGTGCCCAACACGGAGAATGAAGAAAGAAGCTCCAGATCACCTTGGAGCTCATGAGCACAAAGGATAGAGAATTTCCAAGGAAGTGGTGTAACTGCAGAAGCAGCTCACGAGGGTCCTGTCCTGTATAACAAGATCCCGACTTGCTTCTCACAGACAACACCCCAAAACCCTAAGTCACACAGACAAAGCATGCTCAGAGGAGAGAACGTTGACTTCCAGCTGCACCTGGAATAGAAGTCTGCCACCCTTCAACTCCAGAACCAAAGGACTCAAACATAACCAGAACTTGAACACCAGAACTCTTTCAGAAGCCAAGAGTCCATTTGTTGTCCAGAGAGATCAGGTCTTGACAGCCCTTTTCTATAAAGATGCCACCAACAAAACAAGTATGAGAAAGAAATTAATGTTAGCAAATACATTTTAATATTTTCCTCTGAGCAAGTAAAAAATATTACACTGATGCCTATAAACACTCTCATATTACTGTAATTTTAAATTACTAACAAAATATTCAAGCCCATATACAACCTTGGTCTTCGTGCATTTCTCTGGAACCCCCATCAGGTTAGCCAGCTACACAAACATTGGACACCTGAACTCGTCACTACAGTTGCTACCATAGCAGGATTTTAGCCTCTGCCTGACCCAACCCTACAGTTGATATACCGGCATTTGTAGAGTAAGAACCAGGAATGTGCTGGTTCTGAAAATACTTTGTTGAGCAGGTTTTCACACCATTTTGACAGTAGAAGGGGGAAAAAGGCGTTCATTTCAAGGACAGATCACCCTCCCACGCAGCCCAATGAACTTGGGAACCCTAAGTGGACTCTGTGCAGAACCACGATGGATAATGGAGGCTCGTCCATCCACCTTTCCTCTGCTTGTTAAAACACTCATCGTTGTTTCCTGCTTGACTGAATTCAGCCATCTTTCCCAACACGTTTATGTTCGAACTCTCGTTTAGAAATTAAACTGAAGAGATGAACGTTCCTCGGAGCTTTTAGTGTAATGTTATTCCACACTCAAGAGACCACAGATTTTTTTAAATTCATTTTTATTGTTAGACTTATTGGGGTGACATCTGTTAGCAAGGATGACATAGGTTTCAGGCATACAGTTCTACAGTGCATTGTCAACTTGATGTGTAATAAGTTCACCATCTAAAGGAGACGACAGATTTTACCTGCTAGGATGAGACAGCATCTTGGCTGACAGTGCTGACCGGAAATGATATATTAGAACGGCTATTGCGCCAATAGCCTAAAAGCTGTATTGTGGAAACTCGTAGGTTTTCCTGATAACCATTATGAAAATATTATTCTGTTTTGCCTCTCTGACCTCTGGTCCCTGATACAAGATGAATGTTTAGAATCACAGAAATTATTACAGAGATTAATGGCTGAGCAAGATGGGAGGAGGAAGAGGACATTTCTTCTGCACTCTTGTTCTCCGGCTGGAGGACTGAGTTGTTTACTTAAAGCAACAGATTGGCTCTGACTAAAGTGGGGTGTAACCACATACTGATTATAACCAGTATTTTAAAATTCTGATAGCATCCCAATTGCTGGTGTTACTTCCACAAAACAGGCCACAGAAGCTATTGCCGCCTTCGATTTCGAGGTGAACTTGTGGGAAAAATTAGGAAATAATTCATAGGATGGTGCAGGGGTTTCCCAGGCGGACAGCACCCCATATAAGAAAGAGTACAAACATGACATTTTTTGTTTACACCTTGGGACTTTCCTTCTTGTCACTACTCTAGCCCTTGTTTCTGAAGGTGAACATGTGCTCAGGGTATTTATAAAGGTGACACTTTTCTTCCCACCCATGTCATGTGCCCTTTGCTGTCAGTAGGAACTTAGCTAATCATGGTTCCTTGCCTGGTGGTGACCACAGCCTTCACTCCTGAAGGGCCTGTGTGCTCTGTGAGCATGATTGACATAGGTTGACATTTGAAATGGGACAGAAAATAACGGTACTATCCCATTTCAAATGGTACGGCTGGTCAACCTACGGACACCTTGAATTTAGCCCAGTGAGACCAGGCTGACCATGTGTACCCTTTGAAATAGAACAGAACTGTTGCTTTCTCTCCCGTTTCAGTCAGGACTTCTGGTCAGCCTACCTAGGACAAAAGAGTCCTGTGAAGGGTCCCCATGATTTCCTGTGTCTCAGAGATTCCTCCCCATTCCCACTGTGCCACCAGGTCCCTGCTTCCCCTCAGCAGTGATAACCAATCTTCTCAGCCATTTCCATCCCCACTCATCACGTGCTGTTTCTGCAGAAAGTCCCACCCGCCGCATTGTTTCCAAGGGGTCCTGGGGTCACCGATTTAGTCTCCATTTCTTTGATAACCTGACATAGTTCTACTTCTGCCTGGATGTGTCTTTGAAAACTTAATGTTTTCAATATGAAACTGTAATATCAATGATCATGTACTGCTTCCCGAGTGTACGCTAAATTTTCTAGGTTACATCCTTTGTACATCAACCAGATTATAAATTCCTTAAGGTCTGCTTCCTCTCTACCTCCTAGAGAGATACTTCCATTAACAAACCCTCTTGAGAAGTTGTACAGAAGTCATTGGAATTCTCTTCTGGAATGCAGTGCATTCAAAGCGTACAATTTTATGAAGAAAACCCAATACAAATATTTCAGCCTTGGTCACCTCTGAATTATTCATTGCTGATGCACATTTTGCTCCCTGAAAAGATTTTGCCTGTGTCTTAGCAACCTAAGCTGATGGGGACCTACTTGAATGCAAAGTAATTTGAAAGCACATCATGGCTGGCAAAAATAAATAAATGCTTGAATATCTACTCCAGATAATAAAAAGTTTGTGCATTATCTTTTCCACTGATTTCAGTCTTAAAAAGATGCCTGTGAAACCTAGTAGACTATCTCAGGGATTTACTGTCTGTCTCAACATTCTTGTGATTAAAGCAAAAGAGTCATATCAAAAACACATATACGTGTATGAGGGCTGTCCAGAAAAAACCCAGCCACTGTCAGTATAACATTGGCATATTATGTGGCTGGACATTTTCTCGACAACCTTCACATAAAAGGAAATTTTAGGTTAGTGGTTGTCAAGAAATTGCACTCACCACAAGATTTTCCAGACCAAGGGCCATGTCCTACCAGTCTCTGTAATATTATTAGTAGTGCCATTGTTATTATTGTGATTATTACTACTTTACAGAGTCAATTTAGTGCCGGTAACAGGACATCATGGCATCTCAAGTGTTTCTTTACCTTCACTGGGAAACCCTTTTACTCCGGGATCCCCCCAGGATCACAACCTTTGATGGAGAGTCAGGTGCAGGACCTGTGGGGGGCAGGTACTCCATTTTACATCTGGGAGGAAGAGATTAGGCAGAGGAGGAGGTGGAAGCTGGGTGCAGGGCTGTGACAAAGGCCCCTGCAGGTCTCACAGCCACCTTTGGGCTGAGAAGGCCCCTCAGAGACACTCCTTCCTGAGGCATGGGGACTTGGCCCTCAGAAGCCCAGAGATGCAGGATGTACTACGGAGGGGTATCGTCCTGGAACAGGTGGCCCCTTCACCAAGGCAAGGACTGGAGAAGAGGCAGCATCATGGCCTGGAAGGGAGACACGGTGGGGCACGACCCCCTCCATCACATTTACTATTTAAATTCTCCCAAAAAATTTCCTCAAGTGTGTTTCATTGTGTGTGGTCAGAGCTTGCAGGTACATAGCTTGTGTTTTTAACTTTTCTAAATAAGCCAAGGTCTATTTCTTAGTTATTTTAACTTGGAGCTATACATGGGCATGCTCTCTAACAGGATAAACATACTCCTTAAATGGTATTAATGACAAGTGTTAAAAGAGATTTTAGTGAATTGGAAAATTTAGCAGCACACTTAGACTATTAGCGTGTCTGTAAATGGCAAAACCCACTTCTCCTAAAAAAGGCTCAACATTAGATTCAGAGAGCTCCCACATATCCTTCCCTTTCTATTTCAATGACTGAAAGAGACTTGTCCGCAGTTTCTTTTATGTGAAGAAGACGGGCAGGCAGGAGCCAGGGAGCAAAGACAATGAGTTTTCACAGCCGTCTTACTAACAGTTAGTAAACTATAAAATTTCACAGAGTGTGTCTGGAACCTTTTAATTCACCTTGTCCTGCAGACCACAAATCCATCAATATGTAACTACAAAAATTTCCTTCTTTCTTTTTCTTCCTATCTTTCCTCTTGTCTTCCTTTCTCCCTTAATTCTTTTGACTTCAGGTAGGACTTTGGAATAAATCACGGTCCTCAATTCATTGCAGACTGTTATCATTTATTCATGCAAAGTGCACTTCTTGCCTTAAAAATATGTTCTTCCTGTTCATTAATTTTTCATTCATGCATGCATGTCTCCAACACCCACCAGGCAGAGGTAAATGCTTAACATGTTTAATATCTGCAACTGAATTTGTAGACTATGTACAGTTTGTGTGTGTGTTTGGTTTATACAAATTTTACTATGAATCTCATTCAGTTTCTCCTACATTTTTTTCTCACTCAGGACTGTTTTCTGGGATCTGATCTCTCCTCCCAAATGCTACACACCCTTCCATGACTTGTCATGTTTCACTGTGGGGGTGGGTGAGCAGCTCCATGAGGCTGCTTGTCATCTCTCTATGTAGATGTGTGTGGATCCTTGGAGACACATAAGCAGGAGTGGGTTGATGGATCATAGCATATCAGCTCCCAGCTGGACCATTCTACTCACCTCCAGGTTGTATAAGAGGCTGTTCATTTATCACATGGGTCATGACTTACAGTGTCCCTCAAAACTTGGATACCTGGAGTATACCTACAGAGAATAGGAAAGGAATACCATCCAAAAATTTCTGTGATGTCATTGTATATCAGCCTGATATTTTGAGAGAAAACTAGAGTTACCTTCTTAAAAAATTCATTCTTCACTTTCATTAAAAGTGGAAGATTTTTACCCTCCAAAGTGAATTTAATTTCCACTTAAATCAATTTTAACTCAAACTCAATTTTAGCACCTTCATTTCGCTCAGGTGGTTGGACAGACAGGAAGCCCCATTAACTGGAAACACCCCCAGATACTCAGCCCCCTTCCTTCTCCACTCTTCTGTCACTATAGCTTATCCTGTGTTGTTCTCCTGGTTCTAACCCACTGTGTCTCCATCCCAGCCCACCTTCACTCTTGGATGCACTAGACACCTTGTTTTAAGTAGGCACTTTACATATACTGTCTTCCTCAAACCTCTTCCCTACCAAAGAAAGGCACTAGCGTGTTGCTTCATCTGCAGAGCTCTTCCGTGTGCCAGGCTCCAACGGAACTGGCCACCACTGGCCACACTGGGGTGGACACATAAGCTGAGTGCAGCTAGTTCACCATTACTTCCCCATCTACTAAAATGAGGAGCTTAGATGAGAAGAACACCAAGGGAGAGTTTAACTCAAAGGTTCTATAATTTTATTATACATTTAAAAATAGTTAATGCTTTCCTCTATTAACTCAATAGTTCTGTTGCAAAAGTGTAATATTGTTTACCTATATCCAATAACTGTTTTCTTCTATCAATGAGAAGTATAAGGAGAGCTTAACATTCTTACCGTTTCTCGTATTTGGGGTCTATTTGAGTTAGATGCTTTGTAGCAATATACAAATTATTTCTTATGAAAGATATAAATACACACATACCAAACACTGGTTTCTGTATGGCAAAGAATAAGCCAATGCATATAATGACTGGTGCACTATTACTTATTTTTATAGCCAAAATTCCACTGTGAGCTAGAAAAAAAATCTCTATTACAGTTACTGCATCCTGATATATTGAAAAGGCAATCATTTCTTAAATGATTTATTGCCACATCTTAAGACAGAACAAGCCTTCCCAGTGAGGCAGCATGTTGAAAAATTCCACAGAGGAATAGTTTCTCATTGCACAAGGATTATTTTCATTCCTGCTAAGTGAAAATATTCCAAGCCATTAAATTGTACTGAAATATTGGAAAGTAGCTTGGTTAACATCAAACTCCAGGGAGATGACTAACAATTGGGTAGCTTGTCCTCAAATACCATAAGACTGGAATAAAGTTTCATTGTGGTTTTAACAATAAAAACATTTCAGCTTACACTGCCAAGATGACAGCCAAGGAAACAGGGCAGAGATAAGCTGGTTTCCACAGACCTAAGACCCTGCAGAGTTGTGATGCAGTTCAACAGACATCGATTTACAACCTAGCAGGTTGCAAGCATGTCATTCACTCGGCAGAGATATTGAGGGGCTGACACATAGAACACTTTGCTCTGAGTGCTCTGGGAATATGAAGAACAGAGAACTTTTTGTTTCCTCAGAATATTTCTAAGCATTTTGGGGGAGCAAATAAGTAGAAAAATGTTCAGTGACAAAATATGTTTAAACACTGTAAGAAGACTATGCATGAATAGTTATGAACCAACCTAGAAACACAGACATTATCACATAATGCTTATTTTCCACACATACACATCTACCTATGCTGGGTTCTTTGAAATGTTCTTTTACATAGAAGTACTAATATATTAAGTATTAAATTGACTTTAATGAAGATAAGTAGTAATATTGAACCTGCAGGAAGTTATTAATGACATTAATATGTGAGCTCATTGGATTGATGGCAGGATGGCAGACATGGTGTGGAGCGACTTCCTTCCTTTCCTGATCAATTTTTTCCTTCAACTGTCCTTTCCAATCGTTTCCTTTTCTATGTTTTCAGACTGCTTACTTGGTTGTGAGGAAAGGAGGTGGTTCTCAGAAGAAATGAGAAAGGGAAGCTTTTTGTAGTGTCCCAGGAAGATGAAGACTGGGAAGTCCAGATGACAGCAACATTTGTACTGTAAGAGCAGGAATCAGGGGTGTGCCTATGTGACACAGTATATGCTGCCCACATGGAAGCCTGGCCAATTAACAGTACCATATGTCACTGTTGTATGCTTGCATTTCTATTCTGAAGCTTCTGGAATTATAATTTCTTAAATGAAGTGTTAGGAATTCAAACTCACAACTGTATAATTAAAATAAAAATGAAAATATTGACTAGTTTGTCTTTTCTTTATTCATCAAGCATTATAATACCTCTAACATGAAAATTAGATTCCTTTTTATAACTCACATGGAATAATCAGATGGCACCACAAAAACAGAGAATGTACACAAAAGTGACTTTTGTTTTCTGTATGAAATATTTAATTGGAGAAACAAATCACAAGGGTTAAATGCATTTCACTGATCACTTGATGCTTCCCAATAATAGAGTCATTGGATTTTGAATTACCAAACAGCACCATGACCAGAAAGGTCATGTTGTTGAAATGAATTGCTCAAGAAAGACTAAGTTATGAACAATTCCTTATTGATGTAGAACAGTGATTGGTAATCACTAAATGACAGCATGAGATTTCTCTATTTTACAAGGATGTTGGTTAAAATCATATATAAGTTTTTAAGAAGGGAACATATAGAGTTCCATAAGCGATCACCTTGACCCCCTGAGTTCCTAGCATCACAAAGACGGCCAAGGGGTCTACTTGGAACCTCGGTTGTGAAAAGAGAAATCCATTTCCTATAGCCCTGCCCCTTCGTCTGTGTTTCTGTCCCCACGAGGATGCTCACCACGGCACTTTGTCCTGATTCCTTGGCCTCCTGCTCTGGTTCTTGGTGAGCTTCTGAATTCCACTTCCCCAAGGACTTTTGTCCTTGGACTTTGTGTTTGATCCACCAAGAGAGTCACTTTCAACAGCCACCTGCACTGAACAGAAGGAATGGACTGTACCTAAAACCAGAGTCACAAGGATTGGGGGCACTTGGCAAATAGAAGTTCAAGGCAGACATCCTACCATCAAAAATATTCTGATGTAAAATAGAATAAGTTTGTTAATTTTGCAAATCCTTCTCATGCCAGTCAGAATTAGCTGTAAAATCATTAAAAAATAAAATAAGATGGTTTGTGTGTTGATCTTTAGTAAGGAGCGGTGTCTTTTTCTGCCAGCAGACAACAGTTGAGCAACACTTGTGAACTGTGCTGGCATTAGAGGGTGCAAAGAGCCCGGCTGACTGCAGAGTGACAGTAAGGGACTACAGACCTACCTGGGGGAGTCAAAGTCCAACACAGTCAAGGAAGGGTCCTCACTTGAGCTGGTGCTCAGCTTCTCAGGTCTAAGGCTCATCCCAACCGCACCTGAAGAATCTCCCTCTCAAAACGTTTGCATAACCATCCAATCCAGTTCCCTTTAGTGGCAGCCCACTTCAATTTCCATCATCCTTTTATCTTTCCTCCTAATTATTTTAGCTATGAATATTTGATGACAGTTTGCAAGAAATCCATTTTCAAAAGCTCTTTTCAGACTTTGCCCCTGAGTTTAATAATCTTAATGGGGTAAGCCTATTTTTAAGCAGCATAGCTCAAAGCCTTGTTATCAAGGATGCTTATTTATTTATTTAGAATCAGAGTTTCAGCAAGAAGAGTCTCCAAGGCCCTTCCTCTTTTTTTCTTTCCTGGGCTGTAATCATCACAATATCTCTGATTAAATTTGAGAAATCAAGTTTTAAACAATTTCAGAACTGTAACTTTACTCCTAGTGTAAATTTGTTATTTCATATTTTGATGAAGAATAACCACAAATGCTATGTCCTTATAGAAATTGTTAGGTATACAATTGCTACTGTGTTTGAAAGAGCTTATGTCCACAAATGAAGATATTTTTGTAGGGGGTAAATTGTTCTTTTGATAATGCAACAGTTTTTTAAGATGCAGTTAGTGGGATACAGTCAATTGAATTGAGTACCATGTCCTCTTTTCTGGCTACTTGGTGCAATACGTCAAGACACTCTGAGGCAGACAAAGAAGTAAGGGTCATAGGTCGGGGGTGGAAGAATGGGGGGTGGAGAGTGCTGTGGGGAGCAGGGTCTGAAATCAAGGTTCCATCAGAGTGACTTCTACGAGCTCTCAGATAACTGGGAAACACACACAAACCCTGTAGCAAGAGGCAAACTCTGTATGTATAACGGGGCTCAGAGCATTTGGGTTGTATTGCATACTCCTTAAGGGGTCAGAGCTGCTGTTTCCTCTGCTTTTCCTTGTGTTTGTTATAAAGATCCCAAGGTATCCAAACTTCACTTATTTCTCCCTTTAGACCCCACACCCACATTCCCAGTTATCCCAACTGTAGGTCTGAAGGTCACTGCCCATTTTATAGACCACACCCCACTCCAGGTCTTTGCATCTTTTTGTTAGCTGTGAGCTTGGGGCTTTACCACACATCCTTACAAACAATTCTAGAACTACAAGGAAAAAATGAACAAGAAAGAAGAGGACAAAGTGGGAAACAAAAGCAGTGTCATTGGGATTCATCCTGAAGAAATGCTGATAGAAAAGCAACAGCAGAGAATGTAGGACATGTAGGCAGGTCTCCATCTGGGGTTGGGAGTGTGGGCACACAGAATCACATTTATTTCTCTATGGCTCCAATCTCATTACCTAACTTGGCAATAGGTGATGTTTATATCATCATAAACCTCTAAATGCTACTTTGATTGAGTTTAAAGTCTTAGAATCGATCAACAGGCAGTACTGGGACTACACAATCACAGCCATGTGTCAGGCATTCAGGGAGGGGGGTTCACAGCGAGCTGGGGTTCCGTGGGCACCTGCTGCAGTTGCTGTGACAGGAGGCATTTCTTCTCTCTCACTATTTGTAAGGCTTCTGACTGATTAAGTCAGGCCCAGCCAGATCACCCAGAATCCTCTCCGTTAGTTAAATTCTGATGATTAGAGCCTTTAATTACATCTGCAAAAGCCCATCACAACAAACATCTGAATTAGCAGTTGATTGAAAAAAATGTGGACTGCAGCCTAACCAAGCTGACACATTAAAAAATCATCACAGTCCAGCACGGCCAATTTGGCGCTCTCCTAACGGCCCACTGCCCATCCTCCTGTCCACACTGCCATCATCCCTCACTTCACAAAAGGATGATCCCAAATGATGCAGGGGTGGGAGTGGGAGAAGGATGCTAAGAACCCGCCATTTTCTCAGCTTAAGAAGAAGAGTCCATCCCACAATCCCAAAGTAGAGGCCAGGGAAGTTTTAAAAAAGACAACGTGACATTGAGGATCCCTTCCCATGTCACCCCCTACCTTTTGGGGACTGACATTAAGAAATGGCAAGGGATCCTTATCTGCCCCACTCAGGTTCATGTAAATATATTAGAAAATGTCCTTTAATTCAGGTTTCTTTTCCTTTTTAAGGATGAGACAGAATACCTTCTCTCGAGAGGACATCTCTGGTGTTCGCTATGAACCATACCGTGTGCTTGGACCGTCCACCACTTTCTCTGAAACTGCTCCTGTACCAAGTTCATGTGTAAAGATAACTATGTGACTTGAAGTCAAGGCTTCTGGAACTGCTGCTCAAGGTGGTCAAAGGAGAGGAGGGCTGGCCGTCCACCTCCTCTGGGTGTCCTGATGTCCACTTTGCGGGCAGGCTGCCTGAGCCTGACCCGCACTGCCCTGAGATGCGCATGCCTAGATGGGAGGCATGTCAGGCAGAGACACTCTCTCAGCCATTGGCAGAGAAATAACAGCCGGGCAGCGCCCACAGGCTGGGCTTAGGGAACCGTGGTGCAGGAAATGTACCATCTGGCTGGTCATGTGTGTGCAGTGTCACGGGCAAACTGCATGCAGCCAGCGTGGTGCCCTCTGAGCCAGCAGCACGTGGGCATGCCAGCCCCTCTGCTCAGCCCTGTGGCCCTGTGTGGCTCTACGTCAGAGAGCTCTGCGGGGCAGTGTGGCCTGCAGCGTTGGCCGCCATTGGTACCAGCCGAAGAGCCAGTGTCACTGCCTTCAGCACGCCCTGGCACAGAGGACATGCCTCCATGATGGACGATAACCACGCACTGCTTCCCACGTCCTCGTGGATCTATGTCCACAGTGAACCTGGCACCGGTGTCCTCCATAAGTGCACAGATTGGGGTCCCACCGAATGACAGCACCTGTTTTCCTCAGTGCCTCTGACTTGTCCCCTGCAAGCCAGCGTCTGACCCTCCGCTGGTGTCCTCGCACCACAGCTGGCAGGTCTGGCAATCCTGCCCTAATTCTAATGGCATTCGCTCTGATATTTGTGCACATTGGGTTGGTGAAGGTGGTGGCACAGACAGGCCACCTTCATCTTCATTCAGTCAGCACCCCTGGGTCACCTGCTTCTAGAGCAAGGCAGCTCCTGAAGGACTATGGGTCCCTAGTGCACTTTAGGTCTCTTCAGGGGAGCCCTTAACCATCAGGCTAAATTGCTGTTTCGTGAACAGAGTTCTGGTCTACCCGGTTTTGCAATCAGCAGCCAGGAGTGAGCTGAGGCCCAGGGGCATGGCCGGATGGTGATGGCAGGCCTGTCCAGCGTGGGCAGATCCAGCTTCTCAAAGTGCCCAGCACAACCTCAAAGCCCACCACAGCCGAGGAGAGCCACAGGAGGGGCCCAGCCTACACAGGGTCACCACTGGCCCCTGGTCCCAGCCCCCAGCCCAACCCGTGCCCTTCCCACCCTGCCAGACCACCAACATCCCCCAAACTTCCAAAGCTATCATTGCCAGACCAGCTGACACAGATGGGAGACACTGTGCCTGAGAGGTCATGAGCTCCATAAATGGCCCAACCGCCCTACCTGCCCCGTTCCTACCTGCCCCAGCTAAACACTCACACAAGGCCAACCTGAGCCATGGGCATTCACCGACCGGCTCAGTAATGGCGAGGAGGGGGCCCCTCACCATTGTCTGAGTTGTTCCATGATTCCCATTTAAACCACGAGGTTGCTCTGGCCGAGGCTGCCAGCCGCCCAGGACAAAGCACATCAGGCTCCCAGACTGTCAGGACCACACGTCGGACTGTTAGGATGATTCTCATCAGGGTGAAGGCCCCTGGGAATGCACGGTGTCCCCTGGTACCCCCCTTGTTCTTGGAGGTACATTCAGAGTTGGGGTGTCAGCAGCCACTAGGGAAGGGGAACTCTTCCAGGAGAGAGAAGCCTGCAAACGGGGGCTCCCCACGTGCACGCTGTTGTCAACAAGGGTGAGAGAACCCTTCCATTAGCATAAGAGAAATGTCTAGCTGCACCTCAGTTACACGAACCTCATTTCTTCTGAATTACATTTCTTGCTCTGGGATTCTTCCCACTTCAGGATTCAATCTAACAGGACAGTCCCTGACTTACCTCCGTGGGTGAGTCTTCGTCTGGTATTTTTCTATATTTGAGAATCTTTTTAATGAAAAGAAATAAATTATGAAAAAATAAGTTATTATATTTTATCCCTGAGGAACGTTAAGGGAATTTTCCAGGGTGATAAAAACATAAATATCCTGAAAGCTATTTCAGATACACCCGTTTCCCAAAACCCACCCAATTGCACACTGAGGACCAGCTCAGCCCCACCACCACGAATGCACTTAATGCCACGAACAGCACCCTGACAGTGGTTCCAGTGGTAAATTTTATCTAGGTGTATCTAACCCCAATTTTAAAAAGGTCTGTGCATTTCATTACATGTAAATGTGTCTTAAAAGAAGGACATTTTAAAGTTCCCTCCTTGTGTTCAGTGACCATCCGTAGAACAGAAGAAATGATATGTTATACTACCTTCAGACCGTGATGTCTGAGCTCAGCCTGTGATGGGGGATTTGCATCCTCTTAGGGTGCACGATTCCCCCATTTCACTCACTCAAGCACCCTTCAAGTTCCCTGGTGCTGCTTTTCAGAGAGGTGTACCTTTGGGGTGTGACCCCCCCCACCAATGCTCCTGCCACCACTTCCTTGGACTGCAGGGCTGCCCGGAGCTCAGAGCCATCTCTGCAGCCCCCTTCCCGTGTCAGAATGGGGCTCCCACCCCAGGTCCCCTAGACTGTGGTCTCCCAGAAGGACTTGTGGGGCTCTTTGGCTGAGAGGCGGAGGTAACCTGACAAAGAGTTACTAGGCCACACACAGCACGGCAGTAACCGGTGGAGGCTTCGTTGTTTCTATTTCTCACGTTTAGAAAAAAAAAAAAAATCAATCTGGTTTGAAAGATCCGCGCAGTGAACACAAAAATGCCTCTTACACGAGCACGCTTCCCGCAGCAGCTGGGAACAGAGCTAAGTCACGTCAGCAGCCTCTGCGTCAGGGAAGAAGGGGACATAGAGCTCTGCAGAAGGGTTGGCTCTGTGTTTGCTTTGCAGTCAAATGTGCTGATGTGTGTTCCAGCAAGGCCTGGATGTCTAGAAGATGTTGTTTCTGAGGCCTTTCAATTTATCAGCTTTGATGGTGTCAGCCACAGTCTAAAACCACACTTTTTCTACATAAACTGGATTGACTGAGCTGCTGAAATCCTTCCCACCGTCCTCGGTCTGGCCAGGTCTCTGGTCTATGTATCCTGGCATTCTGCGTCGGTGTCGCACACACGTTACAAAAGATACTTCTGAGGAAACAGAACATGTACGATAAAAACAAAACTGTCATCCCTCTTGAGTCTTCTGATATGATAAAGTTTAAATTCACTGGCAAATGAGTTCTTAAAAAGAGGGCAGATTCTAAGAGGGGATTAAGTCTTACAGGATTAAAGTGTATAACAATTTCAGATTTAGCACTGAGGACACCTAAAACCAACAAAAGAGAACAGGAGAAAGCCAAGGTGTCTTAGCACAACTAGGTCTGACAGGAAAGACTAAGAGATTTGAATTGACTATGAGTTTATATAAATAAATAGTATAATATTATGTTTATTTATAACAGGGTTTTTTCTTGGTTTTTTGTTTTTTGTGTTTTTTTGTTTTTTTGGGTTTTTTTTTTTGCAAATTACACACAATAATGCTGCTGTGACAGATACCCAATTTTGCATAATTTCTAAGGAAGGTCCTTGTCACACCCTTTCCTCTGGTTAGATGATACTTGGACAATGGCATCTATTTCTGGGATGCCATTCATTTTAAAATTTATCCAGACAAATGAAAATTCACCCAAAGGAGAGAAACTAGAATACTGAAGACTCTAAAATCAGGTCTTCTGAGGGGGTCCCCCTCACAAGGCCCTCAATGCCGTGGCCTGGGTTCGATTCCCAGCCAGGAAACTGCCCCTTCCCCCCCTCAAATAAATAAATAAATACATACATACATAAATAATTCCTCAGGTCTTCTGAGGAATTGTCACAGGCATTGGGCTCCCTTGCCAGAGCAGGAAAGAAATGCAAGGTGTGCATTTTAGCAATCACATTTGCAAGGGAATTACAAGAGGACACGTTAGAACTATTTCACATTGTATTAAGATACGGGCCAAATTAAAAGGCAATTGTCTGAATAAAAAGGTTGCCTCCAAAGGCATGAAAGTTCCTCTTAGAGAAGGCGTTTAGATGGTGTAGAAGACTACTGCATTACATTGTCTGAAGGTCGTTTGTGTTTTGGCCTTGATATAGAATTGAAATTGATGGTTTGGTTTTGTTCTGCTTTTTGTTCTACAAGTGTAGTGTTATAATTTCCTCTCTTACGTTGCTTCTCATGATCTATCAGCCATTCTTCGTTTTCTTGTTTTACTGCATAGAATGTCATTTTATTTTTCAAGGTAATTTTAAGGTTTTCTCTTTACTTCTGGTTTTTATAAATTTGACTATAATGTATTTGGGTGTGTTGTTATTTGTATTTAGTGTGATTGGGGTAATTGAATATCTTCGGTGAGTAATTTTAGAGTTTTCATCAAATTTAGAAAATTTTCAGACAATGTTTTCTCAAATGCTTTTTCTGCCAGTTTCTTTTCATCCATTTTGCCTTCTGAGATGCTGATAACATGTATGTTATTTAACCACTAGTCACTGAGTCTCTGTTTTTTTTCCTCAATATTTTTTTCTTATGATTCGGTTTCAATGTGTTTCTAATGCCTTGCCTCCGTGTTACCCTACCTTCTACTCTGCTGTGTCAGACCTGCATTATCCCCACCTAGGGAATGTTTTACTTCTAGAATTTTCATTTGGTTGCTTTCAGGCATCTGTTTCCAGGATAGGGAGCTTTCATCTGCATTGAATATTTGCTCTGGCAAGTTAAGTTTCCTCCACGATCAGCTTATCCAGAGTTTCCCAAAATCCTTCCTCTGCCTTCCGTTAGCAATCGCAGACCCACCCCTCACTCTCACGTTCTGTGACGAACAGCGATCCCTGAATCCTGCACCACCCAGGGCCACCACCCAGGGCCACCACCCAGGGCCAGCAGGCAATCCAGCGTCAGAGTCCGGACCAGCCTTTGCTTTGGCCGTGATCGTCATGGTGCCGAAAGGGATACGCCTCTGGGTCTCGTCTTCCATCCTGGTCAAGAGAAGCTTCTCCACGTCTGATCCAGACCCTTCCGTTTTGTTAGTTTCACTGCCTCAGCGAAGCAGACCCTTTAACAGCTTCCATCATGTTGTTCTTGTACTTCAAGATCATAGGTGGGACAGAATGGCACGTGCCTGACCGGCTTCCACAGTCAAAGTCCTCAGTCCCTCTCAATTCTTCTCCCCAGTTCCGTCACTCTGCGTGGCCTCTTACTGGCAATGAATTTAGAGCACATTAGCCGTGGACCTTGTACACTGCAGGACCGTGATGAACAAAATAGCGTGAGATCAAGTCAAACACAAGAGAAGACGATGCAAGAGATGTAGTAAACACGAGACGTATGGGGCTCCCGCAAGGAGGAAGGGGCACATGGTTTACAGCAAAATTTTTTATAAGCAGAAAGAGTACACTGGGACAATAAAAGTAACCCAGTCAATCATTATGTTCTCGCCTGTTATGTACTGGACATAACTGCATGTGCTGTGCTTTTATACGACTGGCAGTGCAGTGGGTTCTGTACACTAGCCTCACCACAAACACGTGTGTCATACGTTGCACTATGATGTTATGACGGCTAAGGTGTCGCTAGGTGATTCGAAGTTTTCACCTCCATTATAACCTTATGGAACCCCCGTCGTATATGTGGTTTGTCATTGACCAAAACTTCATTATGGGACAAATGGCTAAAGTTTGTAAAGATTGTCCGAGTAGTCATAGAAATTTTTTTAGGCTGTTAAAAGCAAATCAAAAAGATTGAAAATGTTCTAGTGCCATTTGTTCTATGAAATTGGAAACTTTCACTGCTGGGGTTATATAGACATCTAATAAGGTCACAGTGACACGTAGACACATAACAAAAACATAATATGCCATTTAGGCGGAAACCTACTGCTTCTTTTACTAATGCAAAAGTAGCTTTAAGTTGTTGAAGGTTGAATGACAAGACAAATACCTTACATCAGACACACAGACTATTGTACTCTCTTGATTCTCAAATTAAAGCTAAACAGAGGAATCAGCAAGCTCAAAAAGACCTCAGTCAAGGGTCCCTTCTGCGAATTGAAAAATAAACCATGATTGTTGTTTGCATTAAACTTGCACTGAATAGCACATGGGAAGTATTTCCAGTGAGGAGAAATAATGTAAATCTCCTCTCTTGTCCAATTTCTTTGGTGGTTATTGTATCATTTGAAAGTATTCATCATAAATTTTATGCCTGGTTTAACAACGTTTTGGTATCACAGTTTTCATTTCACCCCCAACTGTTTTGTTGCAAAGCTTACAGGTTATTGTAACATAAAAACAGAGGTGACAACACGTCCCATTATAAAAGGGAGGAGAAGGCATTTTCTCAATGTTGGTTGGCCACTTGGCAATCTATTCCCACTAGCATCTATGCAGCAACAACAACAACAACAAATTAAAAATAAAAATTCACTCGGTTTATATATCCACTCGGATGTGACGATTTCTCCAAGCCTGTGCTAAGACTGCCCTGATCAGCCGGACATCTATAACAGTCTGACTCGCCCCCTCCTCCGCCACGTGTCTGCCTCCTCTCTGCACACACCGCCACGCCCAGGGCCACCGTGGAGCGTCCCCTCCCAGTTTCGTTATGTCTGGGGGAGACAGTATTATTTGTCCACAATTCTTCCTTCCCTCCCTGCCACGGCTATGCTATCCCTGGATCTCGTGAATGTCCCCACCCCACAGAAGCTTCTGGAACAGCTGCCCTCAGCTAGGTCCCAGAAGACTCAGCGGCAGGAGACTGGGCCCCAACCAGGAGCTTGGAGCCCAGAGGTGAGGCCAGGCAACACAAAGGCGCTCCTGAGCATGCGCGCCATCTGTGTGGCTGTAAGCTAGGAGATTATAAAGTGGTTCGTTAGGCAGCAAAGCTAATTTCTAACAGCGATACGCCCCCCGGAAGGTATAGTATAAGCCGGCTACACTTAACCAGGGGAGGGTGGCAATCACCTTGAGTCCTGCTTCCCAGCACGTTTTCTAACATGAGCAGTATTTTCTGTGTGGCTCACAGTTTCTGTATGAAATGAATACCTGGTCTCTGGTGTCTCAAAAAAGTTACGATCATATACAAAAAGTGAATTAAAAAAATAAGCAAGAAGGAGTGGACCTATGAATGGAGGAGAAAAATTCGAACATTTTGGCTAGAAAATCCTTGGTTTTATTTAAACCATCTGGGTGTGCTTTTATTGATGTATGAGGGCTGTGTGGAAAAAAATCCAGCCATAGAGGCCGCTGTTTTTCATATTACATGGCTGGATCCTTTCCGGACAGCCCTCCTATAAAGATCCAATCCACGATGGATAATGAAATGACTGGCCAAGGAGAGCTTAGGTTCATGGCCGTTCTAACACTGTGGTTCTGAAATCCTGGTGCCTGGTTAGATGCCCCCGCCCTTTCAGAGCCCGGGGGTCACCCTGACCCTGCACCTTTAAATTGGTAAGTGGACTTTGTTTTGTTTGTTTGTTTGGGGGGCGGTGTTCCCTGGCTGGGAATCGAACCCAGGCCGCAGCGTTGAGAGCGCCGAAGCCTTAGCCACTGCACCACGAGGGAACCCCCTAAACCGACTTTGGGCCCCCGGGCTCTCCCACCAGATGGCAGACCTGGGGGAAACCTGGTTTCTCCCATTGAAGATGTCAGGGCCGGCACGATTCCTGGCACGCTGCCGAGGCTGCGGCTTGCTTGGCGCGCGTGCTTTTTGCGTGTCGTTTGCATTGTGATAGCAAACGCACAGGGTCAGAACGAAAGTGTTCACTTCCCTTTGTCCTCTCGTAACAGTCTGTTTGCTTATATCAACCAGCCCCTGAAATGCAGTGTGGAACCAAGAAGGACTACGCAGAAAGGGTCCAAGGAGGTCAAGTCAGGCCCCCTTACAGAGCACGTTGTCTCCTCGTTCTCCCTGGCCTGCAGTCCGGGGGCCTTCCCCTGACTCCACCCTCCTCTGGGTCACACGGACGCACTGGCTGACACGTCTGCACCTGCAAGGGGGAAAAGCAGGTAAAATGCTGGAAAGGGAGGCTACGACTAGACCAACGGAAAGTGTAAAAACTCAGCCAGTGACATCTTCAAATGACCACAGAATCAAGGTGATGAGCTCGTTACGTTGATCTGATAATGCAGGTGAGGTCAATGTCAAGTCACTTCAGACCAAGTAGATGAACGCAGTGGCTGTGACTTGCTGTCTTACAAGAAACCCAGGTGGCGCACTGGGCAAACCCAGAGCAAGAGGTGTGTCAGTGAGAGGGTCACCTCTGTCACAAAGGAGGGACAATTCGAACACCAAGTCTGAATGAGAGGGAGTAGCAGACCTCAGACAGAATTCTTCCTTCTCGACTTCTTGCCTATAATGTCATATATGGTAGTGCTGGTAACTATAATGTCATATATGTAGTGCTGGTAACTATAATGTCATATATGGTAGTGTTGGTGACTATAATGTCATATGGTAACTATAATGTCATATATGGTAGTGCTGGTAACTATGGTAACTATAATGTCATATATGGTAGTGCTGGTAACTATGGTAACTATAATGTCATATATGGTAGTGCTGGTCACCATAATGTCATATATGGTCGTGCTGGTAACTATAATGTCATATATGGTCGTGCTGGTCACCACAATGTCATATATGGTCGTGCTGGTCACCACAATGTCATATATGGTCGTGCTGGTCACCATAATGTCATATATGGTAGTGTTGGTCACCATAATGTCATATATGGTAGTGTTGGTAACTATGGTAACTACAATGTCATATATGGTAGTGCTGGTAACTAAAAAACTGTTTTAATACATGTAGCATTGATTATATCACTGTTATGTTGCTAAAGGAAAACAGATATGTATATCCTTATTCATATATAATACAACCCAGAACTTAAACATTCTCTATGTGAGCATGTGTGTATAAAAATCTCTCAATCTATTGGCTTGTATATTTGACAAAATAGTGTAGATTTTAATAAGCTATAAGAGGTTTTTAATAGGAGTCTTTAAGAATGAGGGTCATTATAATTTTCCATTAGGAGTAATTTTCCAGAAACTTTTGGGCTAAAAGGGTAGTTTTTGCTCAATTTGAAAAAAAAAAGTACCTCACATAAATTGTAAGCCCACAAAGAGAACGTGGGTGGCCAGAAAGATCATGGCAGCAAATGGGTTTTTCTTACATCATTCCTGCTCCCTCCTTTCCTGCTGTGAAGGAATTGGTAGGTGACAATTCCTAGAAATCTGGATTCTTAATGGAGGAAGACGATATGCAAAGAGTGGTTTTAGTTCAGGGTCCATGGATCTCTAGATGGAGGGGCCACATGGGATCTCAGAATCCTGCTGTATGAAGCAGTGTGTGTGAGTGTGTGAGTGTGTGTGTGTGAGTGTGCATGTTTGTGTGTGTGAGAGTGTGAGTGCGTGTGTGTGTGTGAGAGTGTGAGTGTGTGTGTGTGTGAGTGTGTGAGTGTGTGTGAGTGAGTGTGTGTGTGTGTGTGTGAGTATTCACATTTCGGAGGAAGATAGGATGTCCATCACATCACTCAGGGTCTGAGAAAAGCCCCCTGACCCACAGAAGCTCAGGAACCACTAGCGTAAGGACTTCAAAATATAGGAGATAGATTTAGAAGTTAGCTTCTTAAATATGCAATTTATAAGGAAAAATTAAGAGAGAAGAAGAGATGAAAATGTTTCAGAACATCCAATGGCAACTGCCTGGGCCGCAAACAGTTGGCGGCCAGGACTGGTGCTGCCCCCTCTGACCTGAGCAGCGTGGAAGCCCTGGCCGGGCTGGAAATGGCAGCTACGGTCCCAGGTCTCCTGCCACTTCTCTCCTCATGCGTCCCCTCAGTACCTCCCCAGCACCCCTAGTTCTTCCCAGCGCCCAACGAATACGGCCGCGGGGTGTACTAGAAGATGCAGTGAGAGCACCCGAGGCGGTGACCTCACCATCAGTGTCACGAGCACCTTTGGAAGTGACTTCTGATGGCTGCTCTGTGGACACGGCACGGGGTCCTGAAGCCACCGTGGGACCCACAGCGGCCCGGATGCTACGAATCCCCCAGTCGTCACAGAAACAGAAAATCGAGTACAATCACAGAAGACCCAGCAAGTGTCCAGCTCTGTCAGTATGCTCATCTGTGGGGCAAAGGGGGTCTGCACGTCAGTGTTTGGTTTGTAAACAGGGTCACCCCCATTGTTAGCGGGGGATGGAACCCCTCCAGTGACCTGCCCTTGGGCGGCCATCTAACATTAGCGGATTATCGTCATGAGTGGGTTGCTCATACATTTTTCGCATCGATTGACTGTGTATGTACCTGAAGATGGCTCAGCACTGTCCCCAACTTAATGTACACGACAACGCAGAGGGAAAGAAAGGTTTTTGGCAGTCCGCCCTGCGTTGACCTTCTCAGCCCCGTCGTTCTTCTCCCAGATGAGACCCGGAGAAAGGAGGCCGCAGGGGGAGCCCCTGTTTGCTGGTGTGAGAACGCCCCACACCCCCTGCCTCTTCTTTGTCTCATAGTGCAAAGAGAGGAGAATTATAATGATACGCCTTAAGGTAGTTGTGAGTATTATGAGATGATAGACAAGTACGTCCGCAGGGCTCAGCATCAGCACCAAGTACTCACTGTCATCGTGGAGGTGGGGGGGCACAGTGCCCCCTGGTACAGTAACACCACCGCTGCTCTAACCGCCCTGCCCCCCACGCCCACTCATGCCTCAGACGGGGTCTCAGCGCAGACCAGGGTCACTGTCTCTGACCGATGGGTGGGCAGGTGTGTGACTCAGGGCCACAGGCAGATGCTCTAATGATATGCCTGCCCAGGATTCCGGAGGAGGTGACACTTGGAGCTCTGAGCAACCTGTGACACTCAGGAATATTCACAGCTCTGTGGGCTGGACCCTGAGGTACCAGCGATGGGGCTGAGGGTGGTATCAGGCCACATTATGAAGTGCTGTAAACACCGAGTTTAGGAAATAACGGCCTACATCTCTGCCATTGGGACAGCTCTTTTTCTTTGTGGCGGCCTTTTGTGGCATTCCATCGGTTTTAAAAGAGAGGAAACAGAAATGGGGGGAGGGGGGTGTTAAATAATATGACCAAAGTTGCAGAGGTAGTAGCTCATACTCTGGGGCTGGAGAAGCCTGCCCGTGTGTAACAGGTGGGTGGGGTGGACATGGGCCTGTGACCACATCTGCCCATGACCGCGCCTGCCCGTGGCCGTGCCTGCCCGTGGCCGCGCCTGCCCGTGGCCGCGCCTGCCTGTGACCACACCTTCCCATGGCCATGCCTGCCTGTGACCACACCTTCCCATGGCCACGCCTGCCCGTGGCCACGCCTGCCTGTGACCACACCTTCCCATGGCCACACCTGCCTGTGACCACACCTGCCTGTGACCACGCCTGCCTATGACCACACCTTCCTGTGGCCGCACCTGCCTGTGACCACACCTTCCCATGGCCACGCCTGCCCGTGACCGTGCCTGCCCGTGACTACACCTGAGTGTGACCACACCTGCCCGTGACCGCACCTGGCCATGACCATGCCTGAGCATGACCACACCTACCTGTGACCACACTTGCCTGCGACCACACCTGGCCATGACCGCACCTGCCTGTGGAGCAACTCTGGCAGCGGCATAGAAGGGCCTGGAGCGACACTGGGCTTACAGGAATAGCCAACGACAGTCATACGGGTAATAGACTAATCGGGGTGATCACATCCTAAGTTATACAAATGTCTCCTCACTATGTTGTACACCCGAAACTAGTATCATATCATATGTCAACTGCAGTTGAAAAATAAAATTTTAAAAATGGTACAACCGAAAAAAAAAAAAAAAAGAAAGAAAGAAAGGAGAGAATTTCTGGAGCTCTCTTGCCCATCCCCCTCGCCTAGTCTGGGCTCACTTAGAGTGACCTGAGCACGGAGCCCTTCAGGCAGCAGTGCCCCGGCCCTGCCGACACAGCAGCTCTGAGCGTGCCTGCATCTGACCCACTCCTGCCTGCTCCGCGAAGCCCACTCACTGGGCCCTGAGCACTCATGCTCTTCCTGATGACGCTGGGGTTTGTGGGAAATCCTTTGAGGACAAGCCAAAGGCTGAAGATCGCTCCCAGGTGGAGCACTCATGTTCAGCAAGTTCTCACGTTCTGAGCTTGGGCCAAAGGTCTCCACCATCACCCAACTGCCCATTTTGTACCTGAGAAGAAAAGGGAATCAAATTGCAATCATTTGGGAGCATTCATTTGGGAGTTGGTCCATTTCACTGCGTTCTGGGGGAAAAGCAAAACGGCCAGCATAGGACCTTGCTTCCTTGATGCAGAAGGGTGGTCATGGGGCCATTTGCTTAGGACAGGAGACTCTGTTAAGTGGCACCCTTGCCAGATAATGTATTATTTCTTTGATTTGTTTTTGCCGGTTGCTTGAGAGTGCAGGTTGCCTGAGTTCCAGTTAACAAAGAGTCTACTGTACAATAATAGCAAGACTGCCTTCTGAGGAGATTGGCGTCAAAATTGGAATGGACCAATCTTTCTCACTTCACAAAGCTGTATTCTTTGCAGCATGTTTCTCCTCTCTCTCTCTCTCTCTCTCTCTCTCTCTCTCTCTCTCTCAATCATCATGTAAATAAGGATTTTTTTTTTCCAGTACAGCCTGTCCTCAATTCATAAGCTGGCTGTGTTTCCCAAATTCAATTGTAAGTCAGTTGCTGGGAACTCGGAGTTCATTGTCTCAAACTAGCAATTAAGATAAACGTCAATCAGGTCCCAGGCCAACCCGCAGGATTTAACCCAGAGTACGACTTAGTCCCTCATAACGTTTCAGTCCCACAAGAACCACCATTTATCCATGTTCCCACGTCCTGAAAGAAATGGATCCTTAGCTCCTGTGGCTTAATTAAGGAAGAGTTAGACAATCCTGAGCAATTGTCATTTGTTTTTGTCCACCTTGTGCAAAAATAAGTTTCTTTCTATGTCTACTTAAGAAAAAGTCCCTCGCCAGTTCTACATTCCTTCACTTCAGAGAAAGTCCTGCTTTATGGCAAGGGCCTTCGGCATTGGCTTTCAGAATTCAATATTCATTCAAATTATTTCTTCAGACTCTAACCTCCTGCATGTGGGGTAAGGCCTAAGAAGCTGTGCTATAAACAAACTCTCCAATAAAATCATTTATTTTAAACTGAAATATGATTTACATAGAAGAATGATGTGCATGGATCTTAACTGTTCAGTCTGATGAGTTTTGACAATGGTGTAACCACCACTTTAGACAAGATACTTGTCCTCTCAGAAAGTTCCAGACACTCCTCTTCATTCCGTTTCCCCCCAAAACCAAGTAGAGCGGGAAGTGCTCTCTGATTCCCATCACATAGGTTAGTTTTCACTGTTGTAGAACTTCGTATAAATCAAATCACACAATGCATTCTCTCTTTTGTGTCTCATGATGTTTTTAAGATGTGTTGTAGCATTTGCCATTGGCATGTTTCTTTGTCCAGCTGAGTAGAATTTATCACATGAATATACAGTAGTCCTCACTTAACATCACTAGTATGTTCTGTGACTTCAGGTGAAGCACTGTGTCCAAAAAGCAATTTCACCACAGGTTAGAAAAGAGCTAAGTTCCTACAGCAACTTTTCAAGGTCATAAGGACGCGACAATGAATAAAATGGTGTTATCTGAGGATCTGCCGTGTTGTACCAACAACTTCATTCCCCAGTCCATGGACATTTCCAATTTGAAGCTGGTATAAATCAGACCACGATGAATATTGGTGTCCAAGTCTTTTTGAGGACTTACACTTTCCTTTATCTTAATTTAAATACCTCAGAGTAGAATTAGAGTCATAGGTAGATCTATTTCTTTACTTTCCGTGATCACAAAGTTCTTCAGAGGACCTATACCATTTTACATGGATCCCAGGATGACTCTACATCATCCCCATAATTTGGTACTAGCAGTCTCTTCAATTTTGGCCATTGTAATTTGTGTAAAATATTACTTTATTGAGCTTTGATTTGCATTTTCTGATATCTACGATTTAAACATCTTTCTCATGTGCTTATTAGCCATTCTATTATCTTTTTTTTAGAAAATGTCTGTTCAAGACTTTGCCCAACTTTTCACTGGTTTGTTTGTCTCTATGTGTAGGAGTTCTAAATAGTCTAGATTTGGTTCCTATTTGTATACATGGATTGTGACTATTTCTACTCACTTTGGGACTTGCCTATTGATTCTTCTTAATGGAGCCTTTGATGAGCAGAAATGTTTGATTTTGAAGATGTCTAGTTTACATTGTTGTCTTCTATGATTTGTGCTTTTTATGTCCTTTCTACTAAATCTTTATCTACTACAAAGTCACAAAGACATAACCTTATTTTCCTCAAGAACATTTAGGTTATAATTTTTACATTAGGTCTGTGATTTGAACCACTTTTTGTGCATTGAGTGAATTAGAATTTAATATTCATTTCTTCATATGTGTATCCTATTGTTTTAGCGCTATTTATTTAAATAGATATTCCTTTCCTTATTGAGTTAATAGCTTTATTGGCATTCAATTGACAATATAGGAATGTGTCTACATCTGGACACTATTCTGTTCCATTATTTGTCTATCTTTATACAAATTTCATACCATGTTGATTACTATAGCTTTATTGTAAGTTGGATAATTGTAATCCTCCAAAATTTTTTTCTTTTTCAAGTTATTTTAGCTACTTTATCCTTGCCATTTACATGTAAATTTTAGAACCAGTTTGGTCAATTTTCTAAAAGTATTTTTTTCTGAGAATTTAATTGAGATTGCATTAAATCTATCTCTTAATAATATTGAGTTTACATCTAATAAACATGATGTATCTTTCTATTTATGTATTCTTTATTCTTAATAATATTTTATAGTTTTCAGTATATAGTTCTTGTTGGCTTTATTACTAGATTGTTTTTTATGTTACTGATATGATATTTTATTTCATTTTCAAATTATTTATTGCTAGCTTTTGGAAATATAATTGATTTTGTATTTTGGTCTTATGTCCCATGATCTCACTCAATGCTTATTATGTTTACTGGTGTTTTTATAGAGCCTATGCATACAGCAGGCTAAGTAATGGCCCCCCAAAGATATCAAATCATAATCCTCAGAACCTTTCAATGTTACTTTAATTAGCAGAGGGAAAAATAAGGACATTACAGATATGATTAGGTTGATTATCTTGGATTATCCCATTGGGCATTATGCATACATGAATCCTTATAAAAGGAAGGTAGAGAAAAATCCCACAGACACAGCAGAGAAGCATTATGAGATGGAGCAGAGATAGATGTGAAGATATGGGCATTGAAGATGAGAGTAATGTGGACATAAGCCAAGGAATGCCTGCAGCCACCGGAGCCGTGGTTACACCTTGCCAAGGTTCTGACACCTAACCAAGTTGTTTGTACAGTGCTGCCAACATAAGCTCACAGTGGCAAGTTCGCGAACTTCATTGTCAGAATTTGGAGCCAATGACAGCTCTGATGGCCATTCCAGAAAAAGGGTTCCAAAACTGCTTTGAAGGGTGGACTAGGCGCTGACGTCAGTGCACAGCTTCCCAAGGGGAGGACTTCACAGGTGACTGTGGTGACACTCAGCAGTGAGTATGGAGCACTTTTTCCAGGATGAGTTCATGAAATTAATTGTCTGACCTCGTATAATCTGCAAATAAGAGTTTTATTTTCTTCCTTTGCAAACTCTGTCATTTATTTCTTTTCCTTGGCTACTGTTCAGGACTTCTAGCATAATATTTAATACAAGTGGTGAGAGCAGATGTCTTTGTCTTGTTCCTGATTTTAGGAAAAAAGAGTTTAATGTTTGATAATTCAGGATAAAGTTAGCTATCGTTTGTTTTTTTGTTTTATTTTATTTTATTTTATTTTACTTTTTGTTAAATATCTTTGTTAGACTGGAGGTGCTCCTTTCAACCTCTAGTTTACTGATATGTCTTATTTTTTCTTTTGTGAATGGACTTGAAGTTTGTCAAATGTTTCTTTCTCCGTCTATTGAGAGAACCATATATATTTTCTCCTTTATTGCGCTAATATAGTGAATTTCACTTCTGACTTCGGATTGTTAAACCAATATTGCACTGTGGGAATAAATTCTACTTGGTTGTAATGTTCTATGTATTGCTGATTTTAATTCACTAATTTATTAAGGATTTTCATATGTGTTCAACAGGGATATTAGTCTCTAATTTTCTTTTCTTTTAATGTCTCTTCCATGTTTTATCAAGATATTAATAATTTTATCTTCCTTTATTTTCTGAAAGAGTTTATGAAATGCTGGTAATCTTTATTCCTACAATGCTTGCTAGAATTCACCAATAAAGCCACCTTGGCCTGAAGTTTGTTTTAGGAAGGCTATTTATGATTATAATGTCTTTAATAGATATACAGGGCTATTTAGATTTTCTATTTTGTTCTCTATCAATTTTATTATGTTGTACTTTTTTTCAAAACCTTGGTCAATTCCATCTAACGTGTTGAATGTATTGCATAAAGTCGTTCACAACACTGTTTTATTATCCTTTCAGTATCTATAGTGCTAGTAGCCTCACAGTATCTTCAAAGGTTCTATCTCAGCACTTCTGCTGGACCCCAGCCTTTGACATCCACATCAACTCAGTGAGGGGCAATGGGACAGAGACAGAGGGTATGTACAGACTCCCTTCATGGCTGGATATTCTCAGTATTCTACTATAATAATCTTATCAACCCAACACATAGTCATTAAAAATTTGGTAGAAGTTTCACTGGTTTCTCCTTGTGCCCTGTCTAGGGTAGATTCCTCCCCTCTCTCCCTTCCCCACAACTCTGCCAGGCTCAAAAGGAATAATGTGTCCCTTGCTCCTAGGAGGAACTTAGCACTTCCTAGATATTAGCTTATTTAGGTCTATTTCTGTCTTCAGCTCTCTGACAGATTTTTTTAAATGATGATTTTGTAGCTTGGAGTTTAGCAGGCTTATTAGTATTAGTGTAGCAGCAATAGTCAGTCTCGTATACCCTTCTACATCCCAACCAGAAAGCAAGTGCCCTGTGGACATGTGGCAAGGCCCTCCCTCCGTGTCCACGGGGACATAAGGAATCGCTGGTCTCACTGGTGGGCAGGGGAAGACTCCAGCTGCAGAATTCTCAGCCCCATGGACATTCATATATCTTGTCCGAGAATGCTAGTTGCTTAGAAAATTTCAACAAATGCATGTGGTACTTTCATTATAAAGTAAAATGGGATGTTAGAAAGTTTACATCGAAGGCTTTAAATGCTAGACTTGAAAATGACTGCTTGATGAAAATCTTAAGCCCTCATTTCTTCCTTTTCTTAAGAATGAAACTTTAGATTTAGCGATCTTCAGTCTAACTCCTCAGTCATAAAAAGTCTTCCTTTTATTCCACTCCAGAACAAACTTTATCCCAGATGGTAAGGCCTAAGCTAAGGAAACAGTACTTTTAATGAATTTTAAAATTAAACCACAGAGATGTGCTTTGACAGTTGGAACAGGAGAATATAATTCTAGATATGTACTTTTCCCGGCAAGTTTTTATTACTTATTTATAACTGGTATTACTGTGTCAAACTTTTCTGTTTTCCAAAGAGAAAAGAAACTTTTTCTCTCCCTTTTTGTGTCTGTATTGTCTGGACTCTGACAATCTCTGAAGAGAGTCACAGGCTGAGTCGCTTCTAAAGGATCTTTAATGTAACAGTCAACATTTTACATTATATCCACTGCAGTTTAAATTAAGGGTTCATGCCTGTGACATCATAATCCACACCTTCTGTTTGAGGCACTCAAATTCATACTTTTACTCTCCCCTGTGAAGCAGCCCTGGTTTCTAAACAGTCACAGAAGGTAGAGTCAAGGTCACCCCATAGAAGGCAGACAGGTTGTCTTTGCCTGCATGTCTACTGGGCACCATAGTTCAATATCTGAGGCCCAGTCTTCCAGTTCACCACATTGGATTTTCTTCATACTTTCCCAAGTATCTTCAAGTACTCCATAACTAAATCTAAGTACTCACATGGACTAAATATACCCCTAAATGGTACTAAAATAGGAAGCAATTGATAATAGAACATCACTTTTTCATGACCAGCATGCCTCATTTCCCACTTAGGATGCCCTATCCTCACCGAACCAAGGCTCCTAAACCTGGGTTATCATTGTAACGTGGCTGTGTGATCCTGACACTCTAACAACAAAGGTACCGTGGTTTCAAGGGGGTCTCACCTGAGCTCTGGGAAAGGACAAGCACCTACGGATTTCACAAGAGGAAGGAGAGGCTGCTCACTATGCACAGACACGCTCTCTCCTAGAACGTATTTTCACTTCCCCTCCTGCCCCTCAACCAGGGACACATTGATTAGATTCCTGCAACTATGATTTTTACTTTTCTTAGACATGTTACTATCACTAATGAAACCAGTGTGAAGAGTTATTTTCTTGAGCCTAAGATACATTGTGCGTATCTCATTTAGGATTCTTTATGGTTTAAATAAAAGAAAATCCAAAATTAAAATAGACTTAAACAGTAGTTTGCATACAAAAGTATTTCAGCACCTAACTCAGAGTTGAGTCTGGCCAGGATCCAGTCTTCCATTGTCCATTTCCTGGGTCAATGTCATTGCTTTTTGGTCTCGTCTGAAATAGACCCTCCCCTCATGGTCCCATTGTGTTCGGGGCAAGCTTTCCTTGTGCCTATGGGCTGTGAAAAGGAAAGTCTCTTGTGATCCATTCCACAGGAGAAAAAGGGGTACCCAGGGAATGTGTCTTCAAATCTCCCTGGCTCTGTGTGGGTGACCTAGCTGTCCCTAAACGGGCCACTATGCCCTGGGGCTGTGATGATCCAATTTCTGAAGCCTGGAGCCTGACATGGGTCCAATGCCACCAAGCCGCATGGCCGGTGGTAGTGACTGAATCCTTCAGGAGGAGTCAGACAGATGATGGGGAAACAACCAACAATATCCACTATGGGCTTCTTGAATAATGAGATCATGAAATCAATACAATCTCACCATTTCTGGGGTTTCTACTACACAAACAACAGGCATAATCAGGCATTTCCTTAGGGAGCTCCAAGAAACAGAACGGGACATAAAGCTGCTCCCTGTTTAAAGATCTGTGTTACGAGGGGTGGTCAAGAAACTCACAGAATGAAGGGAAAGAAAGGGAAAGAAAACCTAGTTATTATTTTTACTTTTCAATATATCCACCCTTAACCCTGACACACTGGTCAGATATTTCAGTAAGTTATTTATACCCTCAAAAAAACTGTTTTGCTTTTGCCCTCAAAATATGCTGAAATTGCAGCTTTAACCTCTTGGTCATCTGTAAATTTCTCCCCTCAAAGCTGTTTTTCCCTATTTGGGAGCAAACAATAGTCAGACAGAGCCAGGTCTGGACTGTAGGGAGGGTGGTTTAGCGTCTGGAAGCCACAGTCGTGAAGAGTAGTCAACACAGCATTGCTCTTGTGCACGGGCATGTTGGCATGCAAAAGCAGCACCTCTTTGGTCCATTTTTCTCTTTTTTTCTCCTTCACAAATTCTTTTAACTTTTTCAGCAGACTGGAATAGTACTCTCCAGTTACTGTGACACCCTTATCCTTGTCATTGATCAGCAGGATACCCTCCATATCCCACAAAACAGTAGTTATAAATTTCCCAGTAGATTGTGACACCTTGAGCTTCTTAGGGGTGGCGTGCCTTTTTTATGCCACTGCAGGGACTCCTGCTTGGACTCAGGCTCATAACGATGAACCCAAGTTTCATCTCCAGTGACAATCTGATTAAAACTTTGTCTTTGTTGTCTCTGCAGAGGTCCAAACTGTCATGAACACTTGACACGCTGTTGCTTTTGAAGCGGTGTGAGCATCCTCGGTAGCTACCCACCTGTACTGACTTTTGACATCCTTAGATGCTGATGGAGAATATTCAAAATGGTTGTACGTGATACTCCAACCATTTCTGCAAGCTGTTTTTTATTCAAGCTGGCATCTTCCACTACAACTTTTCAACTTTTTTGACAATGTCTGAGCAAGTGGCCCCAACAGGGTATCCCAGACAGAGGTCGTCTTCAATAGATTCTCCACCTTGCTGGAGAAGGCTGTGCCACTTGTGAACCATGAATTTCCCAGGGCAACAGTCCCCATAAACTGCTAACATCTCTTCCAAAGTAGTGTGAAGTGTTTTCCCTTGTTTTGTGAGAAACTTAATGATGTTGTGAAATTCAATTTTATCTCCAATTGGAGTTTTTTTCATGTTTGGCATGCTTCTTCAGTGATAGCTGAAAGAACATGGACAAAATTGGGCTGAAATTTGGCACATGTACTCAGTCACACAATGAAATGGTGTGCACTAGTACTCCCACTTCTTCGATCACCCCTCACTCCACAGATTTCTTGACTACGCCTCATAGGAAGAGGGCAGGAAAGTGCTCCTTTCAGATCCCATGAACTTGTACTTGAGGATCATTAAGATTTCTTCTAATATTTAACCAAAACAGGGTGAAAGCATGAAATGGAAATCTAATGTTCTATCATGATAAGGTAAATCCTCCCTTAATGTCGTTGATAGGCTCCACAAATTGACATAAAATAAAACCTACCACAGGTAATCGACATAAGCAAGAGTAAAGTCCCTACATCATCTCATCAGCGTTGCAAGGAGACAATGTTGAACGAAACAACGTTGTTGGAGGACTGCAAGCACTCCTAAGTTTGTACAGCAATCGTTTTCCCAGAGTCACTCCCAAGGTGACTACACCGACTCAGGAGGGTTCGGCCTCGGGCCACACAGCAACAAGGGCCAGAGCTCATATATGGCAGCCTAGAGCCCAGGTCAAGGCATGTGACGAATACTGCTGTCCCCTTCTCTCCCTACCCTCTCCATCTAAACTGGAGTTTTGGTTCCCAGGTTCCTTTTGTCCTTTTCCAATGTACAATTTTGAGTAGAGCCATTTTAGTTTATTCAACATTTTTCAAAAACTTTAAACTCAAACAGTTGGACTCCTGGGGCTCTCCTGCCATTCGCCCACCCTTTCCCCAGCAACCACCAAGGCTCCCCACATCAACAAGACCAAAACAGCATCATCCTATTCACACTCAGAGCTGGTGCCAAGGCTCTGGTCAACATGAACGTGCAGCATGGGACCAAAAATAAGTGGATTTGCTCCAAAGCAAAAGATGTATGCTCAAAGATAACTTAGCGTCCAAATACTTAAAATTGTTAGTACTTTTAAACTAAACGTCATTATGGAAGGGAAGAAGGCAAGAAAGAAGGGGGGAAAGAAAAAATAAAAAAATTCTAGCTCATGAGAAATCCTTTTCACTTGTTTTGGTTGTAAAAAATGAAATAAAAATCACCAGCATTTCTCCGGAAAGCTTACTGTTTATACATAACTACTGTGTTGCATAGGAAGCATCAATCATGAGAATGGTGCAAATCTGAGTTGTTTTATTTAACTAGGACATTCAATCATGTTCACTCCTGTTCAGACATCCTAGCTGGTTTACGGAGCAGCATATTTAGGCACCTAAAACTCAGGCTACTTCATAGGCTCGCTGCCTTCATCACACGCACAGCACTGCAGTATTGGGGTGGGAAAGGAGTCGAAGGGAAGTGGGGTGCACCAATTAATAGACATGATCCTCATCTCAGGTTACCCAGGGACCAAAACCTTACACCTACATTAAAACACAAATAAAATCAAATCTCAGAAATACAAAATATAATATTATACAATTATAACATACGCACATTTTGTGAACATATGATACCCAAGACGGAAGTCTTTGATTTTCTACGTCTAAATGTGATCCACAAAGTAAATTCGAAGCAATACAAATTATCTTTGCCCACAGGTTCGAAACCATGCATGTGTCAAGGCTTCACGCTTTGAGCTATTTTTATTTTCAGAATTCATTACATTTCACCTGCAAGAATTGTTTATGGCAGCCAACATTAAAAACTGACAAGCTGCAGTGGAATTCTAAAGAATAAAACAAAGAAATGTCAAGATCTTGATCATGTGTCTATTTGGATATAGGTGGGAATCCTTGCGTGAACAGATGGAGCGTGGCGGATGCACAGGGTGTAATTAGGACATGCCACATAAGCAGAGAAGGATAATGTGAAAACACTGTGACTGGGAACCTGTCTGTATTAGGTATGAGGAAGTTGCCCTAATTGCTTTCATGTGATAAAAACATTCTCATTTTGAAGCTCCCTAAATCTGTAGTTGAGGCTTACATGTTGCCTTGGCATTCTCTTCGTCATTCTGTCCTAGAAAACGTGCAGAGGGGCGGTGCCCTGGCGGTGACAGGGGGACAGCAGGAAGGGCCGAGGCTGGAGTCAGTGCAGGCACAGGCCGACCTGTCCTCCACCACTGACCCCTCAGCCCACTTGGCTTCATCACGTAAATAGAACAAATATCAGCAACTTTGTGATTTAGAAAAAAATGTCTAAGCTACAGAAAACTGGAAAATAACAGTTCAATAAGCTCTCCTATAGCCATCATGCAAATTCAGCTGTGCTGACAGTTTTTCAATATTGACTCTCACTTGCTGTCTCCCTGGCAGTATTTACTTTTGAAAAAATGAAACTATTAGCATATTTTCATCCATCAATTACTTTTTATTTCACTAAATTACTAAAGATTTTAGGGTTTCCCTGGTGGTGCAGTGGCTAGGCTTTGGAGCTCTCGATGCCATGGCCTGGGTTCGATTGCCGGTCAGGGAACTACCCCCCCCAAAAAAAAGATTTTTAAAAGGAGCTCATACTGTATTTTTACTCTTCCTTGTTTGTTTGTTTGTTTGTTTGTTTGTTCATTCTTACCATTCGCCCATATTTACCAAGTTTGGCCCTTCTGCCTCGTAAATGGTTATAAATCTGTTTCTTCCTGTGTGTTTGCACTACCATTGCCTTGGGTCAAGCCCCCGTTGCTTCTAAACTATGTTACAGCAACAGTTTTTGCTTGGTCTTCCTGCTCTAACATCTCCTCCCTCTATTCTGCCTTCTGTTTCCATCGTTGTGCTTCTACAATGAATGTATGACCGCCTCATATGCGCAAGAATCTACAGTGAAGCCCAAGCTCCTCAGTCTATAAACCAGCTGTGGCTTTTCCCTCTCCACAATCTGCTGCCCTTTGCCCTCACGTCCCCCTTGTAGCCACTGCAATCAGATGGCCATTCACCAAGGAACTTTCTGGGCCTCTGTCTCAAATGCCCTTCCCCTTGCTCTGCTGCATAAAACCTTACTCAGGGTCAAAATCCTCCTCTCCTGCTATTTTCCTTGACTCTCCCAGGTTGCTGATTCCTCCTCTATGTTCTCTAAACACTTCAACTCGCCACATGTGTTGTAACCAGTTATTTCCAGATCTGTCTCCTCCATTAACTGCATTCCCTCCACTTTGCCCTGGAGCTGGAGCATTGCACATCCACCGCTGGTGCTCCAACCTACACAAAGAGGTACTTAATAGTTGACTACTGTCTGAATTCTGGCAGTTATGAGAAGTGGAGAGGGAAAGAATTAAAATTAAAGAAAAGACATTGGACTTTCTTTTCATTCGTCTTCAAGGTTCCCACAGGTGCTTTAGTGCTACCTGTCAGTGCATGCTTCTGAGGACCCCAAAGCCATTTTCTAGTCTTCTGCCACCTGTAGTGATGGAATCTGACCAACAACTAAAAACCAATGACTGTGGTTTGTGTCTATAACAGGAAGATCCCAAAACAAGTAAGATGCCCAAATTAACCATGTGTATACAGTGTTCAATAATTAAATTTCAGCCAAAAGCAGAAAAGTGAAGTTTAAGGAACAGAAAGCATAAAACCTAAAAGAAATGTCTTTTTCATAGCTGCCAACGATGGGCCAGCACCCATGTTGTTCATGTCCCTAAAGTTATGTCACCCCATCCCCCCTTGCTCACCATCACTTAATATGGCCTTGTTGTCTGAGCTCCTGGCCATTGCATCACATTTGGGCCCTCAATTCCCCCCAGAAATGCTTAAAACCAGGGCCACATGAAAATTGAACGCAGACACGTATTCGCATACTGGTATCATCCAGAAAACTACTAAGGATAGCTTCCTTCTGAGGTTTTGTAGCCAATATTTTTCTTCCCCTCTACCCCCACTCTTTTCTCCCCATGTTGCCATTCTCCAAGTCATAGCTTTTATTTCCAAGTGCTCCTGAACTATGTGTGTAGAAGGCCACTCCACCCACAACACCCAGGAAGTGATCCTGTTGGGTTTGCCACAACAATGAGGCTTGGACAATTTCCCTCAAGTAACTATTTCTAGATACAGCCTTCTCTCTCTATTACCACCTCTCCAGAAATAGCTAATTAGTAAACTTCTACCTGCTGCCCCGAACACACACACACACACACACACACACACACACACGCACATTCCATAGAAGGCTCAAGGAGTTGTTGATGCATTGCTTTTAACAGCTCACTAAATCCACCTTAAGGCACCAGCCTGGACCCCTGCTTTAAGGGGAGCCGCTGTGGGTTATAACACTGAACTCTTAGCTGCTGTTTATGGAAAATTCTAAGCTCCCACACACTCCAGAGCTGATGTGTGGCCATTATAATACACAGTTTTACTTGCCTCAGGAGTGTCTGTCTTTCTCCAGTACACTGCCACCTAATTACTCTATTACTCTGAGATTTTGTGCTGTTTTGGGGAGTCATTGTAAATGGAAACATCTCTGTCCCAGGGCTCTAATTTGCTGTGTGTAGTGGCCCAGAACACCTTCAAGGGAGAAAGACTCCAGAGAGGTGTGACATACCTCGGCACAGAAGAGCAGGGTCACTAGCCAGCCTTCCAAACTGTCAAAAGGAACATGACTACCCCAGTCCCGGGACTCACTGAAGGTCAGAACTTGAGATAAGCCTGAGTTCCTTGTAGCAAACCAAGTCATTGTCTCTTCCCCATCGAGTTCCAGGAAGAGCCCAGAGTGGCTGCCCCTTCTGCTCCACAATAATATTAATAATAAAAGTGTCTCCATAATTGTATTAAAATAAAAAAGAAGTACAACTGAATATCCCAGTGGCCCATCGCATCTCCACCCATCCCTTGGAAATGGCTGGCTCCACTGACACTATCAGCACCGACCTCACACTGCAGCTTGTATACATTTTTGTTTGTTTGTGCTTGCTCTATACACACATAAAAATAAAGTTTCACATCTGCATGGAGAGAGGAGAGAGAACTGTCACAAGCAAAGTCGTGCTGCTGGATTACCACATCAAAAGTAATCACTTCCCCTCTCAGGGCTGAGCTGCTGCCTGCATATAGTTTATGTCTTCTTTAGAAACTCAAATTTATGACCTGATTTCCCTTTTATGACTGTCATCCATTTGCATTCAAGATGCTGAATCAAGTACCCAGGGTACTGGAGAGCCATGTTTCAGTTTAACTCAATTGGAGTATTCCACTGAAAGGAAACTGTATCTTGTCTGTCAGGTTGAAAGACAGTTGGGTATAATCATTGGTTTCTCTTTAAATTATATTTTCTATTGAAATTTTTTAGAGCAAATTACCAGGTGGTTCATCGACAATCATCAAAGTTTGGAAAATCATGTCTAAGCAAGGAAAGCAATGTCTTCCTCATCGTGAATCACCCACCTTATGATCCTAAGTGCCCAACAGTCACTGACCGTGAAGACACGTATTGCCTCACCAGACAGGCAGGGAAATAATGGGCTTTGCCCTAATGACTGAATCGTTTCATTTCTGACCTCTACACAATCAAAACAGAGTGTACTGCACTCACTGAAAAGATAATTCTTATTGATTTTGATGTTAAAGAAAGATACGATGAGTCCTGTGAGGCAAGTAACTTAAAAGATAAAGTTTGGATTCTTAAGAATTACAATGAGCAAAAAGATATACCCCCCTCCATGGTTACCTAGCAGAGAACTAGAAAACAGGAAAAGGGTTATGGAGCTCTCAAAAGACAACTGTTCATAATCTCAGTCTCATCGTGAAAAAAAACATCAGACGCATCAGTGTTGTTTCTTCAAACTGTGAAGGTCAGGAAAGGTGAAGAAAGGCTGAGAAATTGTCACAGATGTCAGGGGACCCAAGAGCTGGGATAACCTATGGCAGTGTGGTATCGTAAGTTGGATTCTAGAACAGCAACAGGATATAAGTAGAAAAAACTGGGGGGAGCCTAAATAAAGTGGAGGTTCAGTTGATAGCAGTAACGATGATCAAATTCTCAGTGTTGATAAGTGTCCATGGTTATGTAAGATGCTACATTACTGGGAGCCAGGTGTGGGTACCTGACAAACTCTCCACTGTCTTTGCAATTCTGTAAATCTTATTTCAAAATGCAAAGTTGAAGAAAACATACCCCTATTAGGACTCGCCAACACATTCTCCCAGCAGCTGCAATATTCTGCTAAAGCCAACTGAGTTTATTTGAGATGAAAGCACCTGATCTATATTTAGGAAGTTTTTGTTTTCCCCAAGTTGAACTCTGCAGCTACTTACACGCAAGGCAGCGATTTTAATTGCATTATATGTTTTTAATATCCTTTGTGGACTCTGTGCTGAAAATCGTCCATCCTTTTCAGTTTGTCTAATCCACTTATCTAATAATACACCACTTCCCAGCCAAATTTCCAGGTCTATTTCCATGGCAAGGAGTATCTCCTTCTCCAAAAGGTCTCTTTTAAAGGTTGCAAGTTACCCCTATGAGAGTCTTTTGGATCTAAATCTTAGCTAGACTTCTTGCAAATTCTGACCATGAATGACACCCAGATGAACCTGTGAATGGCAGGTGTCCTGTGTCACCTTCTCAGGGATCTGTCATTGTTACCTCGTTCACTGAGAAAAAGAGTTACTAACAAGTCTCTCTAAAGCCACCACAGGTCTTTTCCTCTACCCTATAATGGTGCACTGTGTGCGTGAAGCAAAATAAAACAAAGTTCAATGTTCAATAAGCCCAGCCTGTTTTATTTGTATTAGCCAGGATTCAACTGCAGCAAGAGGCTGCAAACGGGGAAAGCAAATGGAAGAGTAGAAAGAAAGTAAAATGTGACCCTGTTCAACCCAGTCAATTATTTGAGCCATCAGTTAACTGGCCAGGTAGGATTAGTGTAGGTTTGTTCCACGGACTATGAGATCTCAGAATCTTGGACTTGAACTAGGATCACACACCTGAGAAACTGAGCAGAGCATCAGGGCAGCTACAGTTTCTGAGGACATCTCCCATGATGTCCCTTGAAATGTAAAATGTCCAACACCCCAGCCTGGCCAAGTGGCTGCTCACTTTTTCATGGTGGGCATCCCTTGGGTGGCAATGCCTATTATTGGATACAGTCGATCCCATCATTTCCTTCACTAGTCTGCGAAAAGACCCCGATTAAAATTATTGTCACTATGCCTCACTTTATTATATCCTATCTCCTTCTCCAAATATTGTAAAAAAGGCAAAATTGGTCAATTTTCACTCAAACGTCTCACTTGGTTTTCCTACAATATCTTCATTTCTTACCTAAAAGTTTCACTTTGCCATCTACTTTTTATTCCCCCATAAACCAACTGAGTGAGTTCGTGATACATGTTTAACACTGTAGTTAAGTTGCTTAACCTTCGAATCCTCATCTCTAAACTGGGAATAATAAAACATGCCTAATGAGGTTTGTATGGTCTGTGCTTAGCAGAGAGCCTGAAAACAGCCAAAATTAAATATGGGTTAGTGATCGTGGTTATTGGTGCAAATGGTTTAACTGAATTTCAAGCACTTGAGTAAAAGAACTCAGAACTGATTTTTCTTTTCCAGTTCAATGGATATTACTCTCCACTTGAGAATATTCAGAGCCCATGACCTACTTCCCTTCCCATCACAAATCCTATGATGTGACAGTAAATTTATTTTTTAAAACGTTAAATCCATGCTAAAAAAGCAACAAGTGTTCTCATAAAAAAAATAAGAAGAAAGTAATTTGAAGAAATTCCTTTAACACAGAAAGCAGATGAGATCTGACTGATAAACATACAGAAGACATTACAGTCCAAAACTGACACAAGACAACTCATCCTAGCAAGCACAATTCCAGAAACTTTAGTTCAGATGCATAAGTCACAGAAACCAAGGTGGGTCCTGGGACAAAGTGGGAAAAATCACTTACAGGACTTCATTTGAAGAAGGAATCCACCCTCACTCTACCCACTATTCTGAATGGCAGGTGGCTGTAGCATTTCCCCCTGACACACAAATTTAATACCCCACGCCGAACTACTTTGTACAAAAAATTGAATCCAATTTTGAAAAAATGCAACAGACAAGCTGAATAGCAGACCTGACTTAGAGAGAGCTTAAAGAGTGAGTTGGAAAATTCTTCCAGAATGCATGTAGAACATGGGAAGTATGCATGGATATTCATATATTTTGCCTTACATATATACAGAGGAGAATAGGGAGAGGCTGAAACTAAAATTTAAAAAAAGAAAGCAAGAAAATTACAGAATTTAATGCATTTAATTTTCTGAAGATTGCAAAGTACACAACTTCTATGCCACCTGTGTCCCCAAAATTGGAATTGTTTTTAGAAAACATGCTTTCAAGTAGCTTGAGAAAAGCAGGCTGTTAAATACAATCCCATTCAAGTTATAAACTGTCTTTGTGTTGAACATAATAAAACACACACACACACACACACACACACACACACACACACGATTCTGGCTGCCATTGAAGTAAAATACAGCATTAAACAAGGAAAGGGGACACATGGTAGGTGTGCGCCTAGTTGGAGCACACGATCTGCATTTCACTCCACAAGCGCATACCACAGCACAAGGTTAGCAGATAGACCTTTGGAAATCAAAACCTTAAGACTTGTCCCACACCTCCAATGACAATAGCTTGCCTTCTCCTGACCTGGGAATAGCCATACCTTCATTTTTTTTCTGGTTCTTGTCTCCTCTTCTCCTAATACAAGTGGAACCCCTCTTGTCAAAAACTAATCTGCTTTGATACCTTTTTTTTTAAAGGTGTGACTTCCCAGGGTGTCTGTGCATCTGCACATTTTCTAATGAAGAGAAAGCAGTGTCAGGTGCCCGGCGTGAATCTGGGGATGTCCCCAGCATGACTAATGCTCTTGCCTGCTCCTTTTCTCTGAGGCCTCCCAGTTACTGGCTTCTGGTTTTCCTCTACTTTGATGACCACTCTCAACCTTTCCACAGGCTTCTCTTCATCTCCCTTTCCTTAAGGATAAGGCCATGCCCAGAGCTGAACCTTCATCTCTCCAATCCAGTTACTCCATAGCATCAACTAAAACTTTTAGATATGTGACTACTAAATGTGTGTGAACACAGACATCCAACCACCATAGACATCAGATGGAGACACATTGTTCTGGAAGTAACAGGAATTCTGCGTTTTCTTTGATAATATTTATGTGTTACAGACAGCTGTAGCCTCAGATGTGACTTACAAAGGGACAATGGAGTAGTCCTTTGGTGGAATTAAAAGTTTGGTAATCTTATCATCATGGTCCTAATAATAAATGGCAAAGAATCTCATAAAAAATCTTGTCGTTGTTGCTGTTTTACAAAACCTCAGTCTATTAACACATCATTTTCCAACACTCTATAAAAGTGCATGAGTCTGCTTGCTATTCCACTTAATAATCTGTATTTGATTCTTATTTCAGAAAGCCATCAAAGGTAGCTTTGGGATACTACCATCGATTAAAATTTTTATTAGTATTGAAATTCAAATCATTTGATGAAAAGTCAAGTGACTGCAACTTTAAGTACTGTGTTATGTGGAATAAGTTCATATTGGATTTTATGAACAAAAAAAATATTTGAAAATAAAGTCAAAGCATAATTCAAAAACAAAGTCTCCAAATCATATGACCACTGGCTGTTACAACATTCAGCACATTAGAGGCTCATTCTTAGGATCTGTTTCTACCTCTGGGCATTTACCAAATTGTTTTCAAGTTCTGTGCCACTTCTTATTTTTTTACAGTAATGATTGTTTCTAATATATCTTTATCTCCCAGCACCGAGCACAGTTATATAAAAACAATAACTGACACCTCACATGTCATAGAAGCTTAATAACTGTTTGAAGAAGAAATCAGAAATGGAAAGGCTCCAAGCCCTTCGGAAAGAAAGGCAACATAGTCTATGAATTCAGACCTACATGGGACCCACTTTAGCTTTGACACTTATGGGAATTGGGGTCATTTCTTGTTTTTCTCAACTAAAAAATAATCATGATGCAAATGTGCATACCCTACAATTATCATGAAGATAATGAGTTTAGGCAGCATAAAACCAAATGAAGTAGCATTAGCATAAACCCAATCGTATGTGATTTTTGCTCTGGCTCAAGTTCAAGTGATGGTTAAAGTCAAAAGCAATCATTTTCAATCATAAATGATGAAAAACAAAAGTACTATAATTACTCTTGACAATGCAAAGCACTGAGCTAACACCTTTGTTTAGGAGGGTAAGAATCTTCCATTTCCAGAAATATGGTAGACTATATCCTCTGATAACCTGCGACAGAACATCTATACTTGGACAAACATCCATTTAGTGCAAAGTTGAACTTCCAAGACTCTAAGTAGACAAAACTTGGGTCAAAAATGAGGAGGGAGCTGAAAATAGAATGGTGGGTTAGCACTGATGCTGTAGCCATGCTGGGTGTTGGACGGTGTAAGGTTCAGAAGTTCACCACCACACAGCCACTCAGAGAACAGAAACAAAACCGTGGGCACTCAGAATGTTAGCAGCTGGAAATTAGATCTCCATGCAAATCTCGAGCTCAAAATTTCTACACCTACAATGAAACAGTAAGAAAAACAAGTGTCTTAGCTGCCTGAATGACAAGGAACTGCTTTCAACATACGCTCTGGATTGAAGAAAATATCAAAAACCCACTCCCAGCAGAACTTCACAATGTTTTAAGATATAAAACAGGTCTTGACAAATTTCAAAGAATTAGTTCCTAACAGTCCCTTTTGTCTGGCCAAAGGCAGTTCAGTTAGCAGTTAACAACATGAAGATAAAAACAACAAAAGATTTTAGAAATAAAAAATATACATCTAAATAATTTATGGATCAAAGAAGAAATCAGAATGACAAACAAAATATACCTTTTGCACAGAAAGTGTCTTTTGCTCATATATATCTTAAAAATTCACCTGCTAATTGTGGCCTCTCTGATCTTATATTAACATAAGATCTTTAAAATAACCTTATGATACTATAGTAATATATGACCCTTTTTTAAAGAACATTATTTGCAAGCATGACATTTATGGGAATAAAAATAAAATAAGTGAATCTAAGGGATTATCTTTAAAACACAATACAGATTTCATTTTTCCACATTTACAAAGTCTGAGTTACACAGCAGGTAGTCAATACTTGATAAATATTTTCATAAAAGATGATGTAATATCATGGCAATGAGTAAACTCTACCCTCAGTCATTTTTAATCCTTTTATCAAGGATACTACTTTGAAACCAGCCTTCTCCCCAGAGACCTAGAAACCACCTCTAATTTTTCATTTAAAAAGTAAAAGAATCCCTCAGGTAAGGAAAAGAAGGATGTGATGGTTTGTCCCAGTCAAGCCCAGAGGAAACAGCACCAGTGACACACCAGGCCGTCTTGGACTAACTCATGTCTCCTTCCAAGAACAAAGTAAGAGACTATGCAAAACTGCTCGTCTGGAGTTCAAAAATGGATCTTTCTGCTATTGTGGAAAAGTCTGTAGATTCCTAAAAAAATTAAAAATAGAATTGCCCTGTGATCCAGCAATTCTACTTCTGGGAATTTATAGGGACTCAGATAGACATCTGTACACCCATGTTCACAGCAGCATTATTCACAATAGCCAAACGGTGGAAGCAACCCAAGTGTCCACTGACGGGTGAATGGATACACTACATGTGGTCTGCCCCTACAGAGGGGTATCATGCAGGCTTGAAGGAATTATGACACAGGCTACAACACAGATGAACCTTGAGGACATTGTAGTGAAATAAGCCAGTCACAAAAGGACAACTAGTATATGATTACACTTATACGAGGGTCCGATAGGAGTCACAGCCATAGAGACAAGAAGTCGAATGGTGGGTGTCAGGGCCCTGCGGGAGGGAGAATGGGGAGTTGTTAGTTAATGGGGGCAGTTTCGGTTGGGGATAATGAGAAAGTTCTGGAGATGGATGGTGGTGCCGGTTGCACAATGTGAATGTACTTAATGCTACACAGCGGTACACTTGGAGTGGTTGAGGTGATAAATTTTATATATGTTTTCCTATAATTTAAAAAAATAGTTCTGCTCACTTTAAGCCATTCAACCCTCCTAGCTTCGGCTGGTGCCAGATTAAGTTTTGCTTCAAGCTGAGGGAAAGATTAGGCTACGTTTCATTTTGTTAGAACTGTTTCTCTGTCTTGCACACGGAGTGTCCCACCATTATTGAAGGCACACACCTTTTCTGAATGTGTGAGGATGAATGAAATCTGGCAGGAATACTGACAAGAAGCCCTATAAGAACAAAACACATGTATTCTTTTCTAAATGTAACTTATATATAGGCCGCAGTCCAGCAGTAATAATAGCGAGCTTTCAAATGTTAAGAGTGTTTACTGCTGCTAGACCAGGCACTCATTATTCCACTATTATTCCTTGGCTTCCTCACACCGGAAGCATTCCTAATGTATAAGACATGCTCACAGCATCGAGTGCCATTTGCATAGCCAAGTGTGGTTATTTGATTTATGAGTGAGCTCATGATTGTTTATGAGAAGAAAAATTGTTTTACTCAATACAAATGCCTACAGGGCAATACCATCATCTATGGGAATGGAAGGAAATTGTTTGCACCAGTCTATCTTTTCCAATGTTGATTTTTATTTTTTAATCTAACAAGACTTGAAAATGGGCTTATAAACATGCAAGGCCTATTTGAGCCTCTCCACCTAATCCATCCTGGGCCGAATCTCATTTGCAGTCGCTCTACATGAAGCGAGGATAGATACTGCTGGGCTGGAGAGTGACGGAGAACAAGACACTACTTATCTGCAGACGGGTAAGCCAAGAGCACGTTACTGCAGCCACTCTATTGAAATCATGAGCATGCTTTTCAAAAGGGACCCACCTTCTATCATCCCATCAGTTCCTATGAACAAGAGCAGAAGGTTGAAGGAGGTAAGAACTGTAGGTCACTGACCTCCCTCTCCCTCTACAGCATACAGTTCAGTGTTCATCACTTATCAACTGCACAAATATTTTATTGAGCAATTAGTGTACCCCAGACACTATTCTAGGCACTGGGGGTTGAAGTGTGAATAAAACAAAGTCCTGTTTTCTTGGCAACTGCATTCTATTCTTGAATATGCCACATCTTCAATAAACTTGGATAGGTTTATGAAAACGAGAACACTTTTCATGGTTCTGTGTAACCTTCAGGAATGTGGGGCTCCCATAGGTAGAGGAACCCCAATTGTGAGATACCCCCTTATCACCATGCATTCTTTATACATGGCACAGAACGTCTGGCTTTTCACTCTTTTATCTGTGTAAGCAGAATGCTATAAAAATAAACCAGCTCTGAGTCCCTATCAGCAGACTGCACTTCTGGCACCATACTCAGGAAGATGGCCCTCGAGTGCAAGACTCTGACCTGCTGCCTGAAAACTCGACTTGTTTCCATGCACCCTGCTTCACCTGGAAACAAACTCAGTCCCCATTCTTCGGTTGTGGTGTCAGATACCTGCTTTTCTGCCCCAATTTCCTCAATGCAGGAACTCTTCCTGATGAGTCCTAATCACCTCTTCTCCACTGACTCCCCACTGACACTGTATTATCTGGACTTCTCAGTACTTTATGTGCTAAGTTTCCTCCAAGGGTTTCTTGTGTGGAAGACACTTGAGATAAAGGAACATGTTTTCTGTGACTTTTAAAGTCATAACATCAAGAAGAGATTCTGAGTCATTTCCAGAATTATACTGCATCGTTTTACCACTGAAATTCATTTGTGCTGGTTTCAGAAACTTGATAAAACTATCTCTATTTGTAAAGGCTACTTAACAGAAGCGTATTCCTCTGAAAGAAAGCTGTCCTTGTTTAGGGCACAAAATGACCTTTCTTCCCTGTACACTGAAAAAAAAAACAGAATTTTTGAGATTAAAATTGCGAAGAGGTTTCCAAGAATATGTGAGTTTTTCAAATTTCCCTTATCATAATTTTCTCTAATGGTCATTTTGTTTTTTAGTTGATCCACCTTCACAACTAGGAGTGTCTACTTCTTTAGATAATGCACTTTCGATAAAGCACACAGAATTATGTGACTCACAATTTTTAAAAATTCAGATTCCAGGACCACACTTTGAAACTAAGAATAAGAACTGCAAGGTACGACCCAAGGCTCTGCACTTTTATATTCACCTTGGGTTTATGCACATTAAATGTAAGAACCAAATATACTAGTGATGAGAGGTAAGAAAGACGAGAATGAGGCTTTGGACATTTATGTTCCTTGTCCATGTGCCAGCCAATACAAAGTGACTCTTTCTTAAATATGTTGATTCTTCAGATTTGTCAACTGATGGTAATAATTGTTAGCTAAGAACAGGAAAGTTGTGGGATCGAAGAAAGAAATCGTGAAGACAATGGTTCACACACCTGCACAGAGATGGACACTGAGCTACTCTTCATTTGGAGATTGCTTTTTAACAGAAATAAGTTACATCAAATCACTGGCACAGAAATGTTTACAACTTGACATTCAAATCATTAACATTGGAATCTCTAATTAATAGAGAGAATTAATAAAGAATCAGCATGTTAATTAATAAAGAATCAGCATGTTAATAAGAGGATTAAAAATAACAATGAAAGTATGTTCTGCTAGAAACAGAATGGGGAGAGCGATTGCAGGTAGCCAGTAGCACGACAGACAGCCTTTAGAGAAGATCTGAAACTCAACTGAGGGTTTTCAGCATACGTGGGGTTTTCACAGGTAGGGAAGGCTGAAGGAGGCTTGCGTGAGGGAGGCCACGTAAATATTTTACAGCTCTGTCTGTTGCTCACTGGGGGCAGCATGCAAAGGTGTCAGCTCAGTTCAACAAACCAGGTTCCTGACTTCACCCAAGGTAACAATTCTGTAACATCTCTAGCCAGGAGAAAAATCACTCATTTTCTCCTTCCTTTTGCTTCTTTCCGCTGTTCTTGGTTATAGATTTTTAAAACAATTAAAGTAATGTCCAAATGGACATTGCAATCTGAGATATCAGGGGGAGCACACATTGCTACCTGACACAGAATGCTGACAACTAACTTCACAGGCTGATTGAGTATATGGCTTGGGCCCTGTGCACGAATCCAGATACTCCCACCTCAGGCTCAAAGGACTTTTTAAACTCACCCTTTAATGCCCAGTGGAAGCTTTACCTCCTTTGCAAATTCTTTTGTCACTCACCATCACAATCAGTTGCTTCACCCCTGTGCTGCCACGGTGATGCTTCTTACCCTTTTTACAGAAATTTTCACACTGCTTTCTGATTGCTTTTCTGTCCATTTCCCACTCATGTCTAGTGACTAAATTGTGAACTTCTATAAAGGTGAGATCTTAATTTAAAAAAAAATGCCTAAAATGGCATATGACAGGTACTTAATAAATATTTGATGAATGAATGAATGAATGAATGAATGATGTGGTACCAACACGACTGCTGGACCCAGCTGTGCAGGAATCATCCTCTGTGATCTCCTCCCATCCTACTCCCACTAATGCCTTATCTCTAATTTCAGTCCCGGTTCTGTTCTGGTCTGTCTCCTCTGCCTACACGTACTCCCGGGTCTTTCTGAGGTTTAGACGTCAGAAGGAGCACAACACCACCCCACCCCACCCCACCCCCGCTGCCCTCTGAGCGCCAGGCATGGTTCCACACGCAGCAATTTGCTTCTTCCGCCTTCTACCTGCCCACTGAAATGGCTCAGGCAAACATCACCCGTCACATCCTATTTGTCAAATAAGTACTCACATGCACCCTTTCCTTTTTTAACTCCTTCATTTAAAAAAAAAATCTTTTCTGGTTGAAGCTTTTCCTTAAAATTGTCTCCTCCCTGAGCATCTCTGACTCTCCCTCTCACTTGGGGCTTAATGTGGACATGCCTTAGTCCCCTTCACAGTCACCCACTCATGTCCCTCCAAGCTCTCCTCACTCTGTGCTTCCCCTAACTGACAGCATCTGGTCTCGTGGTGCATGTGGTGACACACAAATAGCATTTGACCCCTCCATCATAGATGCTTTTATTTCTGTAACTGTCCATCTGTGTCTTACATTGGATCCCTTAGGAGACTTAGGTGGAGATTCTTAATCAAGGGGTTATTGAGGAGCAAAGAAAATAAGCTTTCTGGGATGTGAGTAGAAGGTAGCGTAACCTCAAATTCGTGGCCTTATGTGAAATACTGAGGTGTCCAGCTCTAAAAGATTTGTAAACCTCATTTTTAGTGTAGACTGTTTTTTGAGTTGAGCGTCTGAACTGACCACAGTAAGATGCCTTCGCTAAGACTTTTGTGGTGATGCAACATTTTAGAAACACTAACAAAGACTTCTCTTCCTGGCTTTTCCTCTGACCCTGGCTCTCCCTCTAACACATCAGAGCCATGAGTCTCCACCATCTCAGAGGGAGGAAGATGGAAGAGATGGAGAGGAAGGCATTGTTTCCAATTGTCTAAACCCTCATAAGGGATTCCAGGCATGAAAAATAGATTTAGGACAATATCTGATGAATAAGGGCAAAGCGTCTGTCCTGTAACTAGATTAAAAGGTCCACAGGACAAGACAGAAATGCAGAGAAGATGGTTACTGAGGAAGCACAGAGAGCTTGGACTCTGGGCTTTGAGAAGGGGCCTGATACCTGCTTCTAGAATGTGGGGTCAGACAGAAACCCAGAAAGTTTTGATAGAAAGTGATAGATATCTAGGTTACAAAAGGCAGAAATGGCTTTGCTGTGACTGAAATTTTCAGCATCCAAATTATATCAGCTCTTCAGCATTTTTAAACCAGGAGGCAGTGCGTACTTTTTACATATTGCTGAGTAACAAATTACCACACATTCAGTGGTTTTAAACAACACACATATTATATGACAATCCTGTCAGTCAGGTCTGCAATGACTCAGCTGGGTTCCTTGCAAGGCTGCAATCAGGGCTGGGGTTGCATCTGTTGGCTCAAGTGGGGAAGGAGTCACTTACTCTTTACTTCTGTCATGACAGATTCATTTCCTTGAAGTTGTAGGACAAAAGGCTGTGGCTCCTACTCACTGTCTCTTTGTTTTTATAAAAACAATTTCCTACATCCCTTCTCTCTCTGGGCTTGATTTTCTTTGTTTTCCCATTTATCACTACATTCCTACTTACCTGTTTGACCTGAATATATTCCTAGGTCTTACCAACAATGGAGTTTTTTTTTCCAGCTATGTTTCGCTTTGTACAAAGTTAACTAAAGAGATTTGGTCCCACATTTATGGTTGTTTTTTGGCCAAAGCAGAAAATCATGTGACAAGTAACATGATGAATAGATAAGCAACAGACTAGATGGTAATCTCCTTAGTTAGTGAAATATTTTACCAAAAATTGTACATCCCTGAATATTGAGTTTGTCATGATCTGCAATATTTTTCAGTGCCCTGAAGTCAGATTTAATATTTATAAGTCCAATGCATTGACAACCTTAGAACTAAATACATACAAATTCATTGATTTCTTTCCTATCTCTTCCATCTGTATTTGAAGCACTGTATCATAAAATCTTCTTCTAGAGATTGTGACTGGTAATCCTGTTTATTTATGTTATATAGTATTAAGTACTTGATATACCACAACCAATGCCATGCCCTTGAGATTTAAAGATAAGACAGTGCAAAGGCCATTTCATATCACTTCAGATTCTGTTCAAAAGCACCTGGTGGGCCTTTGGGTTCTGTTCTGTTAGTGAGCTTTTTTTCTCTCTACTGTTCAAGGCACATAATGTTTTTGTTATTAAATCTAGGGTTTTGTTTACCCACATTGTACACCAGAGATTGATTGTCACCCACATGTCTCCTGAGCTTAGCTTCTGCTTTTCATCAAAAGAAGACAGATAAGTTAGAAACTATAATAAATTCTATTCAAAAGTCACATGGACTAAACACAGGTGAAGTAGCTGGTATGATACTAAATTAAATTACAAAAGCTCAAATTATACAGGTATTATCTTAACTATGTGGAAAAAATGGATGTAGATATAACAAAACATTAACAAAGGTTTTTTCTAGAAATAGAATTATAGATATTCTTTCTCTTTCTATCTTTCTGAATTTTCCAAATTTTTATAGTGACAATGAGTTGTGTTTTATTTAGAAAAACAAACACAACACATTTATTTGGGACTGGTTAAATTATTATCTTTGCTACTTAGTGCTATATGAAACAGTAGTTTTTTGGTAATCAATTACAATTGAAAGTATACATGAAACATTTCTACAAAATTTATTTTGAGACAAAACTTTAAAGATACACACTTTTAAGTTTTAGGACATATTTATGATAACTTCTCACTTGTTATTGTCCAGTGGGATTTAGTCCACTTTTGTCATAATTGATTTAGTTGCTTTTCTTCATTGTATCTGCCTTGTCACAGAAATTTCCTATCTGTGCTAATTTCGTATTTCTAATAACCATCGTAAGATTTAGTTTATTCAACAGGGAAGAAAATTTAAAGAATCTTTTTATTATACTAACACAGCCCCATCACAGTGGGCTCAGGTACATATACACAATGGAATATTACTCAGCTATAAGAAGAGATGAAATACTGCCATTGGTGACAACATGGATGGACCTTGAAATCACCATGCTAAGCGAAATAAGCCAGACAGAAAAGAAACAAGAACCATATGACTTCACTCATATGTGGAATATAAAACTGAAAGCAACAAAGAAACAAACGCATGGACACAGTCAATAGTGTAGTGGTTACCTGAGGGCGAGGGGGAAAGGTGGGCAGGGGAGAGGGAGGGGGAGTCAAATATATGGTGAAGGAAAGAGAACTGACTCTGGGTGGTGAACACATAATGCAGCACATAGACGATGTACTATGGAATTGTATACCTGGAACCTATATAATTTTTGCTAGCCAGTGTCATCCCAATAATTTTAACAATAAAATTTAAAGAAGGAAATAAGAGTTTAATATTCAAAGCTAACCTCCTCACCTGAGTCAGACAAATAGAAAAGGGGTACATCTGAGTACCCAGGGACAGACATGTGACTGTGTCCCCTGAACAGACAGAGCCTCAGAGTTACCCATTTGCCTAGGAGGGCTCTGAGGGGAGCCAGGGCCTCGTGCTCAGGACCCAGGAAAGAGGAGAGACCCGAGACAGCTCCCCACACGTGTGATTTCTGACTGCTGTACACGTACTGAACTTTCACTGGCTTTCGTGAGCCTCTAAGAAAATCATAAGTCTAATTCCTGCTGATTTTTGTCAGAAACATGGACGTAGCCTGGAATTCATTTGTGGTTAGAATCCACTCGATATCACTTATAATTCATTGTATATAAATTTTATAATGTATTACTACAAGGTTTGAATCAGCCATTAATATTAAATCATAATGTTTGTAAGGTCCCAAACTAAAGGACATCTTATAAATAACGTTAAAATAAACATCGATGCCTGAATTCAGTGTATCTACTATGTTCTAACAGCCAACATGAGCAGCGCTCCTGAGAGAAATCTTCATTAGGCTATTTTCTGCCTGGGCTGTGCTGCATGCTACGTCAATAATCTCCATAAAACCAAAAGCACAACATGACCACATAATATTGAGTGGTTTAGCCTTACATCAACTGTAAGTTACCAAAAAGAAATAGCAAGCCTTAAACCATGAAATTAAATTCACTCTTCCTAGCCTTTGTCATTCAGTGTTTTATCCACTGTAATTAGGTGTGGTATGGTCATATTAAATCATTTTAATTGTTCATAGAGAAAGGGCGATTCAGTTTCTCAATGTGACTTTTTATGAGCAAATTCGAGTAGCAGAAGGAGACAAAGAACATCATGGCCAATTCTGCAATAAAGTTACTAATTTCCCTTTGCATAATATGTAAATTTTAATGACTAATAAAAATATAAAATAAAAGGGATGAATCAAATAAAATGACAGCTACACACTGGACAGTCAATTAATATGTGCCAAAAAAGTAAAGAAAGAAAGAATAAATTTTCAAGATATTGTGTTCAAAGAAGTTCAAGTTTAGTCAGCAATAGGAACATTGTTAAACTCTAAATACTTTCTACCTTCACCAATTATTTTTGTCCTTTCCACTGTGTTGTATTACTCCTTCTCCACATTAGCTCGTGTAATGATTCCTATGCAGTATTTATTTATTTAAGGATTTATTGTCTGGCTCCTCACTAGGATATAAACTTCATTAAGCCACGGACATTGTATGCCTTTTTCATTGCTGTCTTCCCAGCACCTAGAACAGATCATAAGTACTCAATAAATATTTGTTCTGTTTTCCCCGCCCCTCCCCCCACGTATCAATCAATATGCATGTAACTGAGATTCTAAGATACCTGAACCCACTTGGGTTATCATACTATGGGATTCTCAGTTTCTCCAGTCAGTGTTGACTATTTCTTAAGACTTACTACACTCACATAGCACTATATACCTTGGAATTTCTCCTCACTCCCTTTTTGCCTGGCAATAGGTCTCTTACGGTCTGTTTCTGGACAAGATGTGAGATACACAACTGAATAATTAGGAAGCTACAAGGTAAATGATCTCATCTGAAGATTACCACTTCAGAGGGCTAAATAATGATTTAGTTTTAACTTGGAGAAGGGACTGTAGAATGATGGTTCCAAACCTGCCTGTTCCTCAGAATTAACTGAAAGAGGTTTATTTAAAAAGAAAAACAGTGAGGATGACTAATAAGTTACATAAGTAACATGTTATGTGCTATATGATCTGATAAATAGAAATAAAGCAACTAAAAAAAGAAGCAGAAGAAGCAAGAAAGAGGAAAGTTGAACAGCATAGGCAAGGGGTGGGGGATTTAAACCCACTAGGACAGGCTAACACACAAGATGGTAGATGGTTACATTAAAAACACGGTACTGCGGGCACTAAACAGGATTAAAATAAATACAAACCTTCCCAAATAGCCAAAGATTCCTTTTAAAATAAAAAGAAAATACATCATACAAAGAAATGTAGCAATGATACCCTGTAAGATCAGACGTATGACAATTTCCCTTCTGAGGCATCTCTTTCCTGGCTCTGTCCCAGGAAATGCGGTGGCAGCAAGGTCACTCCAGCAGCAGGGATCTCCCCTCACACAGACTGGTCTCTGATGACGTTCACACTGAGGACGAGCTTTTTTGGACAAACGACAGATTCCACGCCTAGGGCAGCTTAGGGCAGCTTCATGGGTCCGAAAACAAAGACTCTTAATGCCACGTCAACGGGGCATAGGAGTCAGATGGAAGGGGTTCCCGGGGGCTGAGATAGTGACAATTTAAACCCGAAACAGGAGAGGGGAGTGTAACACGTTGAGTCTATGGACGTGCGTGAGTCCTTAAGAACACTCGTAAAAGCCAGAAACATCTCATTTTCTTACCATTCAAGAGGCCGTTAAACCAATTCCCCCACTGAAGACTGGGAAAGGGAAAGAAGTGAGGAGTTAGAACTGAATTTCAGGACAACCAAACGAACTTGCTGGGGGAAAAAAAAGCTCTTTAGAAGAATTCTATTTAATAAAGATATTAAAAAGGATACCGATTTTTTCAAATTCTAATGATATTAATTCTAAGGCAAAAGCTGATGTTAAATCCATTATCAGGTGAATGAGTGAAAGGAAATAGAGCCCTCACCTCTCTCCTCCCTCTTTTCAAACTCAGGCTAGTCCTTTAATTTTCTGTACTTGTGCGCGTACATTAAGTTTCTCTTTCTCCGTCCTTCAGCTGTGCACAGTCCCCTGCTGCTCCCCGTTAGGTTACACAACTACACTTCCTTCACCCTCCCACTGGCTGCCACCTAGGCTTCAATGAAGTTAGCCTGTACTCCTTACCTTTATTTTATGTTAATTTGGCTAGGCCACCGTGCCCAGATGTGTGGTAAAATGTACGTGTGTGCGTGTGTGTGCCTCTGGGTACGTGTGTGTGTGTGTGTGTGTGTGTGTGTGTGTGTGTGTGTGTGTGTGTGTGTGTGTGTGTGTGTGTGTGTGTGTGTG